>OV816027.1:60408172-61008172 GCA_929113105.1 Agrypnus murinus
CATTATTCAAAAAAGGGGATCCCGAAATATGCAACAACTATAGAGGCATTACTCTTTTAAACACATCCTACAAAGTATTTACAAGCATAATCGAACAACGCCTAAGACAGTACACGGAAAGGGAATTGGGAGATTATCAGTGTGGGTTTAGGCCAGGCAGATCCACGGTAGACGCCATACACATAATGAATCAAATAATAGAAAAAGCCTATGAATATAACATCGAACTACACCTGCTATTCATAGATTTCCGCAGAGCATTCGACGAAATCAGAAGACCACAAATAATAAAAGACATGCAAGAACTACAAATACCACAAAAATTAATACGACTCACGCAAATGACAATGGAAAACACAGAAGCGACAATAAAAGTAGGAGAGGAAGAGACAGATTATATCGAGATAAACAAGGGCTTAAGACAAGCGGACGCACTATCGCCAGTGCTATTCAACGTGGCCATAGAAAATATAACAAGAAAAACAGAACACAGAGGAACAATAAGAAACAAGGAAATACAGGTGGTGGCGTATGCTGATGATCTAGTTATTATATCAAGACGAAAAACAAAACTAAATGAAACGTTGGAGATAATAGACAAAGAAGCGAAAAAAAGAGGGCTCTCAATGAACGAAGATAAGACATGGTATATGAAGTGAAAAAGAGGAGATACAGAAGATCAAACACCATAGAAGATAGGACAATACGAATTCAAGAAAGTGCAAGCATTAACGTATCTAGGTACCGAGATACATAATAAAAACAGTAAAGTACAAGACATAAAAGATAGAATCTAAAGGGGACACAAAATGTTCAACATATACAAACCACTGCTAAAAGACCGTAAGCTTACAAAAGACACAAAAATAAGAATTTACAGAACATTAATAAGACCCACAGTTATATACCTACGCAGCAGAAACAATGAGGTTAACAAAGAAGGATGAAGAACAACTAAGAATATATGAAAGAAAGATACTAAGAAGAATTCTGGGCCCAGTGAAAACAGGAGAAGATGAATATAGAGTGAGGATGAATGAAGAAATAGACAGAGAGATAAAAAGTGAGGACATAGTACGAGAAATCAAAGCGCAAAGGATACGATGGCTGGAACATGTAACGAGAGCAAATGAAAATAGAATGATTAAAACAATAACAGAATGGGAACCAGGAACAAGACCAAGGGGAAAACCCAAAATAGATGGAAAAACGAAGTCCTAGAAGATATAAAGAAGATGAATGTGAGGGATTGGAGAAAAAAGTCACAAATAGACAGGAATGGAGGAAGATAGTAGAAAAGGCCAAATCAGACCAGAATATTTGACACAAGCTATATGTAATAATAAGCACTAATCCAGCTTAATAAAAAGGATTGAAGAGCCCAAAATAAAGGGCGCCAATGATTACCAATGGAATTAAGGCAGATATATATATATAATATCAGTAGCACTTCCAGTTTCCTTTTCAGCAGTTTGCCAATTCAAAGCATGTTTGCAAGCTTTCTCAAAAGTTAAATTGTGCTCTGTTAATAACATGGTACGCAAACGTGTACTCTTAACGCCAAATACAAATCGATCGCGCAACGCTTGCGGTAAAAAATCTCCAAATTTACAGGTAGTGGCTTTTGATTTTAATTCTACTATATAATCGTTTATCGACTGCCCTAATTTTTGATCTTCCTTATGAAATTCATATCGTTCAGGAATCTCATTAAGTTCTGAATAAAATAATCATTTAGACTTTTAATTAAGTCCTTATACGCTTTCGTTTTTGGCTCCACCGGACTAAGCAATTTTTTTAAGATAGCGTATGTTTCTTGACCTGACAGCGTTATCAAACATGCTACGATGACTGGATTTTAATAATATTATGCAATGTAAGCTGGTGATTGGTTGCTACATATAATAGCAGCCAATCACCATTTACATTTTAAAGTGGGTAACAATGTTTTTCTACCCACAAGTGAGTAAACTTCAACTTTTAATTGCTTAAAAACATCAAGATTTGGCCCTCTTTATTTAGAGGTGTTGTATATATGTAATTAATAAGAGAATTAAACGGTTTTTTAAATTCATTTTCTTTTATTTTAGTTTATAGCGTATCCAACATGTTTCTTTTGTGTTAGTTTAATTTTAAGAATTTTGTTAAAAAAAGTTTTATTTGGTTTTTCTTTTGATTGTGTGTTGATAAATAATTTTATTTGAAATTTTTTTTAAATGTATACTTTGAATTTTTGTTGTTGTTTGTGGTCATTAACAATATTTTATAGAAAATTTAAGTAGTGCCCTCATGGAAGCGACCCGCTTGAAGTCTCATTTATTTTTGGAATTTACTTTTCAAATTATAGTAATAGCCGGAACATTTTTCTTCGATGATGAAGGTAGGTAGCTTTTGCTTTGTATATGTGTTCACTGTAATTTTGTCAGATGTCTGTTGTATGTGCTAATGAGTATCACTATTTATAAATCAATTTTAAAATTTTTTCATTTTACCTTTCATCTTCAATTTAATTTGGGATTTCCCAATTTATTTATTTATTAGCCCCATATGTAGCATCGGTTTTTTGTCCCCAAAACCTGGTGCTTTTTCTTATCTCACCCTTATATAAACATATAAATATTATGGTAATATCTTACATTCAAATGGCTTCTAACCACTATGTGTGAGCATATGCTTTTGCAAATTTCCTTTTTTGTGTGCATTTATAATTACATATATTACATTCAAATGGTTTCTCACCACTATCAGTCAGCATATGCTTTTGCAAACTTCCTTTTTGTGTGAATTTATAATTACATATATTACATTCAAATGGCTTCTCACCACTATGTGTCAAAATATGCCTTTGCAAATCTCTTTTTCGTGGGAATTTATAATTACATATATTACATTTAAATGGCTTCTCACCACTATGAGTCAGCAAATGATTTTGCAAACTTCCTTTATGTGTGAATTTATAATTACATATATTACATTCAAATGGCTTCTCACCAGTATGTGTTAGCATATGCCTTCGCAAACTTCCTTTTTCTGTGCATTTATAATTACATATATTACATTCAAATGGCTTCTCACCAGTATGTGTGAGCATATGCCTTCGCAAACTTCCTTTTTGTGTGAATTTATAATTACATATATAACATTCAAATGGCTTCCCACCACTATGTGGGAGCATATGCTTTTGCAAACTTCCTTTATGTGTGCATTTATAATCACATATATTACATTCAAATGGCTTCTCACCACTATGTGTGAGCATATGCTTTTGCAAACTTCCTTTAAGTGTGAATTTATAATTACATATATTACATTTAAATGGCTTCTCACCACTATGCATGAGGTGTTTTTGTAAGCTTGCCATATGTAGAAATTTACGATTATAAATATTACATCACCAAATGGTTTCTCAGCATTATGAGTGAACATATGTTGTCATAGATGTCCTTTTCGTGAACATTTATAGTCACCTAAGTATCTTACATTCAAATGAGGTGCTTTCTAGCAATGAATCATATTTATGCATGTATTTAAACCCAGTTGACCAAGCGCGATATCATTTGAAAAAGTCGCTAGAATGAAGCATTTTAAACCAATGTTCTATAGGCGTGGTTTATTCAAAAATCGTAAATGTAAAAAGTAGCCTACAACTTAGAAATCAACAAAACTTTTCTGCAAGTGTGTAATATGTAAGTGTAATATTATTTTGTTACAAAATAAAGGGCATTCGAAGTATAATTTTAACACAAAGGATAGATAATTATTTCGATAATCATCTCTAATATTGTTTATGCAATAGATATGATTATTATTATTAAATTATTGTTATTATTACAACCAAACAACTGACAATAATATCAAAAACAAAATGTGAGGGTGCAAGTCACTGGTTTAAATATATGCATGCGACCACTGCAGTTTAAAACTGCTTGAACCAGTTTCATGTATGATGTTACCGTTGCATGGATAGAATGCCACATTTTAATCATGTGATAAAACACAACACTAAACAGTTTGATCGTTAAAAAATGCCTGTTTCACCAGTATAAATCAGCAAGTACTTTTCCAATGTTACTTTTTGTAAGCAATGGTACGTAATTACATATATTCCAATGGCGTCTCACCACCATTAGTGAATTTATTTTATTGCACATTTATGTGTGTTAAATATTTACAGTTGCATATATTACATACGATTGTTTAGTAGCATGGATTCACACCATTCTATAATTATCTTAGAAGAAAATGTATGGCATGTTTTACATCTAAACTTTGAAACAGTGTCGTTTTTTACATTTTTGTTGCTAGCAACTATGTTAAAATTATTGTCGAGTACAAATAAACTTAACACTTAATCTTCCTTCCTGAGTGCGATTCCTTTTGACCACTAGAAGACTAGAAGATGATGTATTTGATGTGATTAAATAAATTTCTTCTTGCTTTCTTCTAGTATAAATACTTAAACAGACATTAGGATTGGAGAGTTACGCCATAACGTATAGATTTATTTAGATCACTTTCAACTCCTACCTGAAAAAAAACATATGTACTTGTATTACAAAGGTTTGGCATACTTTACAAATAAAACACAATAAGTGTAATGTGTAAGTATCGTAGCACTTCTGAGGTACATGCTGAGATGGAATGTTCTGTAACATTAAAAAAAACAATTTGTTAGAATGAAAAAGCAAATGAACTAAAAAGTTTCTAACCTTCCAATATAATAAACGTACAAATATTAACGATGTATGTCAGTGATTTCAAAATGCTGAGAATTCAATGAAATTGAAATATGTTAGAGAGAATTCAATGATAGGTTTGTCGGAAAAATTTAATAAAGCTACACTACGCCGTTATTAAATATATTTGAGAATATCTATGAAGAAAATAATGAAGCCTTTTCCAATTATTTGTACTTTCGAAGATAAAACATTTAGCTTGCGTTCAGTATAGTTATTTTGATCGTTCACTAATTAGTATTAATTATCAAAAATGTAGATGCGGTGGATGACCAGTAGACATTTTGTAGCTAGTATACTAACAGCGAGATTTCTAAACCTAATGGACTTTCTTACGGACGCGTATTGTGGCGCCGTGATTGGTCAGCTTCTGTGGCGCACAAATATGAAATGAAAACTATCATAACAACTGACGTGTTTAGATAAATTCAATGTTGTTTTATAGTAGAGTGCATATTAATCCTTTTTGTGACTTAATAATAGTTTAATTAATAAGTCGTTTTAATTAATTAGAATTAATTAAAACGATAGATGTTTAAAGGTTTAACTATTAAAAGAAGCTTTGATATTTTAAATAAATAATATAATCGATTTCGTGCTGTCGAATACTGTGTCACAATAATTTAAACAGCAGGGTCGACTAAACTTTTTGCAAGAATTATCAGAACCCATCATCTCTTTCAAATGATTATGAAGATTGTGGTCATTCACATTTTTAGAAATTTATTATGTAAATAGGACTAATTTTAATATTAAATGTGACATAAATATCAATATTTTAAATAATTTTCGAAGTTAATCACCACTGCTTGCAAGGAAAAAGCCTTTAAACTTGCAGAATATATCAAAAAATATAAATGTCATCAGTACATTATTAAGGATTTTAAATTAAAAAAGAAGGAAATCTAATGTAAAGCTCTTTAAAATAAATTATAGTTCGTGTGTGAGATAATATGTACAGGAAACTATTAAATCTATCGAATTGTTTCAAACTAGTAACAAGTTTCTTAATTCAAATCTGACGATTAATTAAGTTGAATAAAAAATTAAATTAAAAAGAAATCATGATACATATTTTCGGAGAATTGGAGAAAAACCATTTAAATGCATCTACAGATAAAGTAGTCATCTAATTACTCAATAAATACCCATTTAATCCAAAAAACTACTTATAATCCACAGAAATATATAAAGCACAAGCACTTGTTATAAGAAATATTAATAAGGGGTAGCATCTAGCAAAGCATAAAACTGGAAATCACGTACCATTATTATTACGTACGATTAACACTATCATTAACACACAACAATCATAGCGCAACAACACGACAGTATTTAATAAATACTAGACACCAATTATTGTGACTTTTATATTGTAAAGATGAAGGCAAGCAGGTTATGAAACTTCTCGAAGCGCCGAAGGCCGTCCACTAGTGGGAACGTAAACAGCCAATCACGGCGCTACATTGTAGATCCATAAGAAAGTCTATTAGGTTTAGAAATCTCGCCTTTCTGCATATTTCTCAATGTCAAATTACAATCATTGGAAGCGACATCTCTAGTACAGCTACAGTAATAAAATAGCAATGTTATTAAAGAAATTATAGATATCTATAAAGTTAGGTTATGCTCTTATTTAAAGGCGGGTTTTTTTGATTTAAATGTATTTTTAAAAATCATTACCATTATTCAAAACGTTTATAATAATAGCAAGGATAATAATAATAATAATAGTTTATTTTAACTCAACAAATGCATTGACGCAATTACAGTAAGATAACAACAACACAAACGAAAAGTTGTACATACGAGTAAGTATAAACAAAAAGTAAAGAAACATTTGCTAAATGAAATTCAAATACAATTGTTTTAATACTATCATTATATACATCAATCTTAATTTGATAGTTTATTTACAACTGTTCCCACAACATACAAAGATTATTTATTTAAATATGCAATAATGTGCAGTATTGTATAGGATACTAATGTTTCCACCAGAAAACAACAATTAAAAAATTTCCGTCTAGTATTTAAAGAAATATGTAATAGTAAATAATTTGAAAAATCACACAACTCTAAAATTACACTCTCTATTGGAATAAACTTTATCATGTTTAAAGTATAAGTATTAAACAACAAAATGAATCTTTTCTATTTGAACTACACGATTATAAATTGAATAGCAAATAAGAGAAGCATACTGCAATTGGACCTTACAAGAGCGTTATTTTAATAAACTACATATATGAAATAACCCACAATATCTAATGCAGAAAGGCGAGATTTCTAAACCTAATAGACTTTCTTATGGATCTACAATGTAGCGCCGTGATTGGCTGTTTACGTTCCCACTAGTGGACGGCCTTCGGCGCTTCGAGAAGTTTCATAACCTGCTTGCCTTCATCTTTACAATATAAAAGTCACAATAATTGGTGTCTAGTATTTATTAAATACTGTCGTGTTGTTGCGCTATGATTGTTGTGTGTTAATGATAGTGTTAATCGTACGTAATAATAATGGTACGTGATTTCCAGTTTTATGCTTTGCTAGATGCTACCCCTTATTAATATTTCTTATAACAAGTGCTTGTGCTTTATATATTTCTGTGGATTATAAGTAGTTTTTTGGATTAAATGGGTATTTATTGAGTAATTAGATGACTACTTTATCTGTAGATGCATTTAAATGGTTTTTCTCCAATTCTCCGAAAATATGTATCATGATTTCTTTTTAATTTAATTTTTTATTCAACTTAATTAATCGTCAGATTTGAATTAAGAAACTTGTTACTAGTTTGAAACAATTCGATAGATTTAATAGTTTCCTGTACATATTATCTCACACACGAACTATAATTTATTTTAAAGAGCTTTACATTAGATTTCCTTCTTTTTTAATTTAAAATCCTTAATAATGTACTGATGACATTTATATTTTTTGATATATTCTGCAAGTTTAAAGGCTTTTTCCTTGCAAGCAGTGGTGATTAACTTCGAAAATTATTTAAAATATTGATATTTATGTCACATTTAATATTAAAATTAGTCCTATTTACATAATAAATTTCTAAAAATGTGAATGACCACAATCTTCATAATCATTTGAAAGAGATGATGGGTTCTGATAATTCTTGCAAAAAGTTTAGTCGACCCTGCTGTTTAAATTATTGTGACACAGTATTCGACAGCACGAAATCGATTATATTATTTATTTAAAATATCAAAGCTTCTTTTAATAGTTAAACCTTTAAACATCTATCGTTTTAATTAATTCTAATTAATTAAAACGACTTATTAATTAAACTATTATTAAGTCACAAAAAGGATTAATATGCACTCTACTATAAAACAACATTGAATTTATCTAAACACGTCAGTTGTTATGATAGTTTTCATTTCATATTTGTGCGCCACAGAAGCTGACCAATCACGGCGCCACAATACGCGTCCGTAAGAAAGTCCATTAGGTTTAGAAATCTCGCTGTTAGTATACTAGCTACAAAATGTCTACTGGTCATCCACCGCATCTACATTTTTGATAATTAATACTAATTAGTGAACGATCAAAATAACTATACTGAACGCAAGCTAAATGTTTTATCTTCGAAAGTACAAATAATTGGAAAAGGCTTCATTATTTTCTTCATAGATATTCTCAAATATATTTAATAACGGCGTAGTGTAGCTTTATTAAATTTTTCCGACAAACCTATCATTGAATTCTCTCTAACATATTTCAATTTCATTGAATTCTCAGCATTTTGAAATCACTGACATACATCGTTAATATTTGTACGTTTATTATATTGGAAGGTTAGAAACTTTTTAGTTCATTTGCTTTTTCATTCTAACAAATTGTTTTTTTTAATGTTACAGAACATTCCATCTCAGCATGTACCTCAGAAGTGCTACGATACTTACACATTACACTTATTGTGTTTTATTTGTAAAGTATGCCAAACCTTTGTAATACAAGTACATATGTTTTTTTTCAGGTAGGAGTTGAAAGTGATCTAAATAAATCTATACGTTATGGCGTAACTCTCCAATCCTAATGTCTGTTTAAGTATTTATACTAGAAGAAAGCAAGAAGAAATTTATTTAATCACATCAAATACATCATCTTCTAGTCTTCTAGTGGTCAAAAGGAATCGCACTCAGGAAGGAAGATTAAGTGTTAAGTTTATTTGTACTCGACAATAATTTTAACATAGTTGCTAGCAACAAAAATGTAAAAAACGACACTGTTTCAAAGTTTAGATGTAAAACATGCCATACATTTTCTTCTAAGATAATTATAGAATGGTGTGAATCCATGCTACTAAACAATCGTATGTAATATATGCAACTGTAAATATTTAACACACATAAATGTGCAATAAAATAAATTCACTAATGGTGGTGAGACGCCATTGGAATATATGTAATTACGTACCATTGCTTACAAAAAGTAACATTGGAAAAGTACTTGCTGATTTATACTGGTGAAACAGGCATTTTTTAACGATCAAACTGTTTAGTGTTGTGTTTTATCACATGATTAAAATGTGGCATTCTATCCATGCAACGGTAACATCATACATGAAACTGGTTCAAGCAGTTTTAAACTGCAGTGGTCGCATGCATATATTTAAACCAGTGACTTGCACCCTCACATTTTGTTTTTGATATTATTGTCAGTTGTTTGGTTGTAATAATAACAATAATTTAATAATAATAATCATATCTATTGCATAAACAATATTAGAGATGATTATCGAAATAATTATCTATCCTTTGTGTTAAAATTATACTTCGAATGCCCTTTATTTTGTAACAAAATAATATTACACTTACATATTACACACTTGCAGAAAAGTTTTGTTGATTTCTAAGTTGTAGGCTACTTTTTACATTTACGATTTTTGAATAAACCACGCCTATAGAACATTGGTTTAAAATGCTTCATTCTAGCGACTTTTTCAAATGATATCGCGCTTGGTCAACTGGGTTTAAATACATGCATAAATATGATTCATTGCTAGAAAGCACCTCATTTGAATGTAAGATACTTAGGTGACTATAAATGTTCACGAAAAGGACATCTATGACAACATATGTTCACTCATAATGCTGAGAAACCATTTGGTGATGTAATATTTATAATCGTAAATTTCTACATATGGCAAGCTTACAAAAACACCTCATGCATAGTGGTGAGAAGCCATTTAAATGTAATATATGTAATTATAAATTCACACTTAAAGGAAGTTTGCAAAAGCATATGCTCACACATAGTGGTGAGAAGCCATTTGAATGTAATATATGTGATTATAAATGCACACATAAAGGAAGTTTGCAAAAGCATATGCTCCCACATAGTGGTGGGAAGCCATTTGAATGTTATATATGTAATTATAAATTCACACAAAAAGGAAGTTTGCGAAGGCATATGCTCACACATACTGGTGAGAAGCCATTTGAATGTAATATATGTAATTATAAATGCACAGAAAAAGGAAGTTTGCGAAGGCATATGCTAACACATACTGGTGAGAAGCCATTTGAATGTAATATATGTAATTATAAATTCACACATAAAGGAAGTTTGCAAAATCATTTGCTGACTCATAGTGGTGAGAAGCCATTTAAATGTAATATATGTAATTATAAATTCCCACGAAAAAGAGATTTGCAAAGGCATATTTTGACACATAGTGGTGAGAAGCCATTTGAATGTAATATATGTAATTATAAATTCACACAAAAAGGAAGTTTGCAAAAGCATATGCTGACTGATAGTGGTGAGAAACCATTTGAATGTAATATATGTAATTATAAATGCACACAAAAAAGGAAATTTGCAAAAGCATATGCTCACACATAGTGGTTAGAAGCCATTTGAATGTAAGATATTACCATAATATTTATATGTTTATATAAGGGTGAGATAAGAAAAAGCACCAGGTTTTGGGGACAAAAAACCGATGCTACATATGGGGCTAATAAATAAATAAATTGGGAAATCCCAAATTAAATTGAAGATGAAAGGTAAATGAAAAAATTTTAAAATTGATTTATAAATAGTGATACTCATTAGCACATACAACAGACATCTGACAAAATTACAGTGAACACATATACAAAGCAAAAGCTACCTACCTTCATCATCGAAGAAAAATGTTCCGGCTATTACTATAATTTGAAAAGTAAATTCCAAAAATAAATGAGACTTCAAGCGGGTCGCTTCCATGAGGGCACTACTTAAATTTTCTATAAAATATTGTTAATGACCACAAACAACAACAAAAATTCAAAGTATACATTTAAAAAAAATTTCAAATAAAATTATTTATCAACACACAATCAAAAGAAAAACCAAATAAAACTTTTTTTAACAAAATTCTTAAAATTAAACTAACACAAAAGAAACATGTTGGATACGCTATAAACTAAAATAAAAGAAAATGAATTTAAAAAACCGTTTAATTCTCTTATTAATTACATATATACAACACCTCTAAATAAAGAGGGCCAAATCTTGATGTTTTTAAGCAATTAAAAGTTGAAGTTTACTCACTTGTGGGTAGAAAAACATTGTTACCCACTTTAAAATGTAAATGGTGATTGGCTGCTATTATATGTAGCAACCAATCACCAGCTTACATTGCATAATATTATTAAAATCCAGTCATCGTAGCATGTTTGATAACGCTGTCAGGTCAAGAAACATACGCTATCTTAAAAAAATTGCTTAGTCCGGTGGAGCCAAAAACGAAAGCGTATAAGGACTTAATTAAAAGTCTAAATGATTATTTTATTCAGAACTAATGAGATTCCTGAACGATATGAATTTCATAAGGAAGATCAAAAATTAGGGCAGTCGATAAACGATTATATAGTAGAATTAAAATCAAAAGCCACTACCTGTAAATTTGGAGATTTTTTACCGCAAGCGTTGCGCGATCGATTTGTATTTGGCGTTAAGAGTACACGTTTGCGTACCATGTTATTAACAGAGCACAATTTAACTTTTGAGAAAGCTTGCAAACATGCTTTGAATTGGCAAACTGCTGAAAAGGAAACTGGAAGTGCTACTGATATTATATATATATCTGCCTTAATTCCATTGGTAATCATTGGCGCCCTTTATTTTGGGCTCTTCAATCCTTTTTATTAAGCTGGATTAGTGCTTATTATTACATATAGCTTGTGTCAAATATTCTGGTCTGATTTGGCCTTTTCTACTATCTTCCTCCATTCCTGTCTATTTGTGACTTTTTTCTCTAATCCCTCACATTCATCTTCTTTATATCTTCTAGGACTTCGTTTTTCCATCTATTTTTGGGTTTTCCCCTTGGTCTTGTTCCTGGTTCCCATTCTGTTATTGTTTTAATCATTCTATTTTCATTTGCTCTCGTTACATGTTCCAGCCATCGTATCCTTTGCGCTTTGATTTCTCGTACTATGTCCTCACTTTTTATCTCTCTGTCTATTTCTTCATTCATCCTCACTCTATATTCATCTTCTCCTGTTTTCACTGGGCCCAGAATTCTTCTTAGTATCTTTCTTTCATATATTCTTAGTTGTTCTTCATCCTTCTTTGTTAACCTCATTGTTTCTGCTGCGTAGGTATATAACTGTGGGTCTTATTAATGTTCTGTAAATTCTTATTTTTGTGTCTTTTGTAAGCTTACGGTCTTTTAGCAGTGGTTTGTATATGTTGAACATTTTGTGTCCCCTTTAGATTCTATCTTTTATGTCTTGTACTTTACTGTTTTTATTATGTATCTCGGTACCTAGATACGTTAATGCTTGCACTTTCTTGAATTCGTATTGTCCTATCTTCTATGGTGTTTGATCTTCTGTATCTCCTCTTTTTCACTTCATATACCATGTCTTATCTTCGTTCATTGAGAGCCCTCTTTTTTTCGCTTCTTTGTCTATTATCTCCAACGTTTCATTTAGTTTTGTTTTTCGTCTTGATATAATAACTAGATCATCAGCATACGCCACCACCTGTATTTCCTTGTTTCTTATTGTTCCTCTGTGTTCTGTTTTTCTTGTTATATTTTCTATGGCCACGTTGAATAGCACTGGCGATAGTGCGTCCGCTTGTCTTAAGCCCTTGTTTATCTCGATATAATCTGTCTCTTCCTCTCCTACTTTTATTGTCGCTTCTGTGTTTTCCATTGTCATTTGCGTGAGTCGTATTAATTTTTGTGGTATTTGTAGTTCTTGCATGTCTTTTATTATTTGTGGTCTTCTGATTTCGTCGAATGCTCTGCGGAAATCTATGAATAGCAGGTGTAGTTCGATGTTATATTCATAGGCTTTTTCTATTATTTGATTCATTATGTGTATGGCGTCTACCGTGGATCTGCCTGGCCTAAACCCACACTGATAATCTCCCAATTCCCTTTCCGTGTACTGTCTTAGGCGTTGTTCGATTATGCTTGTAAATACTTTGTAGGATGTGTTTAAAAGAGTAATGCCTCTATAGTTGTTGCATATTTCGGGATCCCCTTTTTTGAATAATGGTGTGATTGTCCCTCTTCTCCACTCATTTGGCATTTTTTCTTTCCAGATTTTTTTTATTATGTTGTGTAATCTCTTGTGTAGTTCTATTCCTCCATATTTCAACATTTCCCCATTCACTTCATCCGCCCCAGGAGTTTTTCCATTCTTTATCTTTTTAATCGTTTCTTGTACTTCCTCCAAGCTTGGTTCTTCCTCTATTTGTTCGGTCACTTCGTACCCCCTGTCTTCTAGTTCTGCTCCTTCTTCTTTTGTATACATTAAGCTCTGGAAATGTTCTCTCCAGATTTCTTTTACTATTTTTTCTTCCACTTGTAGTCTCCCTTCTTTATCTTTCACGCCTCTATTTTTAATTCGGTTGTTTCTTCGGGTCCTTATGCTTTCATACATTTCTCTGGTGTTGTTTCGATTTCTGTTGGTCTCAATCTCTTCCATTTTTTGGTCTATCCACTCTCTTTTTTTATTCTTCAATACTTTGTCCGCCTCTTTCTTTACCTTCCTATAATTTTCATGATCTTCATCTTTCCCTGTCCTTATCCACTTCAATCTGGCCTCTCTTTTCGTATTTGTCTCTCTCTCACATTCTTCATCAAACCATTATTTATCTTTCTTGTTTTTCTTGTATCCTATTGTTTTCTTGGTTGCCTCTTTTAGACATAGCTTAACACTCCCCCATTCTGTGTCAACGTCTTTTTCTGTGTTGTGTACTTTTTGATTTAGTTCCTGTTCCAGTATTTCTTCATATTTCTTCCTGTTTTCTTCCTCCTTTAGTTTTCTTATATCCCATCGTCTTTTCTTATGCTCGTTCCGTTCTCTTTTTGTTACCTTCTGCTTCATTTTTGCCACCACTAACATATGGTCCGTGTCTGCATTCGCACCTCTGTATGTTCGGACGTCTTGTATGTTCGCTGCTTGTCTCTTTCTAACTAGTACATGGTCTATTTGATTGCCTGTATTCCTTCCTGGGATAAGCCATGTTTCTTTGTGCTCTTTCCTGTGTTTGAACCTTGTGCTGCTTATCAGTAAGTGCTCTGCTGCCGTATAGTTGCATAGCTTTACTCCATTATCATTCGTTTTCTCGTGAATTGTGAATCTTCCTGCGACTTCTTTGAAACATTCTTCTTTCCCCACCATTGCATTAAAATCTCCTAATATCATAAGGAAGTCGTTCTTCTTGATGCTGTCCGTCACCCTTTCTAATTCTTCGTATAGTTTTTGCTTTTCCTCCTCATCTGCTTCCTCTGTTGGTGCGTATACGTTAATTATTGTTAAGTTGTTCGGTTTTCCTTTAATTTTCAATACAGCTATCCTTCCATTGATTGGTATAAATTCTATAATTGCATTTTTTAATTTCCTTCCGACTATGAATCCTATTCCATTCCTCCCTTGTTTTTTCTCTCCCGAGTAGAACATTGTGACGTTTTGTTGATTAATCTCTCCTTTTTCTTTCCATCTCGTTTCTTGGATTGCTATTAGGTCTAAATCATATCTTTGCATTTCCTTTGTTATTTGGGCCAATTTTCCTGGTATTAACATAGTTCTTACATTCCACGTTCCAATTTTTACTACATTTTTCTTTTTATTATTCTTCCTACTTTTCTTATTCTTGCTTTTCTTAATTCCATATCCTGTCTGCTTCTTTCCCCTGGCTCTTCGTTCCTTGCATATTTGTAAATTTCTCAATCTTCGTACTATCCTTTCTGCGGGTGGTGGTATTTTAGATGTGTTTTTCATTTTTAGTTCTTCTATTGCATATATATTTTTTAAGTTATTTGACTTGGCTTGTTCCCGTTCTTCATTTTTTTCCGAATTGTTTTCTTGTCCTATTTCTTTGCATGTCGTCATCGTTTCTTCCGTCCAGTTTGATATTTTTTCTAGTTTTTTGGAAACTGTTGTTGGTTCCGTCTAGTATTTATGGTTCTTTGCATTTCCTTTTCTAGAGTGTCTTATTCTGTTGAGGATTTGCTATTTATATCCCCCTCTGTTGCATTTGCTTTTACTTCGCCTGTTTTCTTGTATGGGGCCAGTATTGTTTGTGTCCAGTATTTATTTCTCTTTGGGATTGTACCTATTGATCTTGTTTCCTTAGGAGTGTTCTCGTTTTCTTCATCCGTGGACCTTTCTCTTTTTTACCTTCTTTCGCTCTTTCCATATTTGTCAAGTCTTCCTCGTCTATTTCCTCCTCCCTCTGACCCTGTGGTTGTATGAACTGCTCCAAAGTGTAGGATTCGCCATTGATAATCAATTTGTTGTATGTTATGTTCGCCCTGTAACCCTTTTCTCTAGCTTTTTTCATGTGCTTCAGTAATTCCCTGCGCTCTTCCAGTATTGTCTTAGGGTAGTCCTCCATGATCCATACTTTTACATTCTTTAAGTTCCTCTTGCTTTTCATTACCTCATTCTTTTTCTTCAGAGATCCAAATTCTACCAATATGGGCCTAACTCCTTTCTTGTTCACATCTTTTTTGCCTAATCTTCTTATTTCTTCAATCTCCTGTTCCATATTAATCACAATACCCATTTCCCTCATCAATATCCTGACCTTCTCATATAGTATTAGGTTTGACTCCTCGTTTTCCTCGGTAATTCCTTGTATCACTATATTCCTTTTTTTTATTTCCATTTCCATATCTTCCATCTTCTTCTCCTGCATTTTAATCTTCGCTTCCAATATCTTATTTTGTTTCTTTATCTCTCCATGTTCTTTCCTAGTTGCTTCGACCTCTGAGTTGAGTTTATCTATCTTTGTTTCTATGCTCTCGATCCGTTCCGTCCTCGTATCCATTCTGGTTAGTTTTGCTTGTATGTCTTCTAGTATTTTCTCCATACTTGTATTTACTGTCGTACTTTGTTAGTTATTACTCACGTACGTAATTACACGTTTATTTCGAAACTTATACTTGTGACGACACGGTAAGGGGCCTTCCCGGATCAGCTCCTCGGAGGACGTCGCCCACTTCTTGTCTTCGCCAAATTCGTTTAAAGTCAACACTTGGTTGTGTATTTCGTGTGGATAAGTGGTCGTTAGAATGAGTATTCGATTGCCGACTGTTAGGCCAACATTCGTTTACAAGAGACTGCTCGGTTATAAACTAGTATAGACTTCGCCTCGCGGTACCGTATATTTATCTTACCTACACGCACTTTTCTTTCCACGTCTGATTTGCCTCGTATCACCGTCCTTTTGCCTTGACCTCTGTTTAGAAGTTTGCGGTTTATATTCGGATTTTATTTTGCGTTAATTTATTAATATTTAGTTTATACCTAGTTTTTACATTCAAATGCTTCTAGTAGGTATTGGGGCGCTTGAGCCAAACAGAAATTGACATACCATGTAGCATGCCAATGGCATGGCTCCTCCCCCTGCTTCTGATTGGCTACCCCCACTCCTGTAGCTCCTCCCCTTGCTTCTGATTGGTCGCCGCCATCTTGGATTACCCCGCCTACTATAACCTACAGAAACACAAAGGCTATTTTTATATAAAGAAATACTTAACCAACCAAAATGTAGCTGTGCTGGAAGTATCAGCTTGATCCAAATAACACTGCCTTAGTTTTGCCAGCTAGCCCCCAATAAGTCGGAGAGGGGCGGGGTAATACAAAATATAAAAGATAAAAAAAACAAGCGCCACTTCGTTTAAAAACAATGCTTATTACTAAAGCTTCAAGCTTATCAGACAAACGAAGAAATAGATCTACTAAAATATGGGCAACTTCCAATATTTTGGTCGTACCGTACATATATACTTACAAATGACGAACTGGAAAGTAATATTAAAATCATACAAATAAATAAATGATAAATAAATAAAACGCACGTAGTGAAATGTAAACGTTCTAAGTAGGGCTTTATTTTACTTGCAACTATTTTCTATTGTGCAGATAGAAAAAAATGTAATGTTTCAACAAAAAAAAAAAGGTGAATGGTGATTTGTATCACAGTTGGTTGTACTTAAAACTACCCTACAACAATTCCACTATTCGAGATCTCGTTTTATCCTTAAAATTAACATGCATGCATAAATTGTAAACACATTGAATAAATATATACATATACATAAATAAAATGACACATAATACATACAAATTTAGACAAACATCCCACCATTCGAAGACCCACGGCTGTATGTTTAAAGCCTTGCTTAGGGGGTTTTCGCTTCACCCTTCGATATTTGGTTGTTTTTCTCCGACCCGGTATATGTATAGATGTAGGTACGGACACAAAGGGGAAGAACCTTCCAATTAAAATACACGGTCAGACGGGCAGGAACAAGAATACACCAACGAACAACAAAACCCAAAACAAAAAGACCTACAAAGAAATCACCCTGTATATTGTATTATTTTTAAATATTTGAAGATTTTTACCTTTCTATAAACTGAAAGGTCTTTTACAATACAATTCCCTCAAGGTGACGGCTAGGGAAATAATAGTACCTAAAATGAAAAGACATTTGTGAGATTTAGCGCAACGAGGTTTTAACTAAAATAATTTACCTAAAATGGTTTGCACCAGAACCTAATCCGTCCAATTTGACGACCGATCGCACACAAATAACCAAGCAATCGTTCTGTTGAATGTGAGATTTATTCCGCTAAAGCGAATTAATATTTAAAACCAATTTCTAATATATCTCATACCTCCAACTTCTACTGCCAAAAAGCCATTTTGTTCCTTCCACTCGCCTATTGAGAAGGGAGCTCAAACGCGCAGGAGCGACTTCACGATAAACCGAAAGAAAGGGAAAACCAGTGACAACCAAACAACGGAGAAGCTTGGTTTTAAACAGTGACCATCAAACAAATAATGGGTTGTGAATTTCAACGTTATACTACTTCTCTCTGATTGGTTAACCCCCACTCCTGTAGCTCCTCCTGTTACAATTGTCCATTAAATATCAAAATAAATAATATGTATAAACATTGTTGTTGTTTCATTTACTAGCACAGGGTGAAGGGGCTGACTATATAAAAAGGTAGATCGTTATCAGCGAGAGAGTACACGAATAAAGCCGAAGATTTCCGACGGCGAACATCCTAAGCTACAAAGCCGGTAAGTAGTCATACTATGTGAGAGAGAGAGAGAGAGAGAGAGAGAGAGAGAGAGAGAGAGAGAGAGAGAGAGAGAGAGAGAGAGAGAGAAAGAGTTTCAACTTAGTGAAAGGATCCAATCCCCAGAGTTAGCGCTAAAATTCAAATCTGGTAAGATGGTTGCTTTAAAAATGACAGATTTAAATGACATATGCAAAATGACAAATTCAAAACGACAGATTTAAATGACAGATGCAAAAAATGACAAATTTAAAATGACAGAAGCAAAATTGACAGATTTAAAATGACAGATGTAAAAATGACAGCAGTAAAATTGACAGATTTAAAATGACATATGCAAAAATGACAAATATTTAAAATTGACAGATTCAAATTTAGCGCGCGCACGCAAGATGCTGTGATATAAAATGGTTGCCTCTCTGTAGTAATACAGATTTCTTCTTCTTCTTCATGACACGCCACCTAGTAGTAGTACATAGCGCATCGATAATACAGATTTCTTCATGACGCCTTCTCTTAGCAATACACACTAATTGTAGCATTACGCCCTCTATTGGTAGCACTCAGTTTGCCGGTAATACAGATACCCGTAATGGCGGCGGCGGCGGGCGTGGTAGCCTGGCGCCAGGGCGTGGTAGAATGGAACCAGACGTTCCAAAATGGCTGCCTTCATCCAATCAGAAGCAAGGGAGGAGCTACAGGAGTGGGGGTTAACCAATCAGAGAACTTCAATTTCATCAATTGACTTAAAAAGTGCATTCTGGCAGATTCCCTTAAACAATGAGTCAAAAGAAAAAACAGCCTTTGCCGTCCCAGGTAGAGGTCTGTTCCATTTCAACGTTCTTCCATTTGGGCTGACAAACGCAGCTCAAGCTCAGCAACGACTGATGGATACCATATTCGGCCCTGAATTTGAGCCTTACCTTTTCTGTTACTTGGATGATATAATCCTGGTTAGTCCAACTGTAGAACATCACTTTAATCTCTTACGTGAGGTCAGAAAACGACTATATGAAGCTAACTTAACAATCAATCTAGAAAAATGTGAATTTCTAAAACCTTCGCTTAAATATTTAGGCTACGTTATAGATAGTGCGACCGGCCTCCGCACAGATCCGGAAAAAGTTTTAGCGATGATTAACTATGCGCAACCCAAAACAACTACCGAGGTCAAACGTTTTGTTGGAATGCGTAGCTGGTATAGGAGGTTTATTCCTCACTTCTCGTCTCTCATGGCCCCGATCAATGACTTAATAAAGGGTAAAAGAAAGGGTGGAAAAGTCTTTTGGTCTGATAAGGCCGAAGATGCGTTCATCGCAATCAAGCAAGCATTAGTGTCAGCACCGATATTAGTAGCTCCCGATTTCTCACTTCCATTTACAGTACAATGCGATGCTTCCGAAGTAGGGTTAGGATGTGTTTTGACTCAAATCCATGACGGCGTTGAGAAAGTGATCGCATTTGCAAGTCGAAGTCTTTCACGGACTGAAAGAAATTATAGTACAACAGAAAGGGAATGTCTTGCTGTTGTATTTGGAATTGAAAAGTTTAGAGGCTACATTGAAGGAACTACCTTTACTGTTGTCACAGATCATCATTCTCTCTTGTGGCTCCATAGAATGAAAGATCCTTCCGGAAAGTTAGCCCGATGGAGTGTCAGACTACAACAATTTGATTTTAAATTAGAGCATACGAAAGGTAAATTCAACATCGTTCCCGATGCCTTATCAAGGAGTCCTGTAGATAAACTTGACGATAATGAGCATGCCAAAGTTTGTGTAGTTCAGACAGAAAATATACATCTTCAAATTGATCTCCAAAACTTAGATAATTTTTATAAAAAAATGCAAACTAAGATTCGTGAGCAACCCTATAATTATCCCCAGTGGCGTATTAGAAACGACTACGTTTATAAATTTATTCCTTCTAAGATTCCTATCAAATCGAATATTTCAGAGTGGAAATTGTTAGTTCCAAAAGCTCAGCGTAATGCTGTTTTAAAATCTCTACATGATGCACCAACTGCAGCGCATTTAGGTTTTGCTAAAACCTTAGCTCGTGTTTCGTTATTTTATTATAGGCCGCGTATGCGTCGTGACATTCATCGTTACCTAAAAATGTGCAACATATGTAATTCTCAAAAAGCTCCCACCTCTGGTCAGTTTGGGTTGATGGGTGCTCAGAAAAAAGTAAAATTTCCATTTCAGGTAATAGCCATCGACTTAATGGGACCTTTACCGAGATCAACATGAGGTAACTGGGTTTAGTCCAGCTTTCCTTAATTTTCTTAGAATGGTTCCATGTACGGGTGATTATTACGGAAATATTCCTCTAGGTGAAATAGATCTCGCCGATCTCTATAACAAACAACCCAATTACGGGGCGCTTAAAGAAATTTTTGATAGTGTTCAAAAAAGATTAGATATCGCGTACAGGCGCAATGCAAATCAGTATAATTTGAGAAAGCGCGATGTCGAGTTTAATGTTGGCGATAAGGTATGGATGAGGAACATAGTATTATCCTCTGCTCCAAATGACTTTGCAAGGAAATTAGCTCCTCGCTATGTTTTATGCACAGTAAAGAAAAAATTATCGAAATTAGTTTATCATCTTACTTATGAAGATGGTTCGGATGCGGGAGAACGGCATATTAAACATTTAAAACCTTACTTTGGTTCTGCATCTGAATTATCACATTCCGATACTGAAGATTAACCCATTGGTTATACCATTTAAATAAGTTAAGTTCTTATGAACTAGTTTACCAAAAGTTATCTAGCAACATTAGGAATATTTTGCAAACATTCTATGTTCATTAGTTTCCTTTGCAAATATTTTATTTAGTAGTTGTCATGTCCTATGACAATGTGCAATTTTTATAATTGCAGGTTAATATTTGAGTTCTTAACCTTAACCAACACACACAGTCATCTTAGTTAAATTTAGTCTAGTTTAGATATAAATTTAGATAAGTTAGTTTAACTAGAGAGTTTTAATTTCAAGGATTAGTTAGGTTCAATTATGAAAGAAAAACAAAATAGAGAATCGTTAGTGTTTCTTTGAAAAATAGCCAGTTTCTGTCTATTTTTTTATTTGAAAGGGGGTGATGTAACATTAAATTTGCATCACGTTGTATATTTAACGTTTTCATTTATTTATTAATATAATTTTATAAAAGACATTCAAAACACACTTTTAAGATTACTCAAATCAAGGCGAGTGTGCGCGCCTCCGATAATAATCGATTAAAATTTGGTCGTAGCGGCATTAGATATTTTGCACTCAGAATTTATAGCCGTGTGGCAGATTTGTGAAGTTCGCAAAATTAATTAAATAACATTCATATTAATTTTAAGTTTGGTCATCCGCAAGTTGCAGGTGAGTCCATCGTAAAAAAAACACATAATTGATTTGTTTTGTTTATTGAATAAAAGATAATAACGTAAATATTAGAGCATCATATATTTTAATTCTTTCCTACAGATTTGTTGTGACCAAACATTATGGAATTTTAATTTCAATGTTTACACGCATAATCAGATAATTGAGTACATTCTGAAATCTGAAATCCGCATCCTGGTATCTTGGAATCTGCAATCCGCTTCCTGGTACCTTGCAATCTGCAAACAGCATCCTGGAATCTTGCAATCTGCAATCAGGCAATTTACTAGATCATCAAGTAAGATCTTTCCTTTTGTACGGAGTTTAAATTATATGCATACCATTAAATACCATTCTATTGTTTATTAAATAATATCGATTTAGTTGGGTATATCGTCAAAATAATTAAGAGTAGCTACAAGACAAAAAACATTATCAATAATAAAATTTTCTAAATTAAGTTTATGTGTTACTTACCTTTGTTAGCTTGAGGCATAGCGCTATATCACAAGTATTTTTTTATTACTATTCAACAGTAGTTATATTCAAAATAATAGATAATTATTATTGAAATTAACATATTATTGAAATTTATTGTAGCGAGTAATTTAAAAGAAGAAAATTTGTATTATAATAAACACAGCGATTCTTAAGTAGTTCTTTCTTATTTCTTATTTAATATTTCCGTGTTTTTTCCCAATTTATACAGGGAAGTTTTCTATGAAGGGCAAAATTGGGTGGCGCTCATTAAATATGGTAAGTGGAAGCAAGTAAGTAAGAACAATTGACCACTGCTCTTCAGAAAAACCTGAGCTGCCGTAGCAAATTTTGGGTCCTTTTCAAAAAGAATAAGTTAAGGTCACAATATGTAATATGATATTTTTAATATGATGACAAAATAAACGAAATACATTCTATAAAAGCGTCTTATTTCTCAACCTCTCTCTGTCTCAGTAAACGTTCTGGTATAAATCTGTTTCTAGACTTATTTAATAAGATTGTATAATTGTCTATGGATTTCATAAAGCGATTGATTAATTTAAATATTTTAGAAGAGGTGAACCTGCAGAGTTTTGGGTAGAATACACTTCCGCGCGCGAATTATTACAAGCAATACATTTCTTAATTTTTAATAATAATATTTTAGAGTGATTTATGTCTCCAATTGCCGGGTTATTTTATAGAGAGAATAGAATTTGAAAAATATGTCGCGCTCTTTAAATTTATAATAATAAGTTTTAATTTATTATATACCCCATATAATTTTAGTATATTCAGAATGTTAACTGATGTATGTTCGATATCTGTTTATCGTATGTCTTTTACCCATTAATATTATTCGAAGAAATCTTAATACCTCTGGTATAAATCTTCTACTTGAGGGTTAGCTTGCGAAATACGTTTCATTGTCAGCAAGAATGTATTAGTAATTGTCAAATTGTTCTACGGTCAGCCGATTGAATGCCTTGTAAGGTTTGTTTTGCCAAATATTCTATTCAACACTGTAAAATTGTATAATACATAATTGCAATATTTACTTTCACACTGGATACTCTCGTAATTGCATTACTCGAAGTAAATCGTATAATAAATAAATCTGTTAATAATGTTGTGTATAAGGGCAAAGCGACCTATAATTTTAGCTGAAACATTATGTAAAATTTTGAAAATGCTTGTATCAAGATCGGTTCTATATTTTATATTATTCAGATGTAATGAGAAACATACTAATCTTCTCGAAGCAAAATTTTTCCATATATAACTGGCTCGTTGGTCTAAAGGTATGATTATCGCTTAGGGTGTGAGAGGTCCCGGGTTCGAATCCTGGACGATCCCTATTGTTTTTATATTCTGGATGGAATTTCATCAGAAAATATTTTTGAAGTTAAAAACTTCAAACACGAATCTTTTAAAACTAAAATTTGCAACAGTATGATTTTTAAAGTTTATAAAAAACCTTTAGAAATTTTAGAAAACGCATAATTTTGTTTACAATTTTTAAAATTTAGATAAAAATAGACAATAATATGGTTAAACAGCTACTTAATATAAGCATTGAAAATCTATAATTCACAGTTACTACATAGTTTAAAACCGTTTGATCCGAGCAATTAAATTTAAGAAATAGTTTGGAAATACTAATTTCGAACAACAAATTTCCTTCCATTAAAATTTAAATTAACTTCTTTTTGAAATTTCACTAGGTATATATAGCAGGTTTCAAGTATTGAAAGTTCAAAATGTGTGTAGAAGCTAGCTTGCAGAATACGTGCTTGACAGAACGAGTGTTATCATTTCGTAATTGGAAGGGTATACAAACCCCAAAATCTTTAGCTGAGGCCTGATTTGTCTACACGGGACGTGAAGATAGAGTAGAATGTTTTTATTGTCGAGTGAACATTTTCAAATGGGAACCATCGGATAACCCAATCGTAGAGCACCTGAAATGATCACCACATTGCGTGTTTGCAAACGTGTTAACACCCATTAGCGATGAAAGTGGTAGAGACGTTTGCGGTTAAAAGTAATCAGATACAACATAGAATATAACGTGAGGGAAGATGTTACCAATCAAGGCGGTAATATTATTAGCAACCTTGTACGAGGGTGTAGTGTACGTTGCAAAACTCCCAGATACAACAGCAGCTTTTATTTCCTATGACTTCAATACGAGTGTTTGGTATGGAATGCAACCAGTGACGTTGCAACAAATGGGAATCTTTAAACACGAGGTCGGCAATAGAACGCAAGAAGTACGATTCAGGGTCAAATTCGTGTACCCAACACATACTAAGGACAGTGAGTGGCAAACCATCGGGAATAGTCCGGTGGAACAATGTAAAGTCAGCAGCGACACGTGTTATGCATCTGTGGTGACCTTGGGCACCCTGTTAGTTGCAGTAGTGGGTGTAAGCATGGGAATATAATGTATCGCACGTTATCGTTACCATTAAAGACCATGACCTTGTACCCCACCCGTCAACTCAGTATATAAACGCATATGCAAGAATACTTCAGTAGTACAGCATCATGGATGTGGTAGAGGCAACCGTTTTAGTAACATTCGATTTTGAGGATGACGATGATGAAATGAGAGACGAAGAACTATATGGTGGGAACGTCGCGAAAACTTTAGACCACCACAAAGAGGCATTCGTTAAACGCGTCAAAGAGAAGCGTGTTCTTGAAGCTGGTTATCTGGTGTTTTCGCTAGTGACGTTTGCATATTCAATGAACTTAAATGGGGAAAGCATATTGTTGGATGGAAAAGGTGCGACATCGCCGAAACAGTTGGAAGAGCCGTTAAACGAATGGTACGATAAAAATATAAAAAGTCCCATCATGACATGTATAGACAAGTATAATGCGGGCAAGTTTCGAACGGAACATTTGTGTCGTATCACCATCTTAACAACGGAGAGTTAAAGTGTTGTGATGTTTATCCGCGTAAAGAACAATGAATCAAGGTGCTGAAACTTCCAGCGCATTATTTAGTTAAAATTACGCCGGGGCTTAACGATATATTCCTTAAATAAAAGATAAATGTGCTCTGTAAATACAAGGTTGTAAAATTTGAAATATGCAATCCTCTGATACATCAAAGTAAATCTTAATGTGTAAACAATTCTATAGGTATTGTGAAATGTAGTGAGTTAAATAAACCACATATATGTCCCATTTATCGTTTCATTTACGACCGATCTCCATCGCACCTTGACATACATTTGAATTTAACGATTAAATCAAAAAGATTTAGAAGAAACATTTCATACCATTTTAATTTCAATGAGACTCTTACTTAACTATGAAAGTATTCGGACGAAAGGTGAACCAGACCGCAAGGGCAATAAGTGCAAATACAAGTACAAATGTTACATGTAGTTGAGAACAGAAGAAAGAAAGCAGACGTTGTTGAGAACAGACGAAACAAGGCAAGGTCAACGAGATTGTATTTACACCGAAAGGAGTGGGGTCATAGATATAACTTCAAGCCGCACCACTCATCTAGATCCAAACATTTGAAAGCATCATTCAGCTTCTAGAACTACTTCCTCTGCTAGAAATTCGTTTAAAAATTTTTGTAAAATTTTGTTCAATTTTATTAAAAGGATCGAGTGTATTAAGCGGGGATTCCGCCGAAAACGTTAAACAAGTGTTATCTGCTTTACCACCGTCCGAGAACGTTGTGTGTGCTTTGGAATTGGTAGCATTGTATCCGGAAAGAATTCAGTGTGACATCGACTTGCAAAACGTTCTTGTATAAAGATGTGGATGTGTTATAGTTCGCAATCGTGGCCTAAGGCTATTGATATTAAAAGTGCAGTACAGAGAGTGCAGGAAGAGTTACGAGATCTACGCTTTGATGCCGATCACGAAGCGATTTATGGTTTAGGGAAATATTTTACCGATGAAGAGTGTAAAGAAAGAGTTCTAAAGTTTCAGAAAGGGGTAGACTTGTGTGAATCGTATTTAAAAGGAAATATCTGTATAGATTGCTTGTTGAATAAATTAAATAAGGAAGGTTTGGAATCATTTACGTCTACAATAGAAGAGTTTGTAGATAACAAAAAATGAGCAACCGAAAGAAACGTGTTACGATCAAGGAGGAGAATAATAAAATACATTATTTATTTACGTGGAATTACGCCCACTGACAAGCACGAATATCATTGTGGATGGAAAGTGTTGTAGATCGGTGTATCTACAAGTTTTCGGCATCTAGAAGTTTTACAACCCCCAAATGGAATATGGGGGTTGATTTAATAATTTTTTAAATTTTTCTTTAGGAGAGTCCTAAATTCCATCGCTATACCAAATTTCAAGTTTGTATGTCATCTAGAAGTTTTACAACCCTAAAAGGGGATGCGGGGTTGACATAATAACATTTTTTTTAATTTTTATTTACTAGAATCCTAAACCCTATAAATATACCAAATTTCAAGTTTGTGTGTGATCTAGAAGTATTATAACCCCCAAATAAAGTGCGGGGGTTGACTTAATAAATTTTTTAAAATTTTTCTTTAGGAGAGTCCTAAATTCCATCGCTATACCAAATTTCTCAAGTTTGTATGTCATCTAGAAGTTTTACAACCCTAAAAGGGGATGCGGGGTTGACATAATAACATTTTTTTTAAATTTTTATTTACTAGAATCCTAAACCCTATAAATATACCATATTTCAAGTTTGTGTGTGATCTAGAAGTATTACAACCCCCAAATAAAGTGCGGGGGTTGACTTAATAAAATTTTTTATTTTTATTTACGAGAGTCTTAAACTCTAGCACTATACCAAATTTCAAGTTTGTATGTCATCTAGAAGTTTTACAACCCCCAAATGGAATATGGGTATTGATTTAATAATTTTTTTAAATTTTTCTTTAGGAGAGTCCTAAATTCCATCGCTATACCAAATTTCAAGTTTGTATGTCATCTAGAAGTTTTGCAACCCCAGAACGGGGTGCAGGGGTTAACATCATAACATTTTTTTTATATTTTTCTTTATAATAATCTTAAATCCTATAATTACACCAAATTTCAAGTTTCTAAGTCATCTAGAAGTTTTACAACTCCTAACATAAATAAGTGCGAGGGTTGACATAAATATATTTTTTTATTTTCCTACTTACAAGAATCCCAATTCCTATAATTGTGCCAAATCTCAAGTTTGTATGTCATCTAACAAATTAGAAGTTGTAAAAGTTATTTAATTTCAATATTTTAATGCATAAGTCCCGTTTGAAATGATGTCACTGTCTGCCTCACAAACATATGAGTTTTAAAAATTTTAAAATATAATATGGGATAAGATTAAACAGCCAGATTTATTACTAGCTAACAGCATCAGTGATTGATTAAATACTGAATGATAATATAATAATGGTTACGTTTGTTTCACTTAAATCAATAGAGCTTTGAATTAAATCTTATTAAATCTTACGATTTTATTAAAATTATCGTCCATTTGTAGGAGCAATTAAAACCGGTTTAAACGAAATTTACATGACGCATAAATAAAACGTATTAAAAGTGTTTCTTAAATAGCTTTAACAAAATATAATATGTACGAATTTTTGTCACCTTAAATGACGCAATCTTTACTCAGAAATACAATGCATAAAGTGAAGTCCCGTTGAAATGACGTCACTGTCTAGCCACAAAGGAATCAGTGTTACCAACACAATTCTTGTTAAATATGCGGACGCAGGGTAAACCTATGCCATAAATTTGTATACAAATGTATACAAATCCCGCGCTATTAGCGCTGCGTGTGGCAAACGCTCGAACTACGATTTTATACACGAATCAGGAATGGGTGTCAAACTGCGCACAGCTAATTTTTACATTTTCGCCATCTAGACACTTTAAGCTTCATATGGTGCAATTTTGAGGCACTAGTCACCCAGCGTCCGTATATCCGGACGCCTAGTGACTTCGGACGCTGCTTGAACCTAAGATTTTACATGGGGGGACGCATAGTGGTGCCCTATAGATATATATATATATATATATATATATATATCTACTATATAAAAATAAGTCGGGTTTTCCTTCCTGACGCTATAACTCCAGAACGCACTAACCGATTTCCACGGTTTTGCATTCGTTGGAAAGGTCTCGGGCTCCGTGAGGTTTATAGCAAAGAACATTCAGGAAAAAATTCAACAGAAAAGCGGGAAAATCATTTTGTTAGTAATCCACCAGTAATTCCCCGTGGAACGCCTGCAGATGAATTGAATGCTTGCCTGAAGGCATCACCTTTATGGAATAACGTAAAAACATTATCGCTAACCACTAATATGAGAGTTCAACTTCAAAATGATCAAAGTGCTGCACAATTTTCCAAACAATTGTTAGCTGTTGGAAATGGAAAAGTCCCAGTTGATGCGACATCTGGATTAATTACTTTTTTTGCAGATTTGTAGACTCTCAATTAGCTCTTATTGAAAATGTTTTCCCAAACATTAGTGAGAATTATCAGAATTATGCTTGGTTAAGTCAACGAGCAATTCTTGCCGCAAAGAATAATGATGTACACGCACTGAATTTCACCATTCAATCAAAAATTGCTGGCGATTTGGTGACATACAAATCCGTTGATTCCATAACAAATCCCGATGATGTAGTAAATTATCCAACGGAGTTTTTGAACTCTCTGGAGTTACCAGGATTTCCACCACATAACTTGCAACTCAAAGTTGGTACAGTTATTATGATATTGCGTAATTTGAATCCACCGCGACTTTGCAACGGTACTCGACTTTCGGTAAAAAGACTTATGCCGAATTTGATTGAGGCAACCATTATTAACGGAAAGTACGCAGGTGAAAATGTATGTATTCCTCGAATACCAATGATTCCGACTGATCTTCCGTTTGACTTCAAACGATTGCAATTTCCAGTTCGCCTTGCGTTCGCAATGACAATTAACAAGTCGCAAGGCCAATCGCTTAGTGTTTGCGGGATAAATTTAGAAAATCATTGTTTTTCACATGGGCAGTTATACGTTGCGTGTTCACGAGTTGGGAAACCATCCGCTTTGTTTGTGTTAACGTCAGACCAAAAAACAAAAAATGTGGTTTACCAAAGAGCACTTCAATGAAACGGATAATTTGCGGACACGTATAACGCTTCCATTCAGTATTTACTTTGGATTCACTTTCATTTACTTAGAGAAGTTCAACTTAATAACACTTCATTTTTGTAATCGAAATGAATTCATTACTGTTGTGAAATGAAATAAAATTTTTCCTTTTCAAATATAAAACAAAAAAAATTTTTCTTCATCTTTTAATCACCAAACGAAATGTTACATAAAACGAAGCCATCTGGTGGCGAAACGGAGTTCGCCGGGTTTGCTAGTATATATATATATATATATATATATATATATATATATATATATATATATATATATATATATATATATATATATATATATATATATATATATATATATAGTTGAATTATTTGATTATACAATCAAACCAACTATTATCATTAGATTAATAATGATGAAAAAGCATAATTATCAATAAAAACAAAACATTACACAAAGTAAGACTAATACTCTGATATCCCCTGTATATTAAAAATTATGAAATAATAAAAAAAAACAATGTTGGGCGCTAGCTAAGCTTATCTTAGCACGAGACTGATAGTCACAGGGTCTTTTAAAATTATCAAGGTTCAAAAATACGCAACTCTGCAACACCTCAAAATTCAGAAATAAATTTTCATCAAATAACAAATGAAACAAAGAAATTCGTATACAGTACAGTTTTGTGTTACAATATATCAGCCTTGCCTTTACACGAATTTTAATGGAGTAAGTATTATAATAAAATAATTATCTATTGTTACTGTTTATTGCAGATTAATCTATGTTCAAATTTTGATTGCAAATGTTCACAATTTATTTCTTACCGCCACCAAAAGCGCTGAACTGTTGTAATCACGTTCCCCCATGCGAAAGCAGTTGAATGATGCCAGATGACGGACCGCTTTTCCCCGGGTGTCGAGACGCACTCCAAAGATGTTGAACGAGAAGCTAATAATCCAATAGTAAGTGTACTTGGATAAACTGTTTTTATAAAACTGTGTTTTTATTATTTTTTAAATAATTCTTTTCTTTTGTTTCAGGTAAGAACAATTACTTCTCCAGACTTCCTCCTCAATGTAAATAATACACTACTGATAGAACCAAATTAACATTTTTATTTTCCATTCACACGTAAATAAACTTCTTTACAATTTTTTAAATTAAATTTACTAACCAAAAAAGGTTTTTGGTTTTGTTTATACCTTATCTATAACTTAAATTGCTAATGCTCAAAAATAATCATTCCTTGATTATTCGACAAATTACTCCGTAGATTCCTTTTCAAAAAAAAACCTCAAAAAAAACTTTCAGATTATGAACAAATTCACTGTTTCCGTTACAATCACTGTAATCCTCTCACCTATCAAACTTCTTATTATTAATTAATTACTTATACTTATCAATTTTATTCAATTCTTTTGTAGTTTTTGCAATAATTCAAATAATACATTTTTAAAAGCATGTCTGCACTCTCTGCTGTGCACCTGCAGACAACTACAGCTCGAAAACAACTGACTAACAACTTTATTTCTTTCTAGGTAAAGGCACACTTTAAAATTTTGAAGAATTTTAAACACATTTTTCCTTAACAAAATTATCATCAAATCCACTCTTATACGAACTACTTATTAAATTTAGCATTAATTAAAATTAAACAAAATGTCCTGCAGAGCTTAGTATTATCGTAATCACCAATGTGATAATATTTTAAACAAAAATAAAAGTTTCTTGCTTAAATAGCTTAGCCTGATTTTACCTTTAAATTCGAAACATGTATTTAAATAAAATTTATGCATGATACGAGGACCGTTCAATAAATAAATGGTACTCAATATATTTTCTTACTTTATGTAGCTAGAAACGAAAAAACAAAATAATACAATATATATATATATATATATATATATATATATATATATATATATATATATATATATATATATATATATATATTAAATAATATTTTGAATGCAAATTCATATAGAAAAATTTATCGACTCTGCTGGGATTCGAACCCAGGACCTTCCACTGTCTAGGTGGTATATCTACCAACTGAGCTACAGAGAACGACTACCAGCATAGCGAGAAATCTTCCATATGAATTAGATATCAAGCAAACATACAAGTAACTAGATATTTTTTGAATACTATTAATGAAGATCAGCAAGTCGCATGACAACAACATCAATATTCAAAGTATCTAGATTATAATGAATCATTCCGAAAGGAAATTAATTTTTATAAATTTTTAGATAGAGTTAATTTTTATCAAGTTGGATAATGATTTTACATTAAATAATATTTTGAATGCAAATTCATATAGAAAAATTTATCGACTCTGCTGGGATTCGAACCCAGGACCCTCCACTGTCTTTGAATTTGCATTCAAAATATTATTTAATGTAAAATCATTATCCAACTTGATAAAAATTAACTCTATCTAAAAATATATATATATATATATATATATATATATATATATATTGTTGTATTATTTTGTCGTAATTGCAGCGAGTAATTTCGTTTCTAGCTACATAAAGTAAGAAAATATATTGAGTACCATTTATTTATTGAACGGTCCTCGTATCATGCATAAATTTTAATTAAATACATGTTTCGAATTTAAAGGTAAAATCAGGCTAAGCTATTTTAAGCAAGAAACTTTTATTTTTGTTTTAAATATTATCACATTGGTGATTACGATAATACTAAGCTCTGCAGGACATTTTGTTTAATTTTAATTAATGCTAAATTTAATAAGTAGTTCGTATAAGAGTGGATTTGATGATAATTTTGTTAAGGAAAAATGTGTTTAAAATTCTTCAAAATTTTAAAGTGTGCCTTTACCTAGAAAGAAATAAAGTTGTTAGTCAGTTGTTTTCGAGCTGTAGTTGTCTGCAGGTGCACAGCAGAGAGTGCAGACATGCTTTTAAAAATGTATTATTTGAATTATTGCAAAAACTACAAAAGAATTGAATAAAATTGATAAGTATAAGTAATTAATTAATAATAAGAAGTTTGATAGGTGAGAGGATTACAGTGATTGTAACGGAAACAGTGAATTTGTGCATAATCTGAAAGTTTTTTTTGAGGTTTTTTTTTTGAAAAGGAATCTACGGAGTAATTTGTCGAATAATCAAGGAATGATTATTTTTGAGCATTAGCAATTTAAGTTATAGATAAGGTATAAACAAAACCAAAAACCTTTTTTGGTTAGTAAATTTAATTTAAAAAATTGTAAAGAAGTTTATTTACGTGTGAATGGAAAATAAAAATGTTAATTTGGTTCTATCAGTAGTGTATTATTTACATTGAGGAGGAAGTCTGGAGAAGTAATTGTTCTTACCTGAAACAAAAGAAAAGAATTATTTAAAAAATAATAAAAACACAGTTTTATAAAAACAGTTTATCCAAGTACACTTACTATTGGATTATTAGCTTCTCGTTCAACATCTTTGGAGTGCGTCTCGACACCCGGGGAAAAGCGGTCCGTCATCTGGCATCATTCAACTGCTTTCGCATGGGGGAACGTGATTACAACAGTTCAGCGCTTTTGGTGGCGGTAAGAAATAAATTGTGAACATTTGCAATCAAAATTTGAACATAGATTAATCTGCAATAAACAGTAACAATAGATAATTATTTTATTATAATACTTACTCCATTAAAATTCGTGTAAAGGCAAGGCTGATATATTGTAACACAAAACTGTACTGTATACGAATTTCTTTGTTTCATTTGTTATTTGATGAAAATTTATTTCTGAATTTTGAGGTGTTGCAGAGTTGCGTATTTTTGAACCTTGATAATTTTAAAAGACCCTGTGACTATCAGTCTCGTGCTAAGATAAGCTTAGCTAGCGCCCAACATTGTTTTTTTTTATTATTTCATAATTTTTAATATACAGGGGATATCAGAGTATTAGTCTTACTTTGTGTAATGTTTTGTTTTTATTGATAATTATGCTTTTTCATCATTATTAATCTAATGATAATAGTTGGTTTGATTGTATAATCAAATAATTCAACTATATATATATATATATATATATATATATATATATATATATATATATATATATATATATATATATATATATATATTGCTGTGGATGGTAGTTTCAAAATTTTGGAAAATTTTGAAAATTTTGTGAAAATCTAAAATTTTTGTTAAATACTAACACTTTTGGAATATTTTTATCAACCTTTCCACTTAAAAATAATTTTAAGTTATTTTATGGTGTGTCATCGATTACACAACCAATGTGCACTTTTTAATAAGGTTAAATAATACATGTTTCTTTATTTATTATCAAACAGCTTACTCACCGATTACTTAAGTATACGTAACATCCAGTTGTGCGCAAGTTTTTGTTATGATGTAATTCAATTATGTATACTTTCAAACGAGTAATATCGACGGGTTATGTGATTCTTTAAGGTTTTTGTTAATGTAAATAGATCGTTATTATTGCGTAAAAGTATTGTGTAATTAATCTGTAATAGATGTGTCACTTTTATAAAGAATATTAATCTGCTATTATGTATTATATGAGTGTACAGTTTGTATTAGATGATAAAGTGACGTCAAATTGTGTAATATAATTATGTAAATAGTCAATAGTATATAAGCTTAGAAAATAATAATTTTAAGGACTTCCTGACATAAAGCGACGCAGTAAAGTCGTGTAAGAGAATATAGTAAATATGTAAATAGACACTTACTGTTAAACGACGAAAGAGTAAAGATATTATAGTAAATCAAGCGACAAAGTAAAGTCGTGGCTGATAATATTGTAAAAATTTAAATAGTCTAGAATTAAATAGACAAGTTAAGTTAGTTGGTGATTTGAATACGGCGAAGGTGTAAAAAGTATAAATTGTAAAAGTGTATATGATTATAAAGAACCACATTTAAGATAAATTACTTGCTAAAGTTAAGCAAGATAATAAATCAACGTTAAAACCATAAACGGGTGTTTTATTTAATTAAACACAAAAACAACTATAAGTATCCTACGAAAAAGGGAAATTGTACCCGCAGTTAATAAACAAAAGTGAGTTCCAAAATCAAGTGTGTGGATGATATTATATGGAAAATCCATGCAAAAAGGAAGAAAGTCAACCCTGAATTGGAAGCCAGCCCTGGGTCAACATAAAGTGATCTATACTGCCAATGGTTTGGGAAAGAGGACATCTATACTAAAAGGAAAAAAGAAGTATTATAAAAAGGTAGGAAGTTATTTCGTTTTTGTATTGGCATTTGCTGAAGAAAAGACTATCGTTTGTAAAGTGAAGTAAAGTGATTTGAACAATTTAGTAATAGTTAAAATTAATTAAGATTTCAATTTTAAAGGTGATTTTAAATTTTAATTTGTATATTTTTTTTATACCACAAGAATCCACATTCACCCTGAGATGAGTCTTTATTAAATTTAATTTTGATATGTTAAGTTATTTAACTGGCGCCCAACTCTCTTACGTAAACTTGAGTTAGTCAAGAACTAACGTAACATTAATTTTATATAACCATTGCATTATTAAATCTATTAAAAGGTATTTTCAAATCATATTAGAATTTATAAAAGAGGGAAGTTGAAAAGCATTTCCAAAGTTCACAGTCATTTTAAAAAATCAATTTAATTATAAAGTAATTATCTACGATCGAACGGCAATTATTCACAGTTTCAAAATATTTAATAAAATTTTTAAAAATAATTTATTATTTTTAATTAACCAATATTACTGCATTTATATATGGCGACCGACAACGTGGGACTTTTGTGGTACATATAATCTTTTGTGGTTTATATAATCTTTTGAAAAATAGTAGGCTTATAGTAGCTTTTAATAGATTCTTTGGATTTTGAGATTATTTAGCTTTTGTAGGTTATTTGCATATAGTAATAGTTAGCTTATTACGATTATATTAAATTATTAGGCTTATAATAGCATAATTGTAAGGCATATTAGGGCATACGGTAGCAAATTATTAATTTAACATAATATTAGGAAATTAGCATATTACAGCTAATACTAGGATATTTAAAAGGTATTGAGAAGATTTTTAGTGGTTAATGTATGACATCAGTTAAAAATATATATTCTGCGAAGGAAAGTAATTTAGTATTGAAAAAGAGGTGTATAGATAAAGAATTAATAGTTTCTGAGAAACAGAAAGTTTTAACGATTTCCATAATGGAGGGGAACGGTGAAGAAGGCAAAACAACAGAACCTACACTTTCGAAAATTATGGAACTATTAATGAATCAAACTGAAGAAAGAAAAAAAGAAAGGGAACAAGATAAAGAGGAACGTAATAAAGAAATGAAAGAATTTAGTAATAAATTAGACAAACAATCTGTGGAATTGAATACAAAATTTGACAAACAGTCTGAAGACATGAAAGAAATGAAAGAAGACATGAAAACTAAATTAGACAAACAATCTTTAAAAATGAAAGAAGAAATGAGAATTCAATCAGAAACTTTGAAACAAGAAATTAAAAATGATATAAAGGAAATAAAACAAGAATTAAAAGATGATATTGAGGCGATTACAAAAGAGATGAATAGTAAAGTAGAAGCATTGAAAATAGACAATGAAAAAAAGTTTATAGAATTAGAACAAAAACATGAATCCGTTTCACAAGAAATAACAAAAGTAAAAGGAATTCAAGATACTCATTTAATATATTTTAAAAATAAGATAGGCGAAGTTCAAGGAAATTGTATTCAAAGATCCGAATGTATAGAAGAGGATTTGAAACAAATTACTGTTCAGGTTAATGAATTAAAAAGTATCCAAACTGAATCAAGTTTAGGACAACATTCATGCGTACCTATTGTGTTACCGTCTTTGAGTGAACAAAATATTACTAAATTTTATGGGGATAAAAGATTGCATCCTAAGACTTTTATAAAGAATATAAAATCGTATTTGGGTAATGTGAAAATAAGTCTTAAACAATCATATAATTTCGATTATGAATTATCAATTATTCGTGGACTGATGAAGGGAGAAGCAGAAAAATGGTTTTCAATAAATGAAAATAAATTCTTCCATTTTGAAGATTTTGAAAGGTTATTTTTGGCGCAATATTGGGGTTTATCAGAACAAGAAAAAGTCGTAGAGAATTTAACATTTGGAAGATTTAACCCTCTTCAAGGGACTACAAGGGAAAATTATGCCTTGAATAAAATGTTTATGATTAACCAATTGGACAATCCGATAGAAGAGGCGGTTGTAATTAAACAATTAGCTAAACATTTTGATAGGCCTATTTTGGAGAAAGTATACACTGATGATGTAAAAGAGTTTGAACGATTTTTGCAAATATTAAAAAACTTTGACGTACTAGATAATCTTAAAAGAGATTCAACAAGACCTGGTCTGAGAAATGTGAATTTTACACAGTCTAACTCTAGTTTTTCATATAGAAATAGGGATAATTATCGGGGAAATGTTAGAAATCCAGTTAGTGATAATAGATTTGATGAACGGGATGAGTATAGAAAATTTGAGAAACATGATAAAATAGAGCAGGAGCACGGAAGGGATGATAGATACGGTAGGAATAGTAAGGAGGGTAATTGTAGTAAATATAATACGGAGCGTGAGGTATCACGTAACATGCCTAGTCATTTATATAGTCCTACAAAGGAAAAATTTGTAAGTTTTAAAGAAAAGGAATCGCAACACGATGAAGAAAATTTTTAATTGCTTGTACCACTACTCGACACAATCAGGTAGAACCACAAGAATATTTTCATTTTTCTAAGGGTGGTGGTACAGAATCAAAAGATAAAAAACAAGTTATAAATTCAATAAAATTAGGAAAGATAGATGTAGTAAATAATACCAATAAGGAAATTTTAAAGGAGAAAATAGTGATTGACAAATTAGAATGTAGAAAAAATCTAAGAAGGAGGATGTTGTAGTTAAACATATTAATAAAATAGAAGTGAAATTAACAAACAAAAAGAACGTGAAAAATTTAAGGGAATTAGGAAAGGTAGATTATAATAGAAAATGTAACAAAAAGGTTGTTATAGGAAAAAAATGTAGGAATAAGAAAGTAAAGTTGAAATACAAAGCAAAGAAAAACAAACGTAATAAAATCATGATTAGTAATTTAAAAATTGAAAAGAAAAATAAAAAGTTTAATAGAGGAAAGGGGAAAGATATGAGGATTGTAAATAAACCCAGGAAAAGACAAATATTACCAATTAGTAATTTTCATCTAAAGAACTATAAAAGCAGAAGAAAGAAATAAAGATCTTTGTAGAATATTATTGTAATTAGAATTTACATAACCAATTTGTGACAAGAAACCCAGATATGACGTAATGTAAAATGATTCAGACTTAATAACTGATTTGACTTTATATAATAAACAGGCTTATGGAATTTTATACTCAATTAGGACTTATGTATTATGTTATTAAAAATGAAAGAGGGAAAGTGTATGAATAAATTGAAAATTAAAATATAGATGAAAAATGTTTATGAAATGTTTATAGGGGAAAATGGGGATTAGGAAATGATATTAAAATAAAATTATAAAGATTAATGAATAATAAGAAGATATAAGTTTATAAGGTGAATAGTGATGAATTTGATTATGATAAGTATAAATCTTATGAAAATGAAAATAAAAGTAGGATTGTCTAGATGAAATGGAAACTATGATTGAAATATATTATTATATGATAAGCAAAAAGATTAGTAAATTTATAAAGAGCGATTATTAATAAAAATGACGTAGGAAATAGAATGAGTAGGACGATAAAAAGCAAAAGAATTATGAACTAATTAGATGAATATATGATGGAGATGGATTGATAAGATGTAATTATTGTAAATATTGTAGATAGTTTAGTTAGCAGATTTAGAATAGGGCAAGTTTATTGGGATAAAAGATTAAAATACAAAAAGATTTTTGGTGTTTAAAAATATAAACTTATTTATTTGTATAACTTATATTAATCGCTTATATTAACCTGAATCGCAGAAAAATTAATTTAGTGACAAGCGGTTTGGACAAAAAATTGGTTTTTATTTTATTGCACTGTTATTGTTAAAATTAGGAACATTTCTTTGAGAAAAATAATGCCTACATGAAAAGTGTTCATTTAACCAAAACGAAATCAAAAAATTAATAAACAAGAAAACATAATTCCCTATTTTTTATATAAATCTTAAATGAATTGCTTTTTGGTCTGAAAATTAGAACCCAAGGTTTCTTTCTATAACCCCTACAAAAATTTCATAGATATATGGCATGTACTTTCTGAGATAAAAACTAATTTGTTTTTAATAAAATTGTCCCTAAAAATGGGTAACTTTTATTACCTATTGTCTGATAAAAACAAAAGTAGCTATAGCATTTAGAAATATAATATTTTACTAAAGTTAAGCTTTATTAAAGTCAGAGGACTCGAGAAAAAAATGGATATTAGATAATCAGGAATATAACTCAATATTATAGTTTGAAAGACGTCCTTATAAAAATTTAATGTTGTTAGCAAGACAATATTTCCTTGTAAGCATGGATTAAATTTCATTGCAGGTGTGTAAGTCTATAAAGTGACGTAATTTTGTGTATGCTATAACGCATATGCTCAGCACACGTAAAAAACAAAAGCTAATTATTGTGTAAAATGACACTTAATTCGAATTCTAGTTAGCGAATAGATTCTGATATTGGGCTATTGCCAGAAATTCCATTTTTTTCAAATTATGCACGATGGTACATTTTATATACTAGAATGATTGCTTGAAGCTGGAAAAAGAACTTAAAATTGTCTGCTAATAGACCCAACCTGTGTATTATTGTATATAACTTTTTTCGGTCAGTTGTGTTTACAAATTTTTAATCGTGTTCCTTTTAACACTCGTTTTTCGGGGATTTTCCAAGGAGCAGAGGTTCTCTTTTGCAATTATGAATTTGATAACGGTTACAGCTGTACATACAAGTAAATGTAAAAAACAATTCATTTATGCAGCATTCATTCGGAGCATTTAAGAATTAAAGTAAACATTTTAGGTTCTCAGAATTGTATGATGAACAATTTGACGTCGCGTCATCAAACATCGTATCAAATATCATGTTACTGAAGATTTTAGTTGCCCATGCAAATTAAAATCTTAATTATTTATGCTGCCAGATTTTAAATTTTTCTTTATATTCTTGAATCTGAAATTTTTTGAAAATATTTTAAATGTTTACACTTGAAACCACCAAAACAAATTTTGGTTAAAAAGTCTTGAATAATTATTGTTTTAAATGCGTTAATAGGATTGAATTAAGATTATTATTTTTTGTTTAAAAGAGTGACATGGAATTATAAATTATAGGACCTTCGTCCAGCTTCAAGCAATCATTGTAGTATAAAATGTACCATCGTGAATAATTTTTTCTATCAAAGAAGAAGGAAAGTGGCAAACACTCTCTTATACTGCATGCACGCAGGCCCCAGTTTTTTTCTGCCTGTCATTTTCTACGAGTTTCTCAAAATATTTTTTTATGTCACTATGTGTAGTTTATAGCAATTTAAATTTGTCCAACAAGCGTTGATCTTCGTACACTGGTATAACACCGTAAGCGTTTCAAAATGGAAAACAGCATTCCAATTATACTGTCTCAACAAGAATTTTCGAAGCTCCACTGTCTTTGAGGTATAGCCCAATGCATGAGAGTACCACTTTTAGGAGATGAATCCCTCCAAGACCAAGCAATAGGTTGAGATTTTTGTTAGACACACTGAATTTATTTGAGCATGTGATGTACTTCTTCATTGCATCACAATGAACCCTTTAGTTCAGTTACATTTGATTTTCTAAGAAATAGAGAAACCATACAAGATCCTTGGGAAGGTTTTTACTTCATTTTCTTCGTTAACGTCACTATTTCCTTTTGTTTTGATAGTACAGTAGCTTTTGAGCAGTACAGTAGTTTTTTCTTTTCCTTTGTGTCATAATTTTTTGCAGTTTTCAATTTTCCAACACCATAGTGTGTTATTGTCGAATAATTTATATGAAGAAAAGAAGTTGTCAAGGAAAATATTATGATTAGGGTTATTCTCTACAATAGATAGTAGATAAAAAACAAAGTCACCTCCCAACCCAAGTCTGGATTTTTTATTATTTGGAGGATAACTTGTATAAGTACCCTTCATCTGAACAGATATACCATAATTTGAAACCGAATCTTACCGGTTTCACTTTTAGAAGCATTTTGTTGCGAGTGCCGTTCAAAATATGGAACTATCTGTTCATCTAGTAATATAAGTTGCACGAGAATACTCCATACTGCATGAGTTTTTCATTCATGATGTAAAAATTACCTACTAAGATTTACCAAAAAGAATGAAGTGAATATAATCATGGGTGACTTCAACGGAAAGATAGGTAAAGGAAGAGTGCAATATATTGTTGAAGACCATGGTATTTGCAAACGAAACGATAGGGGGGATATCTGGTACAGTTCTGTAATGAAGAAAACTTAATGGTAGCAAACACCTGGTTCCAACTTCCAGAAAGGCGATTGTACACTTAGAAGTGTACTTAGGACCAGGAGACAATGAAGGAAATATCATAAAAAATCAAATAGATTATATACTGATTGATAAACGATATAGAAACGGAATTAAAGTTGTAAGAACTTATCCTGGATCAGACATATGATCTGATCAGAACCCCGTAGCTGAAAAACGTGAGATGAAATTGAAGAAAATCCGGAAGAGAAATAAAACAAGACCTAACTTTGAGAAACTGGGGGAACCACAAATAAAAGAGGAAATAACACGAGTTTTGAATAGTAAGTTTAGGGAAACGGTATAATTGGAAACAGAAACAATGGAAAACTTTTGGCAGTCTGTTAAAAATGTAAACATGAAGTACAAGAAAATGAATTGGAAAACCAAGAGCAGAGAGCAAAACAGAGATGGATGACGGAAGAAATCCTTTTATTGATGAACGAAAGAAGGAAGTACAAACATAAAGACTATAATAAATATAAAGAAATCCATAAAAAGATTACAAGGCTTATAAGAGAGGCAAAGGAGACCTGGATGGAGAAACGTTGTCAAGTACTCGAAGAGCTGCCAAGAAAGCATGATTTCTTTAACACACAAAAAAGAAGATAATAACTGGAAATAAAACCCATCAACACGATATCTTAGTCACAGATAGTAACAAAAAAACAATAGACCCAAACGAGATAGAAGAGATTTTGACAAGCTATATACAAGAGCTTTTTGATGATATCAGAATGTAACCGGAACCAAGAGAAATAGATCAAGAAGATTAGCCATTGAGAATTATTATAGCAGAAGTGAAACACGCAATAAAACTATCAAAACACATAGAGTCTCAGGTGAAGATAACATCTATACTGAGATGCGTAAAGTATTAGACGATGAAAGCCTCAACATCTTAACATCTTTCTTAAATAGAATATACTATACAGGAATCGTACCACACGACTGGACCCAACTTACTTTTATTCCGATACCTAAAAAGAGCGGAGTAAAACAGTGCTCACAGTACCGATTGATTAGCCTGATGAGCCATGTACAGTAGATAATGCTAAGAACATGCATCAACGAGTACACACAAAATGCGGACAATATGTAGGAGAAGAACAATTTGGTTTTCGCTTAGGCATTGGAACTAGAGAAGCAGTTCAAGGTCCTAGGACTAGCAGAAATACATAAAACAAAATTAAATAGCTTATCGATATCTCCAGTGTAAGTGACTCCTGCGTACAATGTTGCTTCCTCACGGCTTGCTCCAAAATTATAAGTCTGGATTTCTTCAGCTAGTTTGCAAGCATAATTTTCAGAGAAGTCTATATGTAGTAACCCTTCATTCTTACTAAGACTGTTTTTCAGTGTGTTCTAAGCAGCATTTTCATTTTTAATGTTAAATTTATATTTATTTTTAAAGTTTTCATTTCTTCTTGAACCTCTCCCTGCAACTCTCGGACAGGTTTAGTAACATTGATTTTAGCTGCAATCTTAACATTAAATTGAACCTTTTCTTCATTTTATTTTGACATTTCAGAGGCCTGCCATACATATGCAATGCGGAAACCTTACTACATGTTACAGGAGTTCATATGAATTTTCATTATCTACAAGTTTTAGTGGCTTTAGTTTTTGTGGTTTGAAGCTTATGTTTGCACGTTGCTTGTACAAGCAGGTAGCTCTGTTTATTTCATTAGGTTTGCATACATAATATAGACGGTAATAACATAGGGATGGCATCGAGAGAATGTACTGTAGGATATTTTTGTTTTGTGTGCAAGGCCAATTGTTTTATTTGCTAAGCTATAAAGACGGTAGTGTCCTATATCAATGTACATCAACAAAGCATTTAAAAATATTTTCCGTTGGTTTTTTTGACCTCCAGCAACTCTCCAAGGTTTCACCAGCGAGTCATGCAAAACTAGAGTACGGATTGCTTATTCCTCATTGCTTTTTCCTTTTCCAGGTCCAAGTCCAACAAAACGTTTTCCTGCAGTTTTTTTTTATTCAGAGATGGGCATTAGTTTTTCTTCAGGTGTTTTCATAACTGTATTGCTTTCAGTTTTTTTCTACTTAAATGCTTTCTTCTTCTTTTCACATTCTCAAGTTTGCTCAAAACAAATAGCCAGAAACCCAAGTGCAGAGAGGTTTCTTTTTGTATCTGAACTTGCCCGACGAAGAGAACACAAAAAAATTGAACAGCTAAAAAATCATTTGGCAGGTCAATCACCGCTGGATATTTTTCTAAAACTTTTTGATGATGAAGTTCAAGATATAGTATTGCGATTTTTTGTAAAGTAGGCTCATGATAAATGAACTCGCTAAATGCAAAACTTTGTAATTATTTACAAAAATAATTATAACAATTTAGATATCGATATTATTGGTTGTCTTGTTTTATGGACTTGCAGTACTGATAAATGTATGAGATGCAAACTTTGGTGTTTTATAAATGTAAAACTTCACGCTTATAAAATATAATCATGTAAAAGTCATCATCAGATGCAAAACTCACGGGAAATGTGAGATTGTTAGGTGCAAGACTCAAGTTCACTAACAATGTAAACGCAGAGTTTTGTATTTAGTGGGCTCAAATAATACACACGATTTTATATTTACAAGGGAAAAACTTTTCAGTTTTATTGGCATCCTGTTTTTATTAGGCTATCATACGTTGCCCCAAGCTAATTTGTGTTGGTATGTTGAAGAAGGCAAAGGAGTCGATATTGCATAGAACTGCATGACGAGAAACAAATTCAGAAATATTCAGTAAGCTCGATAAAACTGTTACATTTTCTAACTTTGCGGCCTTTTTTACATCTTCTTTTTCTTAAGGTGCTGTCTTCTTATAGAAGGTTAACAACAACTTCGGCAAATCGTTCACTATCTTTTGCTATTCTTAGTAATAACTGTGAGTTTAGGCCAGTGCAGTCTCTCACATTTCTCAACCATGAGCCTTGTCTCCTGCCAGTTCTCTTCTACCCTCAATCTTGCCCTCCATTATCAGTCTTAGGTATGGCTCAGCAGAAGTTCAAGAGTTGCAGGGAGAGGTTCAAGAAGAAATGAAAACTTTAAAAATAAATATAAATTTAACATTAGAAATAAAAATGCTGCTTACAACACACTGAAAAAGAGTCTTAGTAAGAGTGAAGGGTTACTCCATATAGTCTTCTCTGAAAATTATCCTTGCAAACTAGCTGAAGAAATCCAGACTCATCATTTTGGAGCAAGCCGTGAAGAAGCAGTCATTTACGTTGGACATACCCATAAGCTATTTAATTTTGTTCTATGTATTTCTGCAAGTCCAGATCATGTCCTGCAGCTATTTGGGCACACTTAATCCTGTCTTTACCTTTCTGTCGCAACAATTGCCAAGAATCCAAACAGTTTATTTGTTTTCAGATAGACTCTCCATTCTTTAATAAGGTAGTTAGTTATCTTTAAACTTTGATGCATTGAGTATTCCTTAACTATCTTTGTAACATAAACGGTTTTTGTATTTAGTCAAAGTAAAACTTCTAACCGAGAAACAAGAACAACGACGAGTGACATGGACTAAATATGTAGTTGTCCTAGACAATGTTCCAGAGAATGACTGGTATAAGGTCATATTCAGCGACTAGTCAAAGTCTGGTGTTTTCGTTGGTTACTCTCGCAAAAGAGTGATCGGAGCTAAACATGAAGCATTCCATAAGTACTGCTTAATACGTACGGTTAGGTTTCCTCAAGGTGCAATAGTTTAGAGCTATATGTCAGCTGGAGGGTTAGAATGATTTCAGTCCATAGACGGCACAGTTAATGTTGAAAAGTATCAGCAAATTCTTAACGCAAACTTGTTACCAATCGTTAAAAATCGATCTTGACCGCGATTTAATCTTTCAACAAGATGGTGCTTCTTACCACACATCAAAAACGACCAAAAAATGGTTTGAAAATCATAATTTCAAAGTTGTTGAATGATCCTCAAGCAGTTCGGATCTTTAGTGTTATTGAATTTGAAATTATCAGCAAGTGGGGCATTATCCAATTTAGATAATTGTAATCCCCAAGTTAGAAGTATGTCAGACAAAATTTAAGAGGCGAATAAAGCAAAGCGAGATGTTAAATCTTATTGAATTGTATTTATAAACTGCTATCTGAATATTTAGTTGTCAGCGAGTTTTATTGAATTTTTGAAAATTGTTTTCTGCAGATCTTTTTTTACAGAAGTTAATGGTTATTGTTTGAAAATGGTGTAATTTGGAACACTAGTAGGAAAAATAAACACAGAATTCATGAAACTGTCCAAATACATATTTAGTTGTTAGGGCTCGTACATGTTTTGTAAATTTCACAGAGGAACATCGATAACTTAATACCAGAATGTATATTTAAAAGGTAAATAAAATAAATAAAGGTTGCTCATGAAACTAAAATTTGCAAGTAATAAAAATTTCTTTCTCAAAATATTATTCCAAACACAAATGAAAATGATCCGAAATAAACAATTATATATAACAAGGTTACAAGAAATGTGTTTAATACCAAAAATAGGTGAATAGATTAGCATGATCTTACATTTTAGATATGATATTATTTACTACGTATTATGAATGCACAGCTGTTTTCTTCTGAAACTAATAATGGTTTCAATTTATAAAAAATCAGTAATTGATTAAAATAAAGTAAGCACTAATAACGAAAACAAAAACGTCATTTTAAGAGATTGCTAGTCAATAATATTTTTGTTGCATCTTTATTTAAATATTTTTAAATTATATAAAAAAACATCTGCACTGACCGCTGGACCTTGAAATTCCCTTCTAAACTACCTTTATCACTACCCAAACTTTTTTTGTCAAATTTCTCTTTAGGCAATATTTGATAATATTTTAATTAAATAATATTTTGCATTTATGAGCATGCGCTCATTTTTAAGGTTTAATTTAAAAAAAGAATCAGCTTTCTAGCTCAAATATGTTTGGAGATATAACGATTTAAACCACTGGAAGAACTTAAAAAACTGAAAGCTCTAATTAACACATTAAATCGCTCGGCTCTATAAAATATAGAACGAGAAAATGTACTACAGAATGTCAATAAGAAATAAAACAACGAATCTGATATTTTTAATTAGGTATTGAAATTAAAATGCGTTCCCAATAAAAATTAACAAGTCAATCAAAAATCAATATATTTCATTATTTCATAAAATCAATTATTAGTCGTTATAAATAACCAATAAGTTTTACCTTGTGCGATCGAATAGTAACTGTTTTGTAAAACAGTGACAGAAAGAAGATAATTTAAGAAGAACTACAAATTCCTTTTTATAGTTTGCTTTAATAGACATGTAAAACGTAGTTTCTAGTACATAAACAAACATAAATACAAAACAATACATCTGCACTGACCGCTGGACCTTGAAATTCCCTTCTAAACTATCTTTATCACTACCCAAACTTTTTTTGCCAAATTTCTCTTTAGGCAATATTTGATTTTAAGGTTTAATTTAAAAAAAGAATCAGCTTTCTAGCTCAAATATGTTTGGAGATATAACGATTTAAACCACTGGAAGAACTTAAAAAACTGGAAGCTCTAATTAACACATTAAATCGCTTGGCCCTTTAAAATATAGAACTAGGTATTAGTAGCAATAAGTATCATCACAATTTTTTATATGCATTTAACCTATAATAATAAATTAACCTACACAATTTAAATAGTTTTCATCTAGAAAATACATATTAAAATCAACTAAATTCAACTGAATTAAATAAAATTCAGACACAAATGAATGGAAGTGAAAGATTTATTAAGTAGCTTTAATAAAATTATTTTTGTCACTTTAAATGACGCAATCCTTACTGAGAAACACACATAGTATTTTGACAACGCAGAGAGTTTCGAATATACTCCCAGATGTTAAGTTTTATGCAAATAAATCAAATTTTAATTATTATGGCCGCCATATTTCATCCGCGCTTTAAAATTTGCAAACGTTGACATCAAATTTGAAATCAGCGACCTGAAAAACCCCTTTGTAGAAAATTTCATACAAATCCAATAATATTTCGAGTTTTATGATGTTTTTATGCATATAATATTTTAAATCTGAAAGCCTTTTAAATAAAATTCATACACATACAGAAACGAAACTAAAAGTATTTATTACATAGCGTTAATAAAATAGAATTATTTTTGCCAGTTGAGATGACGCAATCTTTACTCAGAAATGCAGAGAGTAACTCGACACCGCAGACAGGCAAAGGAATTCAAGCAGGCTGGCCAATACTGAAAAAATAAATGGACGCTGTATAAACCTATAGGTTGCATAAAATAAACAGACGCTGAATAAACCTATAGCTTGCAAAAGACGCTGACTGATACCATCATTTATATACACTTATATACGCAGGACGCTGGGCGCTACGCTTTTGGTCCGGACGCATGGTAGGCCTCTATATATATATATATATATATATATATATATATATATATATATATATATATATATATATATACATATATATATATATATATATATATATATATATATATATATATATATATATATATATATATATATATATTTATACACTAAAGTAAAGAGAAAAATTTTAAAATGTGTTATTGTTTTATATTTCATCATATAATTTGGATATTACAAAAAATTATAAAAAGGCGTAATAACTATCTTTAATGTGTAGTCCTCACGATCTTCTATTAACGATCTCTGGTAATTCTGCAAGATATATTAAAACAATCATTAGTGCTAGAGAAGAAAATTATTTATAAAAAATCTAATGCAAATGCATTTTAAAATACCTTTTATAAAGCTACCAATTCTACGGATGCTACCTCATTATCCCCAATACTAATCATTTCGATCAGTTTAATACCAAGTTTTTCCTTAGATAAGCTCGCAACGTCCTTATCTCCTAATGCATCAACAATCCTTTGCGGTAGGAAGACCATTCCATCTTCTATTTCAACTTGTATAAAATCGCGTTTTATTTTTGTGCTATATCCTCTTCTTATCTTTATTATTGGATACACCGTATCCTTTTTTAGGTCTTTTAGCGGAATCGTCGGTTTTTTGCTGATTATACCAATAGCATTAACTTTTTTAATGAGCTCCATTCTACAGGTTTTGAAAAAGTAAATTAATATATTTTATAAAACAATAACAGTGATAAAGAATCTCACCTAAGAATTTGTTTTTTTTTCAATTTTTCACTATCACCTGACTTCGACAGCCGATCGTTTTTACAGTATAATAGTAGCTTTTTTTACTGAAGCAGGCAATATATATTAAAATGTAAACTGATATCGCATTGTTTTTTATTAATTACTAACTTCCTTTTTTGAAATACCTCATTAAAATAAGTGATTAGAAATTTATTAACGACATGTGTGTCTTCTTTCAAAAATTTATCTCTAAATAGAAAAAAATAACTTTGTTTTAAAAAAATATTTATTTAGATCGGAGAGCAACAACCCCAACACGTGCATTTCATTTCATTTCTTGTAAAATGTTTGCGTTGAGAGAGATAATTTCATCTAATAAGCAGCTAGAATGTTTATGAACAAACAATTCCAATTTGTTTAAACTATCTCTCATAAAATTTAAAAGGTAAGGACAATTTGAGGTGATTAAAGGTTAACTACTGCATCCTCTTCATTAGCTAGAATTAGTGGAGGATAAGGTATTTCTGCTTAAAGATGAGATTTTGAAATGGAGGATCAAGGTAAAGCATCTGATTGGGGTGATCTGCTAAAAGGTGAGGGTTTGATAAGGAGTGAGGTTATCACTGATTAGATTTCCTTGAATTTTAAAGTCTATTAGCTCCCTGCAACATATTTATTTATATATACACTAAAAGTAAAGAAAAAAATTTAAAACAGGTTATTGTTTTATATTTCATCATATAATTTCGTTATTACAAAAATCTAAAAAACTAAGTTTACGAATAAACTTTATGAAGGTAATGCACTCGTAATTCAATCCTAGACGAGTGTTCATATTTTCTATCTCGCGGGAAAGTTCATTAAACACTATTTCCACTTGCTCCTCTTATAAATTAGTTTATAGTTATGAAATAATTAGTTAGGATAATAAATTATTTTATACCTTTTTGGTACCTTTTTATACTAAAATTGTCTATAAACCTAAATTGTTATACATTAACGTAGCATGCTATCTTTCAATAATTAAAACATACATTTATTTTAGTATTTCTTCATATCATATCATACATGTCACCGAGCTAAAATCACAATTGATGTATTCTTTTATAAAAACTTCCCAGATCAAAATAATTACTCTCTAAATAGAAAAAAATAACTTTGTTTTTAAAAATATTTATTTAGATCGGAGAGCAACAACCCTAACACGTGCATTTCCTTTTTACGGTTTTGTAGCAAACAGAAGAGTGGGGTCATATATAAGAAATGTGTATTTTATAAAATTCAGTTTGAATACTAATTTTAAAAAATGGATACTAATAAACAAGTTGTTGATGTTGGTTTAAACCCCGATGAGTGTGAACAAATGAGAGCTTGGGGTTTCACGTACTCTGAAATATTAACCTACGAGAACAATAGAGTGTGGGCTTCAACGATAATTCGCAATTGTGTGGAAAAAATTAAAAACCTGCAAATTTACCCATCTTGCATCGAAAGTTGTATTGAGCGATTAGTTAGGGAGTGTCGTGAAACTCTACGAACGATGCAGCTGCAAAAATCTACTTCCCTGGAATTGCTTTTGGATGCTGAGACAGAAATTACCGTGCGTTTTAATCTCATCAACTCAAAGGCTTATCTGCCTGTGAGAGCAACAAGTGAAGCCGCTGGTATGGATATGTATTCACCTGTAACGTTTTCCTTACCTCCAATACTAACACAGCGCATTGCTAGTGGACTAAGGTGTGAATTACCTCGAGGTACCTATGGACAGCTAGCGGTTAGATCATCAATTGCTGTAAAAGGGATTATACTACTTGGTGGGGTGATAGATAGTGATTACAGAGGTGAGATAGTGTTCTTGCTTCATAATCTAACAGCTGAAACTATTGTGATAGAAGAGCATACGGCAATCGTGCAACTTATTATCATTAAAATATTTTATGGTGAATCAATGTTAACGCGAGGTGCACTCTCGTTAGTCGCGTCAAATTAGCATGAAAAAAGAGAAAATTCCTAACTTTTTGCGAAAAAGTCCGATTGAGATGCGATTTTCTGCAAAATGTTCAGGGAGTTGCCTATAACAAAAGGTACATCTAACCTCTGTACGCTCGCAACTTTTTAATTGTTTATTTAACAAATAACCCTTTTTTCTTAAATTTCCGGCAAATCTCGCACACGATTCAATGAACATGACTTGAAAATGTTTTCTTGGGGGCTTCCTTTAGCCCTGAAGTCAGAAGAAGGGTCACTTTATTATTTATTGCTAAATTGTTGTATCTTTGCTAATTAACAAATTAAAAACTCGAGCCGCAAAATGTCTAGAGACCCGGAATTTTTGCCAGGATTTCTAGCTTTCCAAGGTGAACCATCGGCATAAGAGTTTTGCAAATATCATTGTTTATTGTTCAGTTGTTGTAACTTCGCTAATTAACAAAGTAATAGCTCTCACCCCAAAATATCTAAGTTTTTAATTTGTTAATTAGCGAAGTTGCAACAATTGGACAATAAACAATGATATTTACAAGACACTTGTGCCGATTGTTCACCGTGGAAACCTAGAAATCTTGGAAAAAATTCCGGGTCTCCAGAGATTTTGGGGCTCGAGTTTTCAATTTGTTAATTAGCGAAGTTGCAACAATTAGACAATAAACAATGATATTTACAAGACACTTGTGCCGATGGTTCGCCTTGGAAAGCTAGAAATCCTGGCAAAAATTCCGGGTCTCTAGACATTTTGCGGCTCGAGTTTTTAATTTGTTAATTAGCAAAGATACAACAATTTAGCAATAAATAATAAAGTGACCCTTCTTCTGACTTCAGGGCTAAAGGAAGCCCCCAAGAAAACATTTTCAAGTCATGTTCATTGAATCGTGTGCGAGATTTGCCGGAAATTTAAGAAAAAAGGGTTATTTGTTAAATAAACAATTAAAAAGTTGCGAGCGTACAGAGGTTAGATGTACCTTTTGTTATAGGCAACTCCCTGAACATTTTGCAGAAAACCGCATCTCAATCGGACTTCTTCGCAAAAAGTTGGAAGTGAAATGCTAATTTGACGCGACTACGTCTACTTCGCGAAATACTGGAGGATTTGGATCGACAAACTAAATATTTGAATTCTATTCTCTTTAAAGAATAACTATATTTAGGTTCATAAATAACCACCCCATTTTTAATGTTTTTATAAAATCAATGAGTATGAAAGATACATTTTGTTTTTTTTTTCTAGAAACTTATCTGCAGTAATGAGCTCAATACTAAAAAATAATCTTCGTTAATCCAAGCAGCAAGGTAAACTTGATAGATGACGTCACTGTGTACTTCTTTGTTTTTTATCTACACCTACTAGCCGGAATACCTACAGACATCCATTACCTAGATGACAATTATATACCTAGCATAGCTGTACGCTTAGAAATTTTTTTTAACCTTTTACCCTTAGTATTTTTATCAATTCTTGAAAAATGTTTTATATGAAAGATAAAATTTGTTTTGTTTTGGCTTTTTCTAGAAAAAACTTATCTGCAGTAATGAGTTCAATACTAAAAAAATAATATTTGTTCATCCAAATCAACAAGGTAAACTTGATGGATGACGTCACTGTGTACTTCTTTGTTTTTTTATCTACACTTACTAGCTGGAAACACACCTGTATACCTATTGTTAGACCTAAAAAAATTTCTACATGTCATCTGGAAACATACTTAGTCACCTGTCACCTGGAAACCCCACCTGTGTACCTGTTTTGAAAAGTTGACGTTAAATGAAACTCGAGCAGATTCCCTGGTTCATAAACTTTAGAGAAAAATATATACAAGGTTTTATGTACAATGACATTGCTATTTCTTTATTAGTTGACGTTACATTCATTGTTCTTTTTTTAAACTAGGTAGGTCGATCAGGGCCATATTCGCCTTCTTTTTTAACTGCTGTATTTTCAACATCCTCCCCGGGCGGAAATTGGTCGATTTCAAGAGGATACAATAATTGTACCGGTCGTCGCAGTCGATCTCCATTACTGACTTGTACTTCACATGCTCTTATGCGTTTGTCGCGTCCTTGATATACGCTAGTAATTCGCGCCATTTTCCATATCAGTCGTGGTTGCTTTTCGTCATGAACCAAGACTATATCTCCGATCTTAAATTTGCTTGACTTGGTGGCTTCTGTATGATGTGCTGATCGTAATTGCTGCAAGTAATCTACGCACCATCGATTCCAGAACTTTAAAACAACCTGTTCTCGAATTCTCCATTGGTTCAGGATATCGTTACGTTGGATTATAGGCAATTTTGTATCGATAGTCATGCCAACATCATTATAACCAATTAGGAACTTAGAAGGGCTTAATACAGTTAAATTCGATGGATCATCGTCAATATATGTTAGTGGTCTTGAATTAACGGTAGCTTCAACTTCTGCTAAAACAGTCTGTAGTTCATCATAATGAATACTTGCTCTTCCGAGCGTAAGTTTTAAGGCAGATTTAATCGTTCGTACTAATCTCTCCCAAAAGCCGCCCCACCATGACGCTCTTTCAACGATGAAATTCCACTGAATATAATGCTTCGAAGCAAACTCTTGAACTTCTTTATTTGTGAGGATCTTAGATAATTCCTGAAGCTCTCGTGACGTACGTTTAAATGTTTTAGCATTATCTGAGTAGATGACGCTGGGAACACCTCGTCGCAAGGTCCGTCAAAGTGACATTTTGGCTTAAAAGGTTGTCTAGAACGAATTGAACGAAATTTTCCCTATTCCGATTTCGAGTTGGCTTGTGACGTCATCTTGATATACGTTAACCATATCCTGATTTGCAAAAATTCTCAAAACTACGTCACAAAAACAAAACAATTTCGTCAAGTATTGAATGTATAGGGATCGAGACAACCTTTTAACCAAAATGTCACTTTGACAGACCTTGCCTCGTCGTGCTATAAATCTCCTGATACCCCGAATGCAGGATTCCGCAGTTAAGTCAGGTACTAGTTCTAAATGAACTGCTCTTACTACAGCACATGTCAAAAGCAGTATATAGTATTCTGACGTATTACCACTATCATAAGCATAAAGTGGTCCTGCAAAGTCAATACCTGTTATTTTGAAGGGATTTGCCATCGTTAGACGGTTTCTTGGTAGTGGAGCGAAAGGTTCGTTGCCAGGTTTGCCTTTGAGACGTTTGCATTTTACGCATTTACCTATCAAAGATTTTATTCGTTGTCTACCTTGGATTATCCAGTATCTTTTTCTAACAGTAGCAAGAGTAGCGTTAACGCCACTGTGGCTAGTCGATTGATGTGCTTTTAAAATGATCAGATTAGTAAAAGTTGATTTTTTTGGTAAGATGGCTGGATGTCTTACTTCATATGGTAAATCAGCTTCTTCTAATCTTCCGCCTAGACGCAAAACTTTATTTTCATCCAAGAAAGGGCTCAACGTTAAAATCGAAGAGTTAGTATTTAATACCTTTGTTTGTTCTAATTTAGAGATTTCTTCCTTAAATTCTTCTTCTTGAATAAATCTTATCCAATATATTTCTGCTTCGTTAATCTCTTTCACCGTTAATATCCCAGTCAATTTATTTTCTTTCTTGACGTTATTCAAAAATCTTCTTACGTAAGCCGTTACTCGAAACATTTTGTCGCAATTACTGTATCTTTTAAGAGAAAGGATTTGTTTCAAGTTAGACCTATTTTCTTTAAGTTCCACAAAAAGATTGATACGGTATGGTGTTTCAGTAATATCAGTAAGTTCATCGGTAGACCAAAATTCTGAATCTTGTCTAATCCATTCTGGACCTTGTAGCCATGCTGAAGATTCCATTAACTTCTTGGCAGATATTCCTCTTGTTAACAAATCAGCAGGATTTTCTTTTCCCGGGCAGTATCTCCAATTTCCAGAACTCAATTTATTTATTTCGTTGACTCGATTTTTAACGTATGGCTTCCAATTTTTAGATTTGCCTTTTATCCAATATAAAGAAAGTTTAGAATCAGACCATAGAAATACATCTTTAACGTTAAGCGGTAAATTTTCCAGAATATATTTCTGTAATCTGGCTGCACACAAAGCGGCTGTTAACTCTAATTTAGGTAAAGTAAGTGTTTTATCGCCGTTTTGATTAATAGGAGATACTCGATTTTTCGACATTATAAATTGATTTTCATTAGATGACAAACATTTTAAATATGCCACTGTTCCATACGCATGTAGGCTTGCGTCAGCAAAAACGTGTAATTCAACTTCATCTGAATTTGATTTTAATAAACACCGCGGTAACGTTAAATCTGCTAACGTTGAGACTTCGGAACACCATAACTGCCATTCGTTATCGAAATCTTTAGGCAAGATTATATCCCACTCTACTTGTAGTTTCCAAATATTTTGTAAAAGAATTTTTGCCCGAACGGTGAAAGGACCTAAAATACCAAAAGGGTCGAATATTTTAGCCATGGTCTGTAAAACGTTGCGTTTCGTTGACAATTGGTGAATACTTTCATTGATAATTGAAGATACATCAATAGATACTTCATCAGTAACAGTATGCCAATAAATTCCAAGCACCTTTTTATTTTCAGATACGTTTGACTTTTGACAATCTTCGGAAAAACGTTTTAACATATTTGGATCGTTAGAGTACCACTTTCTTAAATTCATGTTTGCTGAAGTCATCATTTGGCGCGATAGTTCATAAAGCTCTAGTGCTTCTTCGGTAGACTTTAATGCCACAACTAAATCGTCTACATAAAAGGAATTTAGTAAAATATCTGCTATTTTTCGTCGTTCGCTAGGTTGTTCCAAAAGATGTTTTCTGATTGTAACGGCCAATAAAAATGGACTCGAAGTTACACCAAAAGTTACTCTTTTCATTCTATAAGTTTTTAACGGTGGCAATTCGGATATAGAAGTAATTCTTTTTCCGATGGGTTCTTTATACCACAAAAAACGATGAGTATCGCGATCTTGTTTGTCGAGTGATATTTGCAGAAATGCTTTTTCAATATCAGCTATCATTGCTACGGAACCTAGTCTAAAGTTCATTAAAATTGCAAGTAAATCCGGAACTAGATTATCACCGGTCATGAGCTTTTCGTTAAGCGATGGAAACCCAGGAGCATGCGCAGATGCGTTAAATACGACACGCAACTTGGTAGTTTCTTTATCTTCGCGATATACTGGCCGATGTGGCATGTAATATACGCAATCACTAGCAACGTCATTTACCACATTGCACAATCATATTCGTTAAGTCTACCATATTTACACAATTTAAATGTTAAGTTTTTCACATGTGCCAAAGCACCGGTATAGTTATTGTCCAAATTTTTGTCCTCGGTTTCCCATGGTAGCGACACTTCGTAACGATCGCTATTAAATTGAATGTGTTCGTTAATAAATTTATCGGTAATACAGTCCGACTTTTCATTTGAAACAACACCAATTGTTTCTAAATCCCAGAATTTCTTAATATCGAAACTGAGCTTACTAGTATCACAGGAAACTTGTGCATTAAATACATCAACTACGTTAAAGTTTACTGCAAAATCCCATGATAGGTTTAAGTCACTTATACCATGGAGAGTCCAACCGAACTTTGAATTTACGGCAGTTAAATTTTCTGAGAGACGTTGGATCTCACCTGTCACAATTTTCCAGTAATTATCTGCTCCTACTAAAATCGTGATACCTTTATGGGTCAAACAAAGATCAGCGTTAGTATCTGCCAAGTGATTTGTCAAAGCAAAATTATTAATGACAGGTTCTTTTAATGAGGGAGGTATTAAGGAGTCAAAACATATTTCTGGTACTTCAACAGCATTAATTAAAATGATGTCTTCGTTAAACTGGCTTCTTAAAGGTACTTGCACACGATTGAAAAGTCGGGCAGGAGAGCGAACTGTACTTCCAAACGGTAAAATAGAAACCTTATGTGTTCCAATAATTGATAAATTTAACTGACGTGAAACATCTTCTTTTATAAATGAAAGTTGACTCCCTCCATCCAATACTAAACGAATAAAGGCATTATTACAAGAACTGTTAGGTATAAATGCACAAGCAGTTTGGAGGTAAGCATTATCAATTCGGCCGTTAGTAAATAAATTCGTTGTATCGTTTCCATTAGGACTTGGCTTAGTGTCGTAATTGGTACTATTAGTACTAGTTGATATAGCTTCAACATTAGAAGGACGTCTATTATAGTTAGGGTCACACATGGTAGTGACATGTCGTGAATTGCATTTGGTACACCGAATATCTTTAGTTTTACAAAACTTGGAATTGTGGTTAGATAAAGTACACCTGAAACAGCGATTATTTTGCTTTAAAATGTTCTTTTTCTCGGCCAAACCCATATCAGCATTACAGTCTTTAGTTATATGAGTTTTTTCTTTACAAAACAAACAACACTCTCTTACGTTAGTAAATAATCCGGCTGCTGTGCAAGTTTCATTTTTCCGTTTTGGTACATTATAAGAAACACGATTAAAGTCTTTACTTTCACTGTTTTCTCCTATATACGCTTGTTCTAAAGAATCTACTTCTATTTTAATAAATTGTATCAAAGCCCTTATTTGTTTATTGTAGTCTATTACGCCATCGTTGGCAATTTCAGAACCAACACTAAAAGTAGCATCAATACAGTTTTTTGTTTTCATTTTGTTAAACTGGACTCGTAAATTATACGGCAAAGCCTTGAAAATAAGAGATTTGACCATAACTCCATACTGATCAGCTGATACACCAAGAGTTAATAAAGATCTCGTTATAGTTGATGCAGTATTATATAATTTACGAAGTGATTGAATGTCCCTATCGTATTTAACCGGTGAGATAGTTAGCAGCTTTTGAATATAGGATTCCACTATTCGTTCGGTATTTCCATACTCTGACTTAATTAAGTCGATCGCATCTTGGTAAGAAGCACTTCGAGAAGTTAGGCCTGAAATAGTTAATGCGGCTTGACCAGTCAACAGAGTCCTTAGATACATAAATTTGGCACTTTCGTCTAAATCGTAGTTATCATGAATTGCCGAACTGTACTGCTCCCAAAAAGCTGGCCATTCATCGGTATTTCCGTTAAATTTCATTAATTCTAACTTGGACAATCTTACTTGGAGCTTAGAAGATGTACTAATTGGAATAAAACTACCGTGTCCATTCTGTTCGTTATTCGATAGCAACGGTAGATGCTCACGTCTGGTTTCAGGTTGCGCTTCATTAGGTTGTTTAACTACATGTAATCTCTGCTCTAATCGCGCTACTATCTCCACTGCTTTATCGTTATACTCAACAATCTTCTGACATTCTTCTTCCATCTGATCTGCGTTAAATGTAGAGGAAAGTCGTTGATCAACCTCATTCAAACTCGTAGAAATGGCCTTAACTCTAGCAATCAGCACCGATAATTCTACAGCTTCCACTTGGTCGCATGTTAAATATTCCTCTGCGCTATTCACTATCTTCGTAAGTTGTGTACGGAACGTTCTACGAAGAGTGAAATCCATATCTTTTTCAACTTATACCTATATAGAATCGTTGCACTGCGTTGTACGTAAAAAAACCGAGCGAGTTTTACACTAAAGTTACCACGAAGGGGGTCCCGGGTTTCGGCACCAATTTGAAAAGTTGACGTTAAATGAAACTCGAGCAGATTCCCTGGTTCATAAACTTTAGTGAAAAATATATACAAGGTTTTATGTACAATGACATTGCTATTTCTTTATTAGTTGACGTTACATTCATTGTTTTTTTTTTAAACTAGGTAGGTCGATCAGGGCCATATTCGCCTTCTTTTTTAACTGCTGTATTTTCAACACCTGTCACCTGGAGGCACACCTATGTAGCTGAATAAATACGCACAACAATAGCACACCACTTATCTTATGGTTTATCTAAGCTCGCTTATCTTACTTATGGCTTATCTAACCTACACGTACGGATTACCTGTATACCTGAAAATATACACAACAATAGCACACCGCTTATATTATGACTTATCTAACCTTCACGTACGGATTACCTGTATACCTGAATAAATAATAGCACACCGCTTATCTTATGGCTTATCTAACCTACACACGGATTACCTGTATACCTGAATAAAATATACAACAATAGCACACCTCTTATCTTACTTATGGCTTATCTAACCTACACACACGACTTACCTGTATACCTGAAAATATACACAACAATAGCATACCGCTTATATTATGATTTATCTAACCTACACGTACGGCTTACCTGTATACCTGAATAAACAATAGTACACCTCTTATCTTACTTATGACTTATTTAATCTACACGCACGGCTTACCTGTATACCTGAAAATATACAACAATAGCACACCGCTTATATTATGACTTATCTAACCTACACGTACGGATTACCTGTATAACTGAATAAAATATACAACAATAGCACACCGCTTATCTTACTTATGGCTTATCTAACCTACACGTACGGATTACCTGTATACCTGAAAATATACACAACAATAGCACACCGCTTATATTATGACTTATCTAACCTTCACGTACGGATTACCTGTATACCTGAATAAATAATAGCACACCGCTTATCTTATGGCTTATCTAACCTACACACGGATTACCTGTATACCTGAATAAAATATACAACAATAGCACACCTCTTATCTTACTTATGGCTTATCTAACCTACACACACGACTTACCTGTATACCTAAAAATATACACAACAATAGCATACCGCTTATATTATGATTTATCTAACCTACACGTACGGCTTACCTGTATACCTGAATAAACAATAGTACACCTCTTATCTTACTTATGACTTATTTAATCTACACGCACGGCTTACCTGTATACCTGAAAATATACAACAATAGCACACCGCTTATATTATGACTTATCTAACCTACACGTATGGATTACCTGTATAACTGAATAAAATATACAACAATAGCACACCGCTTATCTTACTTATGGCTTATCTGACCCCTGCTGACCTAAGCTTTATCTAACCTACACACACACACACACAATAATAACACATCGCTTATCTTACTTATGCCTTATCTGACCCCTGCTGACCTACACACACAGCTCACCTACCATTGACCTAGTTTTGGTCCGGTTCTCTCACAGATATACTACTTACATCACTCCACCCCTAGTTGAACGGTGCATTATTTTGCATTTATTTGTAAATCGTTGGAAAAAATCGAATGTTCCATATAATTTCTTTTGTGCCTAAAAGTAGTATCAAACACTGTTAATTCCAAAAAAATTAATTTTCAAATTTTTTCTCAACAATTTGTCCCAGTGGACAAATATATACAAAAGAAGTGGAAAAAAGCGTGCATTTTAAAGAATGATTAGAATAGAGATAAGAAGTTCGTATTGGTCTTAAAATTTTGTTTTTTTTAGAATCAGATGGGTATCTGGCAAAACCGAAAATCCACCATGACCCAAATAAGAACCACCCTAAGCTGGATCTGTGCTTTCTGTTATAATATTTCTAGTGCATTGCATCTGAGCAGCAACTGTCCCTAATTTTCTTGAAAGCATTGTTCCTAACAGAAAGTTATAGTAAATATTAGGGCTCTAGTATTCAAAGAATTTTGCTTAATAAATGATTGGACAAATTATTTAGATTAAAAAAATTTCATTTTTGTGTGGCTGTTCGATTTCAATTTATTATTTAGTGTGATAAACATAATTACTTTACATAAATATATTTATACTCCGTTTTTTGTATAGAGCAGCAGAGATAGTGAGGTTATGCTAATCTTACCTTTTAATTTAGTTATTAAAAAAAATAGCGTTTGATAGGTTTGACGATGTTATAATAATATCCATTATCATTCAAAGTACACTTAACAAATTAACAAAAACACAGCTCACTATAATATTTTAGCGATACCAACGCCTTACAAAAAAATGCGACTGCAATTTGTTGTCAGTTGATTATAATATATAATTAATAATGATAATAATCAATGATAATATATTTATATTTTTTAAATATGAAAGAAATATTGTGTGATACTAGGAATGAGTCAGCATATGCTTTTGAAAACTATCTTTTCGTGAACATTTATGATTACATATATTACATTCAAATGGCTTCTCAGCACTATGTGTGAGCATATGCCTTCGCAAATCTCCTTTTTGTGAGCATTTATAATTACATATATTACATACAAATGACTTCTCACCACTATGGGTGAGCATATGCTGTTGCAAATTTCCTTTATGTGTGCATTTATAATTACATATATTACATTCAAATGGCTTCTCACCACTATGTGTGAGCATATGTCTTAGCAAATCTCCTTTTTGTGAGCATTTATAATTACATATATTACATACAAATGACTTCTCACCACTATGGGTGAGCATATGCTGTTGCAAATTTCCTTTATGTGTGCATTTATAATTACATATATTACATACAAATGACTTCTCACCACTATGGGTGAGCATATGCTGTTGCAAATTTCCTTTATGTGTGCATTTATAATTACATATATTACATACAAATTACTTCTCACCACTATGGGTGAGCATATGCTGTTGCAAATTTCCTTTATGTGTGCATTTATAATTACATATATTACATTCAAATGGCTTCCCACCACTATGTGTGAGCATATGTCTTCGCAAATCTCCTTTTTGTGAGCATTTATAATTACATATATTACATTCAAATGGTTTCTCACCACTATGAGTCAGCATATGCTTTTGCAAATTTCCTTTATGTGAGCATTTATGATTACATATATTACATTCAAATGGTTTCTCACCACTATGAGTCAGCATATGCTTTTGCAAATTTCCTTGATGTGTGCATTTATAATTACATATATTACATTCAAATGGCTTCTCACCACTATGTGTGAGCATATGTCTTCGCAAATCTCCTTTTTGTGAGCATTTATAATTACATATATTACATTCAAATGACTTCTCACCACTATGTATGAGCATATGTCTTCGCAAATCTCCTTTTTGTGGGCATTTATAATTACATATATTACATTCAAATGGTTTCTCACCACTATGAGTCAGCATATGCTTTTGCAAATTTCCTTTAAGTGTGCATTTATAATTACATATATTACAGTGAAATGGCTTCTCACCACTATGTGTGAGCATATGCATTTGCAAATGTCCTTTATGTGTGCATTTATAATTACATATATTACATACAAATGGCTTCTCACCACTATGTGTGAGCATATGCTTTTGTAAATGTCCTTTTCGTGAGCATTTATAATTACATATATTACATTCAAATGGCTTCTCACCACTATGTATGAGCATATGTCTTCGCAAATCTCCTTTTTGTGAGCATTTATAATTACATATATTACATTCAAATGGTTTCTCACCACTATGAGTCAGCATATGCTTTTGCAAATTTCCTTTATGTGAGCATTTATGATTACATATATTACATTCAAATGGTTTCTCACCACTATGAGTCAGCATATGCTTTTGCAAATTTCCTTTAAGTGTGCATTTATAATTACATATATTACAGTGAAATGGCTTTTCACCACTATGTGTGAGCATATGCATTTGCAAATGTCCTTTATGTGTGCATTTATAATTACATATATTACATACAAATGGCTTCTCACCACTATGTGTGAGCATATGTCTTCGCAAATCTCCTTTTTGTGAGCATTTATAATTACATATATTACATTCAAATGGCTTCTCACCACTATGTGTGAGCATATGCCTTTGTAAATGTCCTTTTCGTGAGTATTTATAATTACATATATTACATACAAATGGTTTCTCACCACTATGGGTGAGCATATGCTGTTGCAATTTTCCTTTATGTGTGCATTTATAATTACATATATTACATTCAAATGACTTCTCACCACAATGTGTGAGCATATGCCTTTGCAAATGTCCTTTATGTGTGCATTTATAATTACATTTATTACATACAAATGGCTTCTCACCACTATGGGTGAGCATATGCTGTTGCAAATTTCCTTTTTGTGAGCTTTTATAATTACATATATTACATTCAAATGGTTTCTCACCACTATGAGTCAGCATATGCTTTTGCAAATTTCCTTGATGTGTGCATTTATAATTACATATATTACATTCAAATGGCTTCTCACCACTATGTGTGAGCATATGTCTTCGCAAATCTCCTTTTTGTGAGCATTTATAATTACATATATTACATTCAAATGGCTTCTCACCACTATGTATGAGCATATGTCTTCGCAAATCTCCTTTTTGTGAGCTTTTATAATTACATATATTACATTCAAATGGTTTCTCACCACTATGAGTCAGCATATGCAATTGCAAACTTCTTTTATGTGTGCATTTATAATTACATATATTACATAAAAATGGTTTCTCACCACTATGTGTAAGCATATGCATTTGCAAACTTCCTTTTTGTAAGCATTTATAATTACATATTTTACATACAAATGGCTTCTCACCACTATGGATGAGCATATGCTGTTGCAAATTTCCTTTTTGTGAGCTTTTATAATTACATATATTACATTCAAATGGTTTCTCACCAGTATGAGTCAGCATATGCATTTGCAAACTTCTTTTATGTATGCATCTATAAGTACATATATTACATACAAATGGTTTCTCACCACTATGTGTAAGCATATGCATTTGCAAACTTTCTTTTCGTGAGCATTTACAATTACATATTTTACATTCAAATGGCTTTTCACCACTATGCACGAGGTGTTTTTGCAAGCTTGCCATTTATAGGAATTTACGGTTATAAATATTACATCACCAAATGGTTTCTCAGCATATTAGTGCGCATATATTGTCATAGATGTCCTTTTCAAGAACATTTATAGCCACATAGGTATTTTACATGCAAATGAGCAATATGCATTTAAACCCAGTTGATCAAATGTGATATCATTTGAAAAAGTCACTGAATGAAGCATTTAGAACTCAGTTTTATAGGCGTGGTTTATTAAAAAAATCATAAATGTAAAACGTAGCCTACAATTTAAAAATTAACAAAGCTTTTCTGCAAGTGTTTAATATATAAGTAATCTTATTTTGTTACAAAATAATGGGAGTATAATTTTGACATAATAGGATATAGATAATTATTTTTATAACCATCTTCAATTGCTTATGCAATAGATAAGAAACAGAAATGATAAAGAATGTTTGATACTATTCTCCTTAATGTTATATTACATCAAAAATTATTGTTATTACAACCAAACAACTGCCAATAATGTCAAACACAAAATGTTAGAACGCAAGTCACTGCAGTTTAAATCTGTTTGGACCAGTTTCATGTATGATGTTACCGTTGCATGAATAGAATGACACATTTTATTGATTTGATGAAACACAACACTAAACAGTTTGTTTGATCGCTTAAAAAACGCCTCTTTCACCATTATAAATGAGCATGTGCTTTTCCTGTCTTACTTTTTGTAAGCTTTGGTACGTAATTATATATATTCCAATTGTGTCTCACTACCATTAGTGATCTTATTTTGTTCCGTAATTATATGTGTTCAACATTTACAGTCACATATATTACATAGGATTGTTTAGTAGCATAGATGCACACAATTCAGAAATTGTCTTAGAAGAAAATGTATGAGAACATGTTTTACATCTAAACTTTGAAATAAGTGCCCTTTTTTGAATTTTTGTTGCTAACAACTTTGTTAAAATTTTTGTCGAGTACAAATAAACTTAACACTTAATCTTCCTTCCTCAGCGCGAAGAAATAGCTTTTGACCACTAAGACGTGATGATGATGTATTTGATGTGATTAAATAAATTTCTTCTAGTATAAATACTTTAACAGACATTAGGATTGGAGAGTTATGGCATAACGTATGGATTTATTTAAATCACTTTCAACTCCTACCTGAAAAAAATATGTACCTATATTAGAAAGGAGCGACATACAGTAAAAATGCAGAATTGGGATCCCAGCTGGTCAAGCATAGGCATACCTACCACGTATAACGACTATATCTAATAAACTTATGGGAATAACTTTTACACTGTTGTCAGTCCTACTTTATTATAAATAAATTATTAATGTATTTTTTTTATTTATGTATTACACATAACGCATAACAACTTCCCACCATTAAGAGGTTTGCCAAATGTCAAAGTATAACATACAAAACTGTTTAACAATAAATTAATTTTTCGTAATAACAATTAAAGATGAACAAGTGTAACAAAATAAACATTCAATTAGTAATTAAAAAAATGAAATCATAATTAACATAACAATCAGACAATTTACTTATATTACAATTATTATTAAAAGTTTTATAACAGTGATTTGAAAAATATAAATTGATTTTTGTAATGTCTTTTAAGTCTGAAATGTTTAATTTGAATTTTTTACAAATGTCCACAACAAATTTAGGTATACATACATATTTTGTATATTCTTAAAGTACGAACGGAAAATGATTTTAAAATGTGATGATCGGATGAAATGCGTCCATCATCAGTTATCACGTGTTTTTAGCGGTAAATTAATTTCATTGTAGGTACATAACAAGCAAACTCCAATTTATTTTTTTGTAAAGAACAATTTTAAAATCATTTTTGCGTTCGTACTTTGATAATATACAAAATATTAAATGTATACAGTACATTAATATTTTATTTATTATAAAGATGGTAGGACCGGCAACAGTGTAAAAGTTATTCGCATGAGTTTATTACATATAGTCGTTATGTGCAGTAGGTATGCGTATGCTCGGCCAGCTGGGATCCCAATTCTGCATTTTTACCCAAATGTTTTGTAACATTAATAAAAACAATTGGTTAGAATGAAAAAGCAAATGAACTGTTCTAACCTTCCAATATAAACGCACAAATATTTAGGATGCATGTCAGTGATTGCAAAATGATGAGAATTCAATCAAATTGAAATATGTTAGAGATAATTCAATGACAGCCTTGTTGGCAAAATTTAGTAGTTAAGACTAAATCAAGGTATTACCATCCATACTTTCAAGTTTTTACTACTACATAAATGTCGTTCAACGGAAAGCATCCCTACCACAAAATAAATACCACAAACGTTTTCCAATTGTTTCTACTTACGAAGATAAAACATTTAGCTTTCGTTTAGTACAGTTGTTTTGATTGTTCACTAAGTATTCATTATCAAAAATGTAAATACTAAATGGCAAATGCGGTCGATGAACAGTAAAGACAATTCTGCGCGAATTGATGCCGTTGTGGCGGACAGAGTTCAGCTGTTGCCAGTGGCGTATCAGCTTAGAATGTTTTTGTATAAATAATACATGATTAAATATGCTAAAACTACATTATTAATTACAAAATGGTGCAAATAATAATAATAATAAGGGTCACAACTACCTAGAACAATGCGTTTTAAAAGCGACGGATATGACGTCATACTGGTCGCCATTAGCCACTATCTATGACTCCTCCCACGTTTAAAATTGCATAACATTGTTTATTGTTGCATTGTTTACATGCACGTTACTATTAGAAACTATTAATACGTAGTGTACATAATTATCTTGTAGTTCTGTCAAGCTCCAAGTAAATCTGGATTAATAAAGAAATAAAAATATATTAAAATGGTAAGTTGTGCTTCGTGTGGTTATTCTCAAACGCAGACGAATACAAAGAAATGCATTACATTCACAAGTAAGTAAAAGTATTTCAAAATACTATGTTTTAAAATTGAGCTTATGTAGTTTATGTGCGCATTTCGAGACAGTGGCGTGTAACATGTTTTAAGCATATTAGTGAATTAAACTGTTTACATTTTTGTAGGTTTCCCAAAAACGAACATAGAAGGGAATGTTGGGCAAAATTGGAAGCCAAAACCGACCCATTTATGCTCTCTGCATTTCAGTGTAGATTGTTTTGATCGCACCTCAAAGCTAAAGATTCGCCTAAACCCTGCAGCTATTCCCACAATTGAAATTCAAAGATTGAAATATGTATGCATTGTAAAATATTAAAAGCACTAAAAGCGGCGTTTTTGAAGAATGTTATAATGCACTTCAATTTTAATGGTTTAGGAGCATGTTTCCGAAAATACTAAATTATAATAAAGAGTAATTGATAACAAAATTGTTATATACCACCAGCTACTGTATTTTAGAGGAATTCGATATCTTTATGTGGTAGTAACTACAACTACATTAAAAGCAAGTAACTGTAAACTTAATCAATTAAATAAATGTATTAAACTATCTTCGTTTTTCTTCTAAATAATCTAAAATAAAGTGCTATCAACGCATAACCGCTAATTATTAAATAAGGTAGTTATTGAGTTGTAAGGTAAATCATAAGCAAAACACTTTGTTAGCTATTTTTGTAATTTTTAAAAATAAAATAGTGTACTGAAAATGTGTTGTATTTCTTCAGTTAAAGAACATATTTAAAAAGGAAATTATCATTGTCAACTTGCAAGCAGATATTAAAGTAAAACTACAACTACTTAGAATAAATTCGACAGAGGTATAGACAGTTTTAGTTCTTGTATTTGTAATACCATTTAGCAACCAAATTCAAATTCTTTCGGCACAATTAATTTTCCTTGCATTTTAAGAAACTAAGTACAGAAAATAATTTTAATAAAACAAAAGATTAATTTAAAATTCGTATTACTTCCAATACATTTGTAGCAAAAGATAAGAATTTCGGAAGACCCCTTTCTGACGAACCGGCAATAGAAATATCAAATTACAAAAGCGGAAACACCTACTCCGCCATATTGAGACCCTATCCCGGTCGTATGTGGTAGGGTATTAGGCTCCTTCCTATAGTTTTATATTCTAAGGCAGGTATCAAAATATGACTCCAACAAACAAAGCGACGCCTCTGAATTTATTTCAGCTGTTCAAAAATATGTTGTTGCTAGGCAACGACAGTACACATTCACAAATTCGTTTGTATGCATGATGACGAGGTGTACCAATCTCTAAGGAAACGGTCTTTAGACATTTTAGGTAAGTTCGGCATTCAGATCTATTTAACTCAAAGAGCTGGGTTTTTATAGTATCCATTATTGCAAATAATTGTAACTATGTCAATAGAGCTTTTGGAGCAAATAGAGTTAAGCTAAGTACTCACACCAGCGGATCCGCATGGGGATGTTATACGATTGGTCGGTTTGAGTCAAATAGACTCAAACCGACCAATCGTATGACATTAGCCTGCGGATCCGCTGCTGTGAGTACTTACCTTTACAATGCGGAACTTAGCCTTTGTAGCGAGTATACTAACTTAGTAAACCGTAATAAACGGCAAGGTTGCACCAACGTAGCCAACCTGAACGAAAACGAAAATAGTACAGGGGCATTTAAAATTATAGTACACTTTCCAAAAATTATAGTACTCTCAATCAGTCTTCCAACTGTTCGAAATGTCTAACGTAAATGAATTAAAAACTAAAAAAATTAAAGCGGAATTTAATAGTATAACTAAAGCTCGTTTGACATGATACTAAATTTACGAAAAAATTTAAGTTTTTTCAGGTTGCAAACACGAAATTAAGGTAAGAAAGTTATTACAAAATTTTTTAGTAAATTATTTAGATCTTGTTCTAAATGTGTGAGTAAAAATGCGTGTAAATCTGCCCACAGCACCATTGCTAACTTTAGATGGTATTCATTTTTGGCTTATTTTGTTTTTTCCCCTAATAGTATGTCCAGTAACGTACACGCAGCAACCGCTGCAGACATTTCCACTTCACTAGTATCAGACATTTTCCAAATAACGTAATAATAAGTAAAACAGAACTAAGTCCAAAGATAATTAACCTCAAAATGTAGTATTAAAAATATAAACAACCATGAAGTCGATTCTTGGTTATTTCAAGACTACAAACACTGAAACCACAAATAACACTAAGAAAATTGTTAATACGCATGCGCAATTGACAGATTTTGCATTAACAATGAGATTCGTTGCAAACAGAAAATTGTCAATTTTTGTAAATTTTATCAAAAAATGTATTACAAAATTCACTGCTAGGCATCTATCGGCTTTATATGATATTTCGGCCCCCTCATAACTCTTCATTGCAGTACATTTTGAAGAAAACCTTTTTGATCCCTTGTAGGAAACACTAAAAGCTTTCTAATACAACTTACCAATTTTGTGTAAGATTTTTTGTTTTTAACAAAAAGATCAGTAACTGATCAGTATGATCAGTATGGAAAGCTATAGGAAAATTGAAAGAAAAACTCGTATCTACGTCTTGCAGTAGGTTACAACAGCCAGGTTCATCATTTATGATATGTTTGACAATTATCTACAATTACCTTATTTGTACATTTGCGTAAGATTTTTTTTTAAGAAAAAAAAAGGATTTTATTTGAGTTACCTCAGAAGTGGACCATTTTCAATTCAGCCAGTTTGCAGATTAGGCCACTTTCTTTATTTAAAATTAGAAAAATATGAAGTTTATTGTTGACATTCAATAATAATTACTAAAACGGAGATGTAATAGCATCATTGCTTTCTTTTAAAGCTGCAGGTATCTTTTTATCTGCGCGCTGCCCCTGAATGTTTTCGTATAGGCAACACATCTAACCGTAGTATGAAAATAAGGTAAAATGAGAATGAGGTAGAATAAAAATAAGGTAAAAAAACGCATGTCATATAGCTTAACTTAGGTTAACAGCTTACTACAACCTAACAAAGTAGTATCGATAGAAAGCCATAGATACAGTACTATCAATATAAGGTAAATAAATATCGGTTCCATATTTTGTATCATAATTAAATGTCGAAAGGCCGGTTTTTCATGTGTGCTATACCTCTGGTTAGGGCTAAGTGGAAATTAGTAGTTGCGGGTACAATTATATTGATAAAGTATCTTATGACGATTGACCTCCAGTTAATGTTAACCAAAGATTGAAAAACCAGTCCTCAATAAAATAGGAATTCAATCCAACGCGTTCCGTACTATAGCAGACCAGATTCTGTACAGCTAAATCAACCTACCTAATGGAATTATATCAATTCCTGTTAAGCAGGAAATCGTACACTGAGGTTAGAAACTATCTATAATTGTATATGTTTGATATCTATTAAACGAAGACAGGTCATTATTTAATTTCACAGGATATACTATGACCAAAGATCTAATAATTCTTAACACAAAAATTGTGACTCAAAAGAGCTCAATCTAACGGTTCAATGTGAAGAAAAACATCTTTAGGATTTAGGAATGGGAAATAGATTAAATTAAAGTAGGTGTTCTTGGGATTTATGGCAGCAACATCCTAGTTTTCAGCTGCCTTTTATTACAGTCTTTAAGCTGAAGCACTTTTGGGTACTCCCGGCAGGATTGGAACGCTACTGTGAATTACGCTAGAATAACCAACCATGGCTGATTAAAACTTTAAGCCCGTGCAGTGGTCCTCTATGCTTCTTATGTATTAAAATACTTATGTTAAATTAGCTTCTTTTTTTAATTCAAACTATTCAACAAATGCGTACTCTCTTGTTTCTCTAAAGGCAGTAAAACCACATTTTCTCTTTCTAAAGAACGAAAAATGTTTTGAATACGATAAGTGCAATGCATTGCACACATATTCTACAGTGACGTGAGTAGTATGTCCTTCAGATTACCAACTTCGTGTTGGTGTATACTGTACACTGTTCGTGGCTCAGTAGAAGTCTGTATTATACACTCAAAATAAACGAATTAGTATTGAAGAAGAGAACCTGGAACTGAAAAGAATGATATGGAAGCTTGCAGATCAGAATGATGTTCTGGAATTTCCCAATCTCACAGAAGAATTAAAATTTTTGACGGTTGATTCTTATCGAATCAAAATGAATCAACTGTACCTTTAAGAATAAAATAACATAGAGTCATAAAAATAATTTATTTTCCACAATACATATTTTGTACATTAAAAACGCAGTTTTAGATTTGTATAAATGTTGAATTGTTGTGTTGAGTGTTCTCATTATTTCTGCACAACCGTTGTCTCCCATTGAGGTGCTAAATTCTTCGTGTTGATTCAGTTGCATTTACTAGTATGGTTGAACAGAATTCGAATTCGTGTGTCCAATTATTTTTAGTAATTGTTGTTGGAACGTTAGCGTTTGCAAGGAGTAATACTGCAGTGGATCTGTTATTATTTGTGAATTACTTTGTGGTTTATTCCAACTGAATTGTTTCAGTACTTTCCTTTGTCCATGCTGCATGATGATAGTTTATTTATTTCAATGGGGTCATTCATGAACTATCTTGAATTATGTAGATGTAGACACCAAATTAGATTCGGAGTTAGGAAAGACCATTGGTTATTACAATTCTGGGATAACTTTCCATAGTTTTTTTTTATATAGACGAACTGGACAAATATCTTGATCTGAATCTTAAATCATCTATTTACTACTGGTACAAAACTTAATACCTCTTTGGATTATCTTGAAGAATATTGGTATTGAATTATATTCTATGCAGTCTGTTGGTATTCCACAAATGGATGCTTCAATTTGTAAGTGATGCAATATTTGCATAGACAGCTTTGTTACCTCTTCTTTGTAATCAGTTAAATGCGCAATCTTTGAAGATTAAAGCTAGTTCAGGAGTTATATTCCCGTCAAATGTATAATTTCTTTATTTACAGAAATATTTACTAGAATGTCTTGTTGCTACATAAGTGTATTTTTCTAACAAATTGAGTGACTCATCATTTATTTCACCTTCATAGGCGTCTTCCCATTGATTAATAAACATTTTTTCTGTATTTTTGTTAAGTTGGGCAATTGAATTATGTTCTTAGAAAGAGACCAACATAAGGTAATATGATCACTTGTTTTTTATTATTGCTGTGATAGCTTTGTAACTAAGCAAATTAACTCTCATTAGATCTAATTCACTCTCATAGGCTGAATTTATCATCACGTGACATATAAATTATCATATAGATACTATAGATGGTGTTCAAACATCGAATTTATTTTCTACATACGAAAGCCACGCTATTGACAATATTAGTATAATATGTCATTTTTGACATTTTATATGTCAGATTGACAAATGTAAAAGTGACATTAGCAATCAAATTGTCAATGGATGGGTATTTCTTATGTAAAAGAATGATCTAAGTGCCATTAACTCCATCTAGTATCCGAATAATTAAAGTCTTTAAAATTGATATATTTTTCACCTTTTATGATAAAAAAATAAGAAATTACTAAAGATTAACGAAAATGCTGTAAGAAACTCAATATTAGTGCTAAATATCATAATTTGCATACATTCCCAGCCTGAAAACGGGGCCGAGAAATTTTAATGCAAATACTATAGAAACTATAGCAACCGTAGCCGAGATTTCGATGAAAGCCGATAGTATCCTTTTTGTGTAAATTTAGTGTCATGTCAAACGGGCTTAAAGACCAATCTTTCCCATGTTACTACATATGCTTACTCATTTATTTAGTTATGTGTGTGTTGAAGGAGGGTTTGGCCTCAGACTGAGTCTATTAGCCACAAAGTTAAGTTATAAAAAGAGGAATAAACAACTATTAAAACTAAATCGAAATGTTGGATGTTTTTGTAAATTTAATAATAGCGTCATAAATGCTTTTATCCAAGGTACTCAATAGGCAAGCAATACTAGTAGGCATGGAAACATTCATTTGAATCAATTCATCTACAAAATTGTTAGAGTAAGTTTTATATTTCTTACAGTGAAAAAACTTATGATTCAAATCGGCAATGGACGTGTCATCGCAAGTACAAAGAGGACTTTCACAAATCCCAATTTTAAATAGATGTGCTCTAAAGCAACCATGGTTGAGTTTCATTCTAGTAATAAGAGAAGAATATGATCTACTAACATGAAAAGAAGAAATATGTGGGATTTTTTGAGGGAGTTCTGGATGAATAACAAAATAATGATTATTGGATTGTAAGGCGTAAATGGCCCAGCCTTCACGCCTTTCCGCCCGAATTTGATGTTTGAAGAAATTGACAATATTATTAAATGGCTGTACGTTTTTAATTACTTGTAGATTACATGCGTCTTTGTCGACAATTTCATTGCCAAGAATTCCGGAGTGGCCCTTCGTCCATATGAAATTAATTTTGGTTTGTTTTTTCTTTAAATTACATAATATAGTTTTAATATTGATGATAATATAATTATTATATTGTTTATAAGCGGACTCTTCAATTACTTGAAGAACAGATAGGGAGTCTGAAAGTATAGTTACATTTGGCAAATTATTGACATAGCACCATTCTAAAGCAGATTCTATGGCTACTGCCTCCGCAGTAAATACAGAACAAAAATCTGCAAGTCGATATTGATGAACATCTGAAAAGTTAGCAACATAAAAGCACTACCTGTGTCGTTTCCAATCTTGGAACCATCAGTATAAATGCAAATTCCACTATTGTTATCATGCAATAAGGACTTAAGGAGAGTATTATTCAATATACCGAAGTCTGAATAAAGCGGATATTTAACTGTAAATTTGGAAGTTATGATATGAAATGATTCTCCAAATAAAGGATATTTATCGCAAGCTATTAAATATGTATCAAACTTACTGGTATCAGTAAATGCAGCTGCCAATAGTGGGGATTTTTTAACCGCCAATATGGATTGAGTAAGTTATGCGTACTTAGCGCAGAGATAGCCGAACATAGGAGTGTGTTAATAGTATATTAAAATACAAGTTCGAGAAAGCATCGATTCAAGCACGCGTTTGGAATTCCAACACGAGCCGCGTAGCGGCGAGTGGAGGAACAAACAAGTGCTGGAAGAGCTTTCTGAACGAGTGTTTTATACTATTTTTTCTATTTTACGCCTCTTAATTCCTTTTTACAGAAAAGAAATAAAAATTTGAAATTTAGGGAATTTTGTTAAGGTTGGGTACAATGATTTAGTATTATTTAAGAAGGCTGTGGAAAATTCAATTTGAATTGTCATAATTTTTTCTTGAAAATGAGTTCTGAAGATTTTTCATGTACTCCGCCCGAAATTCGAGCAAGTGCGGCCAATGTTGTTACCAATTTATTGCCAGAGAAGTCCAGATCGCAATATGAAAAACAGTTTTATCAATTTTTAGAATGGTGCAATGGAAAAAATGTTGGAAATATATCAGAGAATGTGTTACTGGCCTATTTTGATGAGCAAAGTAAAAAATACAAACCATCTACTTTGTGGAGCACCTATTCAAAACTTAAATCGTGTCTTGATATATACAGGAATGTCGACATATCAAAATATGTTAAACTGCAAGCGTTTTTGAAACGAATGTCTACAGGTTATCAGCCAAAAAAATCAAAAATATTGGAAGAGAGCGACATTAACAAATTCATTAAAGAAGCAGATAATAAATTGTACCTGGCGATGAAAGTGGGTGTAAATTTTATTTATTTTGTAACTGTGTACAAACAATATAATTTTAGGTTATATTAATAATGGGTTATAGCGGCGCGTGTAGGCGCGAAGAATTGACAAACATGTCCATCGATGACGTTGAATATAGACCTCACTCAGTTACTGTAGCAGTTCCTAAAACAAAAAACAATGTACCAAGACAGTTTATGATAACCAACCCAGACTGGGTTGATTTAATTGCAAAATACGCAGCCTTGAGACCGAAAATTGTTACACATAAACGTTTCTTCTTAACATATCGTGGTGGTCACTGTGTAAATAGTCCCATTGGGATTAATACTATTGGGAAAATTTCAAGAAATATTGCTGAATTTCTTCATTTACCAAATCCAGAACTCTTCACTGGACATTGCTTCCGAAGATCGAGTGCAACACAGTTGGCTAACCAAGGCGGTGATTTACTAACTATAAAACGACATGGAGGATGGAAATCATCTGCTGTTGCAGAGGGTTATATTGATGCATCTTTGAAGAAAAAGATTGAAGTTGCACAAATGCTTGGTCATCAAACTGTATTGCACTTACCTGATTGTTCTAACCATGACACAGTAAACAACCTTAATTTGGAATTACCTGGATGTTCTCACCATACGGACGACGCTGAAAATAATATTACTGTATCAGATAGTAATTCTTTCTCTCATAATATTGTGTCAAACCAAAATTTACCTGGTATTACTTTAACGTCACATGACACTTCCAATGTTTCAGTTAATGTCTACAACAATTGTGTTTTTCACGGTAATAAAAATTGAAGTTATGATACCTACCCTTTTTCGTTTATTGCAATTTGACAAGTAGCAAGGTACAGGATAGCCTGATCGCTATTTTTATATTCTTCATACCGCCTGCTGGTGTCTAACAAGTTCACGGTACTTTCCGTTGTGACAGTTCTGTTAACGTTGATAATAATTGTCCATGATAATCGAAGCTGATTTATTAAAAACACATTTTGTTTCCATTCCCATTCACGATTTGACATTTGACGTTGACGTAAACGTCAAATTAAAATTTGGAAAAACTGCAATGTCGCCAACACCAGAAAAATAAAATACACTAGCTTAGTAAAGCATCCAAAATTCTCAGTAACGAACCCAAACCGGTGCTTTACTGGGTCTAGTAACGACGTAAAATAGAAAAAAGTTTTATATTTTATTATCATTTTGTTTGCTAAATATTTTCATCGTATTTGTAAAGGAGGCTCTTGTGCTTCTGCCAGAATTGCATAGCATGGATATGACTTCTTGGCACCTATACACTTGCGAATGGCTTTATATTGTATTCTGTCAACGGCTTTCAAATTAGATTCGATGCCTATCCATACAGTACGCATCCATAGTCTATTATGGATCGTACACTGTAAAAAATGAGGTAAAATTACTTTGGGAAAGAGTTAACTTTTCCCTATTATTTGCGGTATTTTTACCCTAAAATTAATTTTACCTATACATTAATAGTAGTTTTACTATTTGTGGTAAAATGCCCTGTAATTATGTAAAATTATACAAATATAAGTAATTCTACTACATTGAACTGGTTAAAATCACTATCCATAATATAAATTTACATAACTCAGACAATTTTTTCCTTACAAATGTATAATTGCTCAATAACTTAATTCATTTTTAGTGTAATATTAAAGATAAGATGAACTTGGACAAGAATAATGTAATTTTACCCTTAATATGTTTTTAACCGTTGAGATGCTATTTCGCTGATTGCACTTGTTTGTGACCTTCGTTTCGTGAAAGAATTCAGGAACCCATTATGAACAGTCCAAATAGGGTTTTTGGGGAATGGTCGGAATGGTGTGTACCATTCTTTTATGATTTCTTGTTACAGGTTTCGCAATCGGCGAGGCGTACTCTATCGATATAGAACTGAAGTGTTCATTGCTCATTAATATTTTGTTTTTCGTTTGTTTATTAAAGGCAAATATTTACACGTATGACCGAAGATGGGAAGAATTTTATTTTATACTAGAAGTTAAAAAATAATAATCGGTACGTACCTATATGTTAAAATTACAAATTTAAACCAATACAATAAAAATATTTAATTTAATGTTTTTCTAGGATGAATCAAAAATTGAAGAATTCAAAATAAACTAGCATAACTGTAATTGAGAAAGGTACTCGTGTATAATTGTTTATATAATTCATAATTTTTTAATTTTCTAGGTGGATTCGAAACTTTATCTGAATGTCTTTGAGAGACCAAATATTTCCGAAAGCCCCTGAAAAGGAGTACTGTTAATGTCTTATATTTTATATAAGTACATACGTTCAATAAAAATTACTTTGATTTTATTTTGTTTCATACAATTCCTTTACCTATGTAAGTAATATTCAGAGGAACGATTGAATTTGCAAGTACTTTCGCAAGTCATCGTTACATTCAAGAAGTATTTTCACATTTGTATTTTAACCCTGAAAAGTACTATTGCCATGAAATATTAACTTTGTCATGTAACTTTACACAGGTGTTTTAATGTTAAAATGTAAAATTACATTGAGATTGTTATTTTAATCTGTAAATTTACTTAAAAAGGAAACATTACAATGCAAACTTAACCTAATGTTGAAATTTTCCACTTCCTATGAAAATTACACTTTGAAGTAAATTAACCCCAAAAAATGGAGGTAACATAGTTGCATTCCATTTTTTAGGGTATAATTCACCGGTAATTTTTTAGAGTGATGTATGATTTATAAAAAAGGAGTGCTAATTTTGAATCAGCTCCCCATCGAATTTTTGTAATGTATCGAAGCATATTTATACCTTTTTCACACTTATTTTTTAGGTAGTTAATATGTTGTGTCCATAAGAGCTTTTTGTCTAAAATTATGACAAGGTATTTGTAGTTTTCAACTACTGGAAACTTTAGACCTCTTATATTAAGTGTGTTATTTATGTTCAGTCTATGCCTCGAAAAATACATTATTGCTGATTTTTCTGAAGACAGGGTGAATCCCACTGTCAATATCCATTGTTGGAGGCAATGAACAACATGGTTTAGCTTGTGTATACATTTTTGATACGTTGTTTGTGTCGTGTATAAGCAAATGTCGTCTGCATATTGAACAATTTTAACATCATCGTCTAGCATGCTATGCAAATCCGCAGTGTATATATTAAAAAGAATAGGTGATAGCACCGAACCTTGTGGTAAACCATTATGAACAACACAAGGGCCGTGTAACACATTCCTATGATCTCTAATAAAGATCTTTCTTTATCTGAATATAGATAATATGTTGACAGCTATATTTACATCAATACCGAGTGCGACTAATTTATTGTGTAGTATGTCCAAATTAACAGCATCGTAAGCCACTCAAGACGTGCTTTAATCATTCTTTCCAAAATTTTTATAAGACACGGCATGAGAGAAATTGGTCGATAAGAAGCAGCTAAACCTGGATCTTTAAGGGGCTTAAGATGAACAGTAATTACAATTTCTTTCATGTGTTCGACAAAATCGTGTTTTAACCACCAATTATTGTACACCTCAAGAAGAAATATCTTAGCTGGACTGGGAATCTATCTAATCTAAGACCAGGTGCAGTGCTGTGTAAGGATTCTAAAGCGACTTCTAATTCTTCAAGGGCAAATAACTTATTTAAAACGTTAGAAGCCTCATTATTAGCCGATTGTACTATTTGCATTGGTTGACTTACAACATAAGATGGCCCGTAAGTATCTAATAATTCAGCTAACATTGAGTCTGAAAGAACTGTTCGTTTGAATTCAATTGTACTATTTTTAATTGCTTTTAAATATGTCCAGATTTCAGAAACTGGTGTATTTTTATTGAGCTTACCTAAAAATTCTTTCCAACTATTACGTTTTTTTTTATTGAATATCTGTTTAGCTTTAGCATCAACATTTTTGTAAGCTAAGTAGTTATCTAAGTTAGATAAGGTTTTTATACTTATGTAAAGCATTTTTACGCAAAGACACTATTGCAGTGCATTCATCACCCCACCAAATTGGTTGGGTAACGGATGGTGTAAATGACCTTTTTTTGGGCATTGATGCGTTAGCACCCTTGCATATGGCATTAGACAAAGCCAAAAAATTTTCTGTATTGTTTTTATAATTAAGATGCTTGATGTAATTAATCTCATTTAAAATTGTACTATGAAAAAGTGACCAGTCTGCTTTTTTATCATTCCATTTGGTTGTGGGATTAATAAAAAATGTGTTTGACGAGATTGTAATAGATATACTGATTGGGAAGTGATCTGAACCCAAGGTGTCAGTTGTCACTTCCCAGGCTACTTTATCCACAATATCAGGAGACACCAGTGTTAAATCAACAGAGCAATTGGAACCAGACGGAGATCCTATTCTAGTAGGACTACCATCATTTACCACTACTAATTCAGAATTGTCTAGAGCTTCAACAAATGTAACGCCTGGAGCATCGTTAATGTGAGATCCCCAAAGTTAATGGTGGCAATTAAAATCACCACAAAAGATTGAAGTTTGATTACTGAATTGATTAAATAAGAGTTCCCAATCGTTAAGATAAACTTTTTTGTTGGGTGGTTTGTACACTGCAACTATAGTCATTTTTAAATGCGTTAATCTAATTGCACATGTTTCAATATGTGGACTGAAATTCTGATTAACAGATATTTCACTGAAAGAAAGGCATTGATTAACAAATATAGCGACACCACTATACCCATCAGTAGGTATTGGTCCACCTTAGCCAGACGTTTTTGAGGGTATGCAATCAGGTGGTTAAGTACGGAATCTGCATTACCGACATTCTGTATTATCGGCATTTGGTTCGTCACTTGGCTAAATGGTAGCGTCGTTGATAGGGGAAAACAGATGGCGCCAGAGTCGTTTTACGTCAAATCTGGGGACTTTTTATGTCGATCTCTCTCTAATCTGGGGACTTTTTATGTCGATCTCTCTCTAATCTAGGGATTTTTGTCTCGAAGTACGGAATCTGTATTACCGGCCTTGTATATTACCGGCATTTGGTTCGGCGCTCGGCTAAATGGTGTTAGTGTTGCTAGCGGATAAACAGAGGGCTTTAATTATTTCCTTCACGCCGATTACGGACGTTCTGCTAGTTGTTAATAGAGGGCGTCATGAAGGGATCTGTATTACCGGCAGACTGTGTACTACTACTAGAGGGCGCGTCATGAAGAAATCTGTATTACCGCCGGTATGATGTAGAGGCAACCATTTTATATCACAGCATGTGGCGCGCGCTAAATTTGAATCTGTACTGTGAATCTGTGAATTTTAAATTTGTCATTTTTGCATCTGTCATTTTAGTTCTGTCATTTTTGCATATGTCATTTATACGTCTGTCAATTTTAATGTGTCATTTTTGCATCTGTCATTTTTGCATATGTCATTTATACGTCTGTCAATTTTTAATCTGTCAATTTTGCATCTGTCATTTATGCATCTATCATTTTTGCATCTGTCATTTTAAATCTGTCAATTTTGCAGCTGTCATTTATGCATCTGTCATTTTGAATTTGTCATTTTGAAGGCGCCATCTTGGATTTCCCCAGATTTGGAGTTTAGCGCTAACTCTGGGATTGGATCCTCCTTTCACTAAGCGGAAACTAACTCTCTCTCTCTCTCCTTCTCATAGTATGACTACTTACCGGCTCTGCTTTGTAGCTTAGGATGTTCGCGAAAGCATGTACACGCGCAATTTGAAGTATATACACGCACAGACGTACATAATAAAGCATAAACACGCGCAATTTCAAACAGATACACGCACAGACGTACATAATAAAGCATGTACACGCGCAATTTGAAGTAATATTCACGCACAGACGTACATAATAAAGCATAAACAGGCGCAATTTCAAACAGATACACGCACAGACGTACATAATAAAGCATAAACACGCGCAATTTCAAACAGATACACGCACAGACGTACATTATAAGTATATACACGCACAGACGTACATAATAAAGCATAAACACGCGCAATTTCAAACAGATACACGCACACAGACGTAGATTATAAGTATATACACGCGCAATTTGAAGTATATACACGCACAGACGTACATAATAAAGCATAAACACGCGCAATTTCAAACAGATACACGCACAGACGTACATAATAAAGCATGTACACGCGCAATTTGAAGTAATATTCACGCACAGACGTACATAATAAAGCATAAACAGGCGCAATTTCAAACAGATACACGCACAGACGTACATAATAAAGCATAAACACGCGCAATTTCAAACAGATACACGCACAGACGTACATTATAAGTATATACACGCACAGACGTACATAATAAAGCATAAACACGCGCAATTTCAAACAGATACACGCACACAGACGTAGATTATAAGTATACACACGCGCAATTTGAAGTATATACACGCACAGACGTACATAATAAAGCATAAACCCACACAATTTACAATCATCGTGTTATATTCTATATCATTAACTCCTTTTGTTGCCTTTGCTGCTGCCTATGTTATCATGTTTGGTTTTTCTAGTCAGAGATCCATCATCATCATCATCATCATCTTGACATATTCATTTTTTTTATACGAAAGATAAAAACATTAAAACATTTATCGAGTTCTCATAATACATATACAATCATTTTCTTAATATGACTGAAAGCATTTACTAAATACAAAATTTATATGTTTCATCTATTTAAAAAAGACTTCCTGCAGCGTGAAAGAATATATACAAATGTACTACAATTATTTTTATCAAGTGTTGACATAAGTGAGCATGCAGTCATGTATTTTATCAAACTTTTGCATGTTTTGTATGACGTTAGCTTAGACCGTTACAAGCACTGCTACTGAAATAGGTATGCTTGCTCCTTCGTCTAAGATGCACTGCCGAAACTGGTGTTGTTGTAATTGTAACTCATTTAGACTGTTACCGTCTTCGATCTCGTTTAATGATAATAGCGAATTTTCTCGTAATTCTAGCGTATGTTGTAGGTTGTTTAATGGTCGACTTTATATAGTCACTTATACTTACCTAGATGCAACGCATGCTCAGTAACATGCATACGGTAAACAAGCTGTCGACGTTGACAGACAAGTCTCATCTTGTTTAATGACACATCATCACAAGCAGGTGTGTGTAGGAAATTACCTCATTCTTGCTTCTCTCATACTAGTTATAGCTATCACTTTTTCATGCCATGGTACAGGGGGGAGAATAGTAATAATACACATATAGAACATTAATCTTTTATTCATCTTTCTCAAAATTATTATTGAACAACAACAAAACAATAATTAAATAACTAAACAATTATCTGTTCTCGGATAACCATGATAGAACATTAATCTTTTATTTATATTTCTCAAAATTATTGAACAACTAACTATCTAAACAATTATTATTAGGATTGAAATCCGTTCTCGGATAACCATGAAGGCATACTCGTAACAAGTTTGAAACTTGACCTTTCTTTCATTGTCAAATTGTTGTTGTTGTTTAACCGGAGCAATTGAATGTCTAACTAAAAATTCAAATCCAAGGGCGGGAAATCCAAGATGACAAATTGAAAATGACAGATACAAAATGGTGGGTATGCAAATGACATTCAAAATTGACAGATTCAAAATGACATTTCAAAATGGCGATTCAAAATGACGATCCAAAATGGCGATCCAAGATGGCGATTCAAAATGGCTATTCAAAATGGCGATTCAAAATGGCCGCTGATTAGGGATAGGAGTGGGGAGGAGTGGTGGGAAAGGGAGGGGGTCAGCTCAACTGTCGCAATACCTACTAATGAATATTATTAATAGATATTAAAAATTTTATAATGTTAAGAATTAATGAATTTTACGTTAATTTAACAAGAATTTTATAATAACTTTATATAGTAATAATAAATAAATTGTGCTAAGTTTCCGTAAGTCAGAGGAACAGACTTCGCTTAGCAAGCATCTGACCTAGGGTTCGAATCCCCGCTGATATGATAGTTTTTCTATATGGATTTGCATTCAAACTATAACCTAACGTAAACCATTAATTAAACAAAATAAATTAACCTTTATCTAAAATTTATAACTTCAAATAATTAATAATATTATAATATTGATGTGCTGACATCTATGGCGTTTTCATAGATCCTACTGATCGTTTGAAATTATTTTCCGCGGTTTTTACCAGGGCCAACTACAAGCTTGCTGAATGGGTAGTTAAGTGCACAATTTCATGTAGTCGAATGTACAGGTATAAAATTACGGGTAATTATGGTAAAGAACTGTTGAACAGCTGGTTTAGTTTTTATATTTTATTACAGTTTAAAAACGTGGAATCGCCGTAATTTTATACCTACACATTCGACTACACGAAATTGTGCACTTAACTAACCATTTAGCAAGCTTGTCGTTAGCCCTGGTTATTAGCGATCAGTTTAGATATTGTAAGCAATGAGTCAACTTCACAGTTACTAGATTGTGCGAAATGTGTAACTTTCTATAGTGGTCGTAGATAACACTTAATTATTTAACTTAACGGACTTAAATCGTTCTTACACTCATTTGTGTGTGTTGATGTGTTTATACAAGCTCGACTGTATGCATCGGCATATGCGTTTGCAAACTTCCTTTTTGTGAGCAATTATAATTACATATTGCTATGGTATATTATATTTTAATGTTTAAATAAACACCACATTAAATTTTATGGTGATATGCGCTGTACTAGTATACACCTTACAACACTTGACCAACAATTTACTTCACTTATGTTTAGTGCAGCAAGGCAAACTGAAAAATTGTACAGAAACAAACACCACTTACCTTTGTGATGAAAAGAAAATTTGCTCCGGCTATGATTTTAAAATCCAAAGACAAGCTCAAGAAAATTACATGAGAAAATTTCAGGCGGGTCGCTCGTTGACAAAAAATAAAATATTGTTCAACTTTTACCTGCGAAATTCTATTAATGAACACAAAACAAGAAAAATACACAAATGAATCTGCTTTTAAACATTTAAATATTTTATTAATAAACACATGAAAAAAATGAAAAGATAAACGAAAACAAGAAAATCCTTATTATCTAAAATGGATTCATTTAATTAATGGTGCCAATGTGATTTAACAAAATAAGAATCAAAAGACAGTGTTAATGTTCTTTGTCTTGCTTGATTTTTATTTGATCAATCCCACAATCTTAAATTCTAATAAAATAAAAAAAAGGAAACGAAATAAAGAAAATAAAAGTTAAATTTTGCCATTCTTGGATTATCGCACACACTATTATTATTTGGCAGTTCTCTGTAATTTACCTGGTTATTTGTAACATTGGTGAACACGCATTTCCATAATTGTTCTTGTAGGTCTTCTTTTGTAATTTATTACAACTATTAAATATTGAACAATTTACCTCCAATATGTGAGTACATACATCAATTGTCTATTTTTCAAAAATTCTTATTACATCCAGTTATAAAATTTGCTTTCATGCAGAAATAAAGTTATAAAACGTTTTCAAAAAAATTTTCTTCTGATAAATAAATAGTCCAAACACCAAATTAACACTTCACTTTACCTTTTTATTTAAATCACTTTAATTGTTCAATGTTATTTTCATTATTAAACACTTTTTAAAAAGAATTTTTTGAAAAAAGAATTTGGATTCGAGTATGTGCGCTCTATAAAGCAACACGGTTTTGGTGTTCGCTCCGTTATCACTTCGTAAACAGTTGTGTTGTTAAAAATTATAAAAAATATATTTTAATATTTTAGCAGTTTGAACTATTGATTATTATTCTCACTGTTAATTTTCTACAATGGGAGGCAATGACAGACAACTTAGAAGTAATCAAAGTCGTGTACCTGACAGTGCACCTGAGAGTGTACCTGATGGCGGAGAAGACAAGGAGTTAATAGAAAAAATGAAAGAGTGTTACAATGTGTGACAATATACTCGAAGAAATTCTATTGGAGTATTTGGTATTCCTGAACAAGATATTAATGGTAAAGAAAATACAGATGAAATTGTTATTTCTCTTTTTAAAAATAAATTGAATTTAAATGTTCAGAAGATTGACATTGGCAGGTCACACCGTCTGGGAAGAAAAAGCAAAATAAACCACGGCAGATAATAGGGAAATTCGTATCTCATAATACAAAAATGGATATTGTAGGATCAAGAACATTATTAAAAGGCACTAGGATTTATATATTCGAAGATTTAACCAAAAGAAGGCTCGAGTGTGTTAATCAAGCAAAAATCCGATTTGGTAATCATAATGTATGGACCTCTGACGGAACCATTTTCATCAAGCACAACAATGCTGTGTATAAAACATATTGTACAGAAGATATGGACAACATTCCTGACCTGGTTACTATTAAAAATAATTAAAAACGTGCAGCTAATCATAATGAGGGTCAAGTATATTTAATTCAGTAATTATAATCTAATACTAAGTATATTTTCTTAACAAATACCTCTATAAAAAGGATTCTTATTCTACAAGAAAGTTCGTTATATAAAAATGCTTACATGGAACATGTTATATGTTACATTACATGTAAAAAAAAGAAATTTGTGTTAGTTTTAAATAATCAATCTTTATTTTCTAATATTTATTACAATAATTTATTTACATTTTTGAATAATAAACCAAATCAATAAATTGATAACGTTTTATGCCATAATCTCATGTTATTTACGAACAGCATTTGTTTTTATTTTTCTAATCAAAAAGTATGTACAACGTTAATATATTGTTACTTACATTCTTATTATTTTTTCAATGTTTCTTGTTTAATTTATAAATAATGAATCAATTTCTAAAACTATACAGCCATATTATATTTTTATTCTTTAGTCATATATTTTATAATTATTATCGAACCGATCGGATCGATCACCAAATTGTTTATGTTACTTTAGAAGGCTTATATATTGTAACGTTCTTTCTAAAAATAATAACACAAGTGCTGTTTAAATCGTCTATTCACAAACAAATATTTATTTCTATACACTAATGAATACACTATAAATTAACGCTATGATTATAAACCATTAAAAACTATTATTTACAGACTATGAGTTTCTAATGCAACATTTATATTCACTATTATTTTGTAATACACAGTTAATGACTTGCTGTTGACTGCTCCTTTTCTCCGCGACGTCGACTTTATACCATCCTATAAACGTTCCAGAAATCGCCCGAACATACCATGTATTTCTAGAATACACCAGAATAAACCACGTCTGATTTACATGCTTGTGCGATGCGTCATTTTCTCGAAGGCGGCAGAACACACCACCTGTCGCTCGAAAAGAGGTTCGTTCCTTTTCTCTCTTGTTACACTGCCCCCCTCTTCAAGTCTGTTCTGTCCCAGAACAGGTTTTATGCTCTGGTTCCTGTAGAACGGGTCATGACGATATCGACAGTCTTCTCTTCGACTACACGTTCCATTACGGTAGAAATAACAGTCTACACTCTTCGTTGGCCTTAATGCGGGTTGTGGGTCAAAATTGCAGACGAAGATCTTGACGTCCGTACCTCCAAAGACAACTTCCAGCATGTTTCTAACGATTCTCCAATCCAGCTGGTCCCGCCCACAGCCGAGTTTGGGAACTGCCAATTTGTTAATTCCCCTGGTAAGCAACTCGATCCTCAAATTCCACAGTGCCCTCCACAAGTCGGCGTAACTCGGCTTCTGGTAATAAAACTGCTTGGTTACCAAGTAGTAAATGGATCGGTCATGATCAGGCAAGCGTAAGGATTTACCAACAGAGGGATTTTGTTCTCGAAGTTCATTCAGCCGTCCAAATTTATTTCTAAACACTACTGCGATCCCCCTGGACATACGGAGATCCGCGGAGACACAGTGGGCAATGGAATAATTACCAGGGACCCGGAAGAGATCTTGTTGCATCTCAGTCGTGACTCCGAATCGCGCTTTTCTAGTTCCAGAGAACGCAGCCATAAATTCTCTAAAGGTTGGTTGATCATCTTCAGGCCTTACGGTATTGATAGTCACCTCAGCCTCATCTTTCCGATCCGGGACTGCGTCATTATTTCCCTCATAGTGCGCCAGACGATTGGAGTGTACCACCTTTGGTTTCCCCCTTGGCAACTTCTGGATGCGATAAATCAAGTCATTTATTCGTTTCTTCACCTGGTATGGACCCTCCCAATTTCGCTGTAACTTTGGAGAATAGCCACGACGCCTTTGCGGGTTATATAACCAGACAAGCTCTCCAGGTTGAAACCCTCCTTCTTGGGCTCTCACATCGTACGTAGCCTTCATCCGGTCACTCGCGATTCGACTGTGATTTCGGGTTCGGTCGTGAATATCCTCCAACTTCTTCTTTAAGTTGATGACATAATCGTTCCCGGCTACCTCCTGCTCTATAGGTGGAGACCCAAATTCCAGATCACACGGTAACCGTAACTCGCGTCCAAACATTACAGACGCTGGTGACTGACCGGTTGTTTCGTGGACCGATGCACGATAAGCCATCAGGAACAGATGCAGGTATTGGTCCCAGTCTCGTTGATGATCGGAGACGACCTTGGCCAAATATTTGCCCATTGTTCGATTCATGCGTTCTACCATTCCATCGAACTGCGGATGTAACGGTGTGGTCCGAGTCTTGCGAATGCCCAACAATCGACAAACTTCTCCAAAGAGTACAGACTCGAAATTGCGGCCTTGATCCGAATGCAGCTCCATGGGCACTCCGAAGCGACTGAAAAACTCTTTGACTAGTACGTCAGCAACAGTCGCAGCTTCCTGGTTTGGTAGGGCATATGCTTCTGGCCATTTGGTAAAATAGTCCATTGCCACTAAGATGTATTTATTCCCATCGTCAGTTTCGGGAAATGGTCCGGCAATGTCTATAGCTATTCTCTCCAGAGGACTACCCACATTGTACTGCCTCATGGGTGCTCTTCGTTTCCCCAAGGGTCCGTTGCCAGTGGCACATAGTTCACATTTCCGGCACCACTCCTTCACGTCTTCTTTACAGTTGACCCAATAAAAACGCTCCCTAACTTTCTCCAAGGTCTTTTTCACACCGAAGTGTCCTCCGGAGGCACCGTCATGGAGATGTCGCAATACTGTAGCCACTCGGCTTTTTGGAACCACGAACTGAGACCTAATGGTGGTGCCATCTTCACTCTCCAGTACTCGCTTCAGGAGATCGTCTTCCACCTTCAAGGACTCCCATTGGGCCCAATATGCTTTGAGCGTTCTGTTGAAAGGGCTGACGGCCTCCCAGGCAGGCCTTTCTCCCACGCGCTTCCATTCCAGTACCATTTTTAGTTCGGGATCAGCCTCCTGCTGTCGTTGCAATTCTTCCGGCAACCAATTGTCGTTGACGATGGTAGTCCTTAATACTTGGCAAACCCTCTCCTCCAAACGAGAGCAATGACGGCAATCCGTTGGACAGGGTCTTCTTGAAAGAGCATCGGCATTTCGATGACTAGTGCCCGCTCGATGTTCGGTGTCAAAGTTGTATCCTTGTAATCGTTGGATCCACCTTGCGACCTGGCCTTCAGGATTACGGAATTGTAGAAGCCATTTCAACGCTGCATGGTCCGTCCTCAATAAAAACTTCCGTCCGTACAAGTATTTGTAGAAGTGCTCAACGGACTTCACGACGGCCAATAGTTCTTTTCTGGTCACACAATAATTCCTTTCGGCTTTCGACAAAACCTTACTAAAATAGCCGATGACCTTTTCTTGTCCATCCTGTATCTGAGAAAGTACCCCCCCCCCAATGGCCAGATTACTTGCATCTGTGTCAAGTATGAATTTCCCTTCTGTCCGTGGATAGCTCAATATTGGTGCTGTTGTCAGGGCACGCTTCAGCTGTTGGAAAGCTGTTTCACACTCTCCGCTCCAAACATACTCGCGCCCATCTTCAGTTAACCTTGTCAGAGGTTTCGCTATATTGGCAAACCCAGGAACGAAACGCCTGTAGTAGGTACATAACCCAAGAAAACTACGAACTTGGTGTTTATCTTTCGGTGTTGGCCACTCTTGAACTGCACGAATCTTATCGGGGTCGGCTGCCACCCCATTTTGTGATACGACGTGCCCGAGATATTTCGCTTCCTTTCTGAATATGTGGCACTTTTTCGGACTCAGTTTCAGATTGGCTCCACGTAGTCTTCGGAACACTTCCTCTAGATTTTTCAAATGTTCGTTGAATGATTTTCCGACTACAATCACATCATCTAGGTATACCAGGCAGGTCTTCCACGACAACCCTCTCAGGATGGCCTCCATTAGACGCTCAAAGGTGGCCGGAGCGTTACATAGACCGAAAGGCATAACTGTAAACTGCCATAGTCCGGAACCAATAGTGAACGCGGTCTTCTCCCGGTCTTCAGGTTCCATTTCAACTTGCCAATAACCGCTCTTCAAGTCCAAAGTCGAAAACCATCGTGAACCAGACAGGGTATCTAACGTGTCGTCGATGCGTGGTAAGGGATAGCTGTCTTTCTTGGTCACGTCATTAAGCTGCCGATAGTCCACACAAAATCTCGTTGACCCGTCCATCTTACTGACCAGGACCACCGGTGATGCCCATGGACTGCTGGATGGCTCGATAACCCCTTGTTCTTCCATATCAGTAATATCAGTAAATAAAAATTTCCTAAAAATCTTTTGTATTGAACATTATTTCCTAAAATGAATATTAACGACAATAAATCCATACTTTTAACTAACCCTGTATCTACTATTCATTTCCTAATGATCTAGGACAGCAAGGCTAATATGATGCTATTTTAAAATCAAAATATAATACAAAATATTTGTATTATTAAATATTCAAAGTGGGGAAATTATTTACAAAATATATTAAAGTGTGACGATATTAAAACCCACATTTATAAATGAGATGTGTATAATTCACAGGAGACTATCTCTAGCTGATGAGATCTAAAAAGGTCGAAACAGCTGTCCTAGAGTGTCTCCTGTGAATTATACACATCTCATTTATAAATGTGGGTTTTAATATTGTCACACTTGATATATGATGCTATTTATTCCTTTTTTTTTTAGTGTAAATGTGTATAAAATTATTTTATCCTATAAAATCATAAAAAATAGCATCATATTACCCTTGCTGTCCTAGATCATTATTAAACCAATAGTACAGATGTTACCTGAATATTAATAAGTGGAAAGTCTAAAAATAAAAGCGTTTTATACTTATTTTGCCTTGTATCGTATGATCTTAGTAAATTTGCTTTCTTGCATTGATTCTATCTTTTAATTCTACTTTCGTGCTATCTCTGCAATATAATTGCACTACACTCCATGTTGTACAATTAAAAAAAATCAATGAATTTATTGATATTATAAGTGAGCATTTGATATGCAGGGTGTCTATGTATTTTCTTATGCTCATTAGACATTAAAGAATATCATGATGTGTCATAACATCCTGCACATTATAGTTCTTCTATAATTCTTTCTTCTTTTTAGCACAAATTTATTAAAGATACCGAGTCTATTTTTATAGGTTGATCTGCTTTCCAAAGTTGGGGGAAACAATGTGGAAGAATTTGTAAAGAGAGCTTTAATACGATTGTTGACAAAGCAGGTGCAAATGGAGTATAGTTGGCTGGGCTTGAAACATAAGAAGAACTTTTCTGCTCTAATGATGGCCACACTAATTAAAGGTTAGCTACTTTATTCATGTGTCATCATGATTTATAATATGATGTACAGGGTAGATTCTAACCAGTTATAGCATAGGGAGCTTGTTTATTATAGATTTCTATAAAGATTTAAATTTGTAATGAAAATTGGTACGTGTAAAAAAGTGCTATCGCAGTACCTCAATAGGAATCTAATGTACAAGAAATAATGAAAAAAAGGGGTAAAAATAAAAACGCCATAAAAACCACTGATCTAAAATTTATATTTTTCAAATAAAACATCTGAATTTATATTGTATTCTTGGATTTTAAATAAAACCATTTATGGCTTTATTATTCCAGTGGTGCTCTTTTGGATGTTCTGTTAGTGACGTGGATGCAACCCGTGTAAGTGGTCCCATAACAATGAAAACTTGTGAAACTTTAACTAATCTTTGTATTTATATTATATTTCACCAAAACAATCAGTTGATATGCTTGTCGCCTACTAACAGAACATCTAAAAGGGTATTAACCATCCTGCTTAAGGCATAAATGGTGTTTTTCGATCTTGAATGTTTGTATTGATGAATGCTATCTACACAATAAGTATATTAATTATGTTTGCATTTGCTTTTAGGTGCTGCTTTCAAGCTTTTGCCAAATAGTTGCACCGAAAAAAAAGTAGAAGACTTTTTCAAAAGATATTTGAAAAGAGCCCCTGAAAGGGCTAAATATGAAGATAGAAGGAGGAATTAGATTTTTTTTATCTTAATGATTGCTAATAGTTCTGTTTACTTTATATTTTATTTTTTATGTTGTTTTTATGCTGTATCTTTGCAATACTATGTAACAATTATATTATTCTAGAAAAAGGATTTATATTTGTTTAGAAACTGACTTTTACCGATTTCTAGCTAGTCTGATTCCTATCTAATTGGAAACAATCTCAAAGTTTTGCAATTTTGAGAGTTTGTAGATTTTGGTGTTTTAGATGAAATTCTAAAACTTGATTTTTCCAATCAAACCGCCTTTTAAATACTTTTTTGGCCTCCTGTATTTTAAAACGTTTGTTTCAGTTTTGTTTACGTCAACTGTAGCTTCATATTTACGCATGATGTCGTAAAATGACAAGCAAATGCCGTAAAAATACTAGAAAACACTGGGCAATTAGAGATATTTAAGAAACCAACTATTCTTGTAATAATTAAGTTTATGTAATAAAATACATGTTACCTAAGTTATTATTAAAAATATTTCGGGCTTTAATAGAAAAAATTAAAATTTAATTAATTTAAATCGCCGCAGCGCCATCTAATGTACGTTTGGAAACTACAAATGTCATCCAAGAGCACACTATTATGTGCATGTTTTGAATTATTTTTTTTATTTTCTATAAAACTTGGCCAAAAAATCTTATACAAATCTCATGCGTCAAGTCATTTTACAGGGCTCCAACTAATAAGGCACTCGCCCTACGGGCTCGTGCCTTAAACAAAGTTGTCGCCCTGTAAAGTTCGACTTACCGCATTCGAGTGTAAATAGCTATTCCACAGTACTGAAAAGTTTTTATAATTTCTTATGCATATGTTATAAAATAGATAATGTTTATATTGTGTTTAAAAAAAGGATATATACTGATTTAAAAACCTGTTGGAAGGTTTGAAAAATGTATTCAATTCAAATATTTATTTTACTACCTAAACCTACATGTTCACACGCACAAAATGTTCTATATACTAAAATTTAAAATTTGTCGTTACATGTGTGTCCCTGTTCATAGACTTGCTCCATGTAGGTCCCCTCGCCAAACCACATATATACTGTGTGATCATTTAAATTTCAGATTAATAAAAGACATCACTAAAATTTCCATGGGTTACTAGATCTGAAATTTAAATGATCACACAGTATCTATATATATAAAATTCTCGTGTCATGGTTTTAGTTACCATACTCTTCCGAAACGGCTTGACCGATTTTGATGAAATTTTATATGTATATTCAGTAGGTCTGAGAATAGGTTGTTATCTATTTTTTATACCCCTAAGTGATAAGGGTGGTCCACCCCAAATTTCTTTTTTTTTATTTTTTGGACAAAATTTTTTATTTTTATTTTTTTTATGATGTGGCATTAAAAAATACACACAACCCTATATTTTCTCCCTTTTACCATCAACCCCTATTTTGTAATAGCGATATTAGTAATTCAATAATTTTCAACCCCGGTCCATTCAACCCTGTAATTATTTATTCCTATATATAAAGTTATTAATTTATCATTATCATATATCATTTATCATATAGTTATCATTTTACTATTTCAGTGTTTCATTTTCAAATAAATTTATCATTAATTTGCAGGACTGTAATTCTTTATTCCTATATATCGAGTGTTTTTTTAAATTTGACGTAGGCTGTGAATAGTCGATTGTGAATTATTTAAACACGTGAGTAATTTGAACGTTTTGACAATGACATTTATTAATACGATCAAGATCCGTTCACAATCAACAACCCATAGCCGCCTTCGACGTCAAATTTAAAAAACACTCAATATAAAGTTATTAATTTTGAGTGGAGTTCTCATATAACGTTCAGTTAATTCAGTGATTTCATATAACCTCAAAAGTACTTGACATGTATCACGAGCTCACACCAATGATTTTTATTGTGTTACACGCATCAATTATTCTGATTGTCAGTGTTTAAAATGTTTAAAAATAAATGTCCACCCGTGCGAAGCCGGGATGGGCCACTAGTATATATATATATATATATATATATATATATATATATATATATATATATATATATATATATATATATATATATATATATATATATATATATATATATATATATATATATATATATATATATATATATATATATATATATATATATATATATATATATATATGTATATAGCTCATACCAACGAACCAGAGAGATGCAATGGATGGGTCTCGAGTGCATGGTAAGTAACTACGATAGAATAAAAATTGTAATGTCTAATTCCAGTTTACTTTCTATGGCATTCATTTTTGATAAATACAAATCAACCTGTAATTATTAATTAAATATTTTATTAAATAAAGTGAAGTAACTAACTATTCAGTTTAAGTTAAATACTAAGTTAAGCTAATAATAAATAAGGTATTTATTTTACAAATGTAAGAATTTCTATAATTTTTTTTGTTAATCTTTGTCTTATTTATGTATGTATATGTAAGTAATGCGAAGTTATTTCCGTTAAAGGCTAAGTTTAAACCTTATATAGGAGTCGAAATTGCTTTCATGTACAGGGTATGGCGTTTAAAAAATATAACTTTCTTTTAGTTCTCTCTTGACTGGTTCATATTAGATCTGCGCACTGGAGGTCTGCAAGACATCCTCGGGACATTCGTCAAGTCGGCGGTGGACGTTTTATGTGGTGTAGGGCATTTTTGAGTGTCACAGGGTTCATTACGTCCCCTTTGGACTTCACGCTCTTAAAATGTCCGACAATCCTCGGTGGACTTATTCAAAAACGTAGGTTTGGGGCGTATTAAGATGTCCCAGTTGTGATATCTGATTTCCCATGGACGTCCATACAAGCATATAATGCACCACGAAAATCAAGTTTCTTATATTTCCTGGTCGTCCTGCGGACGTTTAATCGACGGTGTTAAAACGTTTGTCAAGACCTCAGCAGAAGTTTGCAGAACGTTTGTCTGGGACGTTTTAAGAACGTCCAAGTTCGTGACACTTGGGACTTCCCGTGAACGTCCATATAACGTTCCAGGTAGTATAATCGAGTCTATAACGTCCGTTGGACGTATTTAAAACGTTCGTCAAGTTCTCGGTGGACATAAACAAAACGTCCGCCCGGGACATTTTAAGAATGTCCTAGTTCGTGACACTTGGGACTTCCCGTGGACGTCCATATAACGTCCCACACAGTATAATCGAATCTATTACGTCCCTTGGACGTATTTAAAACGTTCAAGTTCTCGGTGGACGTAAGCAAAACGGCCGCCCGGGACGTTTTAAGAATGTCCAAGTATGTGACACTTGGAACTTCCTGTGGACGTCCATATAACGTCCGACGTACTATAATCGAGTCTTATTACGTCCCTTGGACGTATTTAAACTGTTCGTCAAGTTCTCGGTGGACGTACGCAAAACGTCTTCCGGAACGTTTTAAGAATGTCCAAGTTTCTGACATTTGCACTTCCCCTGGACGTCCGTATAACGTCCCACACAGTATAATCGAGTCTATTACGTCCCTTGGACGTATTTAAAACGTTCGTCAAGTTCTCGGTGGACATAAGCAAAACGTCCGCCCGGGACGTTTTAAGAATGTCCAAGTTCGCGACACTTGGGACTTCCTGTGGACGTCCATATAACGTCCGACGTACTATAATCGAGAGTCTATTACGTTCCTTGGACGTATTTAAACTGTTCGTCAAGTTCTTGGTGGACGTACGCAAAACGTCTGTCCGGGACGTTTTAAGAATGTCCAAGTTTGTGACATTTACACTTCCCCTGGACGTCCATATAACGTCTCACGGACTAAAATTGAACGACTATTGGACGTCCATGAAGTCCGGCAAGGTCGCTGTTTAAACGTCCTTCGGACGTCTGCGTGCTATTAGCGTTTGCTATATATGGGGCTAATAAATAAATAGATTGGGAAATCCCAAATTAAATTGAAGATAAAAGGTAAATGATAAAATTTTAAAATTGATTTATATAAATAGTGATAATGATATTCATTAGCATATACAACAGACATCTGACAAAATTACAATGAACAAATATACAAAGCAAAAACCACCTACCTTCATCATCGAAGAAAAATGTTCCAACTATTACTATAATTTAATAAAGCAACTTCCAAAAATAAATGAGACTTTTCAAGTGGGTAGCTTCCATTAGAGCACTACTTTGATTTTCTATAAAATATTGTTAATGACCACAAATAACAAAATTTTAAAATGTACATTTAAAAAAATTTCAAAAGAAATAATTTATTTATCAACACACAATAAAAAAACCAAATAAAACTTTTAGGACGTGACCATGCTTCAAACAAATTTATCTTAACGTAACTGTTATTCTATTTCTCAAAAAACTTCTGTAATAAAGAATTAATTTCTTTTTATTTATCCTCTTTATGCGTTAGAATTAATTGAATTTTCTAGAAATTACATGTTTTAATTCATATAGTAACGAAGTTTTGCTTTTAATGCCATTAATTTACACAAATATTACAAATTTGTTCAGTTTAACATGTTTCCTCCATTCTATAATTCTTTAACTATCGAATTGATTTTGTTTTTTTTTTCTAATAAACATTTTCTTTTTGCTACATTTACAGATTTATAAAAATACAAATGATTCAGTCTATTTCCTTCTGATGTTTCGTATATGGACGTTAGTAGAAGTAGTTGCGACGCAGTACGCACCTTGTAATGATCAGTTAATATGGTTTAGGCCTGTCCTATCGTCTTAACAAAATTCTTAAAATTAAATGAACACAAAAGAAACATGTTGGATGCCCCATAAACTAAAATAAAAGAAAATGAATTAAAAAACAGTTTAATTCTCTTTTGTCTTATTAATTCCTATTACCCAACACCTCTAAATAAAGAGGGCCAAATCTTGGTGTTTGTAAGCAATTAAAGTTCAAATTTATTCACTTGTGGGTAGAAAAACATTGTTACCCACTTTAAAATGGTGATTGACTGCTATTATATGTAGCAACCAATCACCAGCTTACATTGCATAATATTAAAATCCAGTTATCGTAGCATGAGTAGCATGCTTGATAACGCTGTTAGGTAAAGAAACGTAGGCTTAAAGGCTTAACGTTATCTTAAAAAAATTAAAATTAGGACTTGATTAAAAGTCCTTAAAAGGATTATTAAATTAAAAGGATTATTTTACTCCAGAACTTAATGAGATTCCTGAACGATATAAATTTCATAAGGAGGATCAAGAATTAGGTCAGTCGATATAGTGGAATTGCAATCAAAAGCCACTATCTGTAAATTTGGAGATTTTTTAATGCAAGCGTTGCGCGATCGATTTGTATTTGGCATTAAGAGTACACATTTGTGTACCATGTTATTAAAGGAACGCAATTTAACTTTTGAGAAAGCTTGCGAGCACGCTTTGAAGAATTGGGAAACTTCTGAAAAGGAAACTGGAAGTGCTAATGATATTAATGGGGTAAATTCGTGTCATAATAATAGACAAAATAACAATTTTTGCATAATAATGTGAGAAGCGATACAATATAGTGTTTTCGTTGCGGTCATTTTGGTCATATACAAAGAAACTGCTACGCGAGAGGAAGATTGTAACGGGTACATTTTCCAACAGCATTTTGTACGCAGAATTTAGCATTTATTCTTATTAAAAATCTTAAGTTCGGTCCTGTGGGCTTCGTTTGTTTAAATCAGCATTTCATCATGTCAACAATTCCTACTGAAAGCACTTTTAAGAAAAGATTGTTTCATATTTGCTGTAATTAAAGAAGTAACGTCATAAAGATATTGTCTTTTTCGTATCCTGCTAAATTGCATTTTAAAATAATATCAATTATTTTAGGGAGAGACCTTGCTAAGAAACTGTGAGAAGTACTTGATCGTCAATTTTATAGAAATATTTTGTTAACATTCTGAGTATACAGGATTCGAAAAGTTTCCTTTGTTCGTAAATTGCGTTTTAAATTTTAAGTCTGTTTATAGCGTAGGAATCTTGTCTACTATGCAGATGCTGTAGCATTCCACACTAGTTTGGCGCGCAATTTTAAGTGCTACTTTTTACACTTAGAGTCGAGAATCCTATAGAAGGCCAAATAAAAGCGCCCTTGCCACATAAAAACAGATGTATCCACGTGTAACTACAGGATCCGAGTTCATAAAAAGCCTTCGCTGGTTTTGAGGCGAGAGACTCGACACTGCACCCTTGCAGCAAGCGGTCGATACTGTTGTTAAAGATGCCGTTTAGCTTAAGTGCTATGAGATTTGAAAGATAATCCTAAATACAGTACAGTACAGTTTTAATGCTATTTTGTGTAGAGTGCAAGTTTTAAAAGAATTTCCGTCTCGTTAATTCGTGTTAGAAGAATTTTTATAATTTTGTAACGCGGGTAAATAAATGTGTTTCACGCTATAGTGAAGAACTATAAAACAACCAACAATTATTTTGCTTCGTTTGGGTTTAAGACCAGTGCAGTTTTTTTAAAGCAAAACCATTTAAAGCGATCTCGAATTTAACGATCGACTCTAGTGCTTTTATAAATTAAAACCCCGCTTAAAGAATTTAAACGCATTTGGTGCTACACGTGATTTAAAACAACCTAAGTTTCTGAAACATTATCGTTATTTTCCAAGTTAAAACCCCGTTTGTTCATGAAATCATATGGGCGAGTGACAATAACTAAATATTATCGCATTTTTGGTACGGAAAATCAACACTTCAATACAACGCCGAGTTCAACGACAATTTCCCCAAATGAAAGGCCGAATTTCCAATTTCTACTGGACTATATGTATGGTATTCCACAAATTTGAGGGATAATATTCAAGGTACTGTAGTTTTAAGGATTTGTTTATAATTCAGTTAATTAAGAATCTCACAGTTAAGAATTTTTTTCTTTAGGGAGAGCTCTCTTCGTTATTTAAAAATCTTTAAACTTTAATTTAATTACAAATCATTTATATTGATACTGTCGAATTGATTTAATTTGTCTAATCTCATTTAGATATTTGTTTATAAATTTTGTCCAGAAAAAGACCAGTCAATACAAATTTTAATATTTGAATTAATGTGTTTGAACAATTTTTGTGTTCGATCCAATAAATTTTTTGGTTATTTCCGTTATTTAATGAAAAGTTCTAGATGAATTTTTATTGATTTATTCTGATTTAGTTATAATCTAATGAACTTAGATTGGAATTGTAATAAATGTATGAGGTGTGTTTTATTTCTTATATATATGCAAAGTTATGTCGTTACCATTTTTCTGATTAAATAAATGTTATTAATTCAAAACTAAGGATCTAGAAAACGGAACCATATTAGTTATGAATGCTCTGCTTCATTTTACTTCAAAATTTTAAATTAACAAAAATTTTTTGATTCAACTAAATATTTTATTCATTTTCTGGTTAATGAATTTAATCATTTTTAATGCTTATTCAATTTACATCTTTGAATGGGTATTGATATACCTTAAGCTTCATAACCAGATGGCGCCCTTTTAAGTTTTTATTTGTGTTTGAACCTTTATCTATTCCTTTTCACAATTTATACAGCTGTGGAACCAATACCTACGACTTGACTAATTAATTTGTAAGAGAGAGTTTAAATCTCAAGCTGTGGCAGACATTTGAGTTTTTTAGTTACAGTAAGTATGAATTATTTTATATAGTTTTTATAGTTAGTTTATTGTTATTTTACCGTGCAGAAAAACACGTTCGTTTCAAGATCCATATCAAGAAGAAGTTCTAGTAATTATCGAAGAAATAATTTCTACAATCGACATCCTAGCAATCAATACGGAGGCAACGGAAACAATACTAACTAACTAAACACAGGGAAACATTAATAATTTGGCCAACAAATTCTCAGAGGAAATGCAATTGCAATTGGCAATTGTTGTATTTTAGTTATTTGAGAATGATCTGTACAAATTTATCAACTGCTACAATTATCAGTAGCATTGAGGTCGACGTGGAGCTGCAGGATGGTGCTGAATGGAGAAGATTGGAATTAATTGTTGTAGAAAATGGATCCTGTTTAATGTGAAGATCGTGGTTGATTCATCTATTTCCAAATTGGCGATCATCTTTTGGTAGAAAAGCAGTAAGTCTAAATTTGTATGACACAGTGACCTGGATCAAATTAAATTATCCAAAGGTTTTGGCAGAGGAACAAACTCAATATATAAAGCAAATTTCAGTAGAAATTATTTTAAAAAGCGATAGTTAACGAAGAAGTAATTGATGAATTAATTATGTTACAAAATTTAGACATTATAGAACCTGTTCAATTTAGTGAATGGGCCAGTCAGAAGATGTTATATTATGTTAATTTAAGATTAGAATGCTAAGTAGGTTGGGTACATTAAGCAGAGGGTGCGCAAACCAACCAAGCGACGTGCACCCCCAAAACAAAGGGCAAATGAGTGACAAGGGCAGTGGGATGCTGACCACCGGTCATAATGCATGTCATTATGTAAATAAATATAATACGTAAATAAATAGATTATGTAAATAGTAATGTGTTTTATTAATCAGAACATAACACTGGGTGATTTTAAATTATATCCTTCTTCTTTCTCGTTTCCTTCATGCCATTTCAGGCGTCGGATTGCGAGTCCCGGTCCTCCATAATCCATTTCTTCCATGCCCTCCTTTCCCTTGCCAGTATGTTCATCTCCTCCCTTGTCTTCCCTTTATTTTTTCCATATTCTATTATCTCGACTATCCATTTTCTTTTTGGTCTACCTCTCTTCTTATTTCTTGGTTTCCCTCCTTCCATTATTCTTTTCGTCAGTCGGTTATTATTCATTCTTGTGACATGCCCATACCATAACAGCTGTTTCTCTTTAATTTTTTCTAGTATTGGTGTTTGTTCTATTTCTTTCCTTAATATTTCGTTTCTGACTTGATCCCATTTTGTTTTCCTTGTTATTTTTCTTATGTGCTTCATTTCCATCGCGTTTATCTTTCCCCTTCGGGGGCGCGTACGTTTCCACAACAGGAAAAATACACAACCGTATTTATACCTAAAATAAAGTTTACAACCAGTATTTTAACACAACCGTATTTTTCCACAACTCGAATTATCACATTCCGGAGAAATCCACAAAAATATTATTTAGATTTTTTTAACCCTATAAAGGGCAATTCATATTCATTCTTGTTTCCAGGTCTACCCTCTTTTTTTAGTTTATTAGTTTACAAAATCGCTTATTAGTCTTATCTTGGTATTCTTTTTGTCTTTCTGGTTCTTTTACTTTATATAATGCTATCCTGCTGTACCTTACTTCTTCGCTCTTATTTACTGTTTCTCTTAGTTTTGCTACTACTAGCCTATGGTTTGTTCCTATTTCCGCCTCTTTTCTCGTTTCTATGTCGAATACTGTCCCTCTTAGGGTTTGCATGAATACTATATAATCTATCAAGCTTTTCGCATTGCGTTCTTCTGCAACAAAGGTGCATTTATCTTCCAGTTCTTGTTCCCATATTGTATTTCCTATCAGCAGGTCATTTCTCTGACAGAACTCGATCATTTACTCTCCATTTCGGTTTAATGTTTGTTCTCCATACTTTCCCATGCATCCCATTCCCCTGTTTCTGTCCAATGTTTCTTGCAGATTGTTGTAGAATTCCTCCACTTCCTCTTTTGGTGTACCTTCTATTGGTCCATATATTTGTATAAATTTTATATTGTGTTGGAACTTTATTGTGATTAGTATTATTCTTGAATGTACTGCTTTCCATTTTATTATTCGTTTGTTTAGTTCTTCTGTTATAATTATTCCCACCCCTTCTTTTGCTCTCTTTTCTATGTCAACTCCAGCATAGTATATTACATGTTTGTTTGTTAAACTTTTGTTTCCTTTTCCTTTCCACTTTGTTTCACTCAGTCCCATTATTTGTATTTTGTTGTCGTCCATTTCTTGTGTAATTTCTATCTCTTTCCCTTCGATTGTATTTGTACTCCATGTTCCTATTCCTATTTTTTCTACTTTGCTTTCTTTACTTTCTCCCTGTTCTGTTGTCTTCTTCGTTATTATTCTCGTTTGTCCTTTTCCTTTCCCTTTTGTCGTCTTCTTTTTTATTTCTGTCCGGTTTTCATTTCCTGTTAGTTTTTTGTGAAATACTGGTTTCTGTTCGTCCTTGTAATGTTTCTTAGTGTTTTATTGAAGTCTACTTCTTTTGTTCTTGACGTTTCTTCATGGAAGGGTGCTAGTATTGTTTGTTCCCAGTTTTTCTTTTTTGGTATTACGCCTTGGGATGGACTAATTTCTTCTTCTGAGGTTCTACCTCTTTTCCTTTGTGCCTCTGCTTCCTTGTTTCCTATTTCTTCCTCACTTTCCTCCTCTTTTTCTGTTAAGTCTTCTATCTTCCACTATTCACCATTTATTATTAGCTTATCTTTTTTTATTATCGCTCTTTGTCCTTTTTTTCTGGCATCCATCATATATGGGAGTAGTTGTTTCTTCATTTCTCTTGTCTTCTTATCTAGATCTTCAGATTATAAACAAAAGGTGTTTTTCTTCCATAAGGTAAATCCCATTTATAATTATACAGTGAAAAATCTCTATATTCCCACTAAGTTCCAAACACCAAAATTTAAACCAATAATAACACATCGTAAAAATTCTTTAAAAAAATAATTAAGTCATTAATGAAATCCACATCACTGTTTAATCAATTAAATTGTTTATTTCAGCCATTTTATCATAGAAAACCTTACTATCAAGACTTACTTCCTATCAATAAAGAACGTTACATTTCTTTCAATAAAAATGTAGAACAGAATTTGGTTAAATTTAGATTCATAGGCTTCTTTAAATTTTTGACAAGCGGATTAGAAACTTGGACATCACATTTAGATACATATCCAAATTTTAAATCTCAATTCCCGGACTTAGATGAAACGAAAATGAAAATTCTCACAAGGAAAGGTGTCTTCCACTATGACTACATCAATGACTGGACGAAACTTATAGAGACTCAATTACGTGATCAAACAAAATTTTATAATAGTTTAACAGATACAGCCATAACCGACGAATGCTATGCACATGCCGAAAACAACCTATGGAGTTCTTTCGACTGTTGAAATTTAAGCGAGTACAGAGACTTACACCTGAAAACTGATTTATTGCTTCTAGCTGATGTGTTTCAGCAGTTTCGGTCAAGCAGTTTGAAAACTTATAGCTTAGTCCCGGCGCATTACTATGCTCTACCCGGATACACGTGGGATTGTATGCTAAACCAAAATTAATCTCAAGCTGTTAACAGACATTGATAAAGTTTTAATTTGTTGCGCGCGGTATTCAGGGGGGGGGTCTAAGTAATGCTCAAGATGGTACGCTGATGCCAACAACAAATTCTTACCAAATTATAATCTGGAAGAACTATCAAGACTTTTAATGTATGATGACATTCATTCATAACCAGTTCGGTTGGACGATGTCTCACTACCTACCATTTGGCGGATTTGAATGGGTAGAAGGCGGTGATGTAAACTTTAATTTCAATTGTACCAGCAGATAAGCCTGAAGAATACATTCTCCAGGTTGATCTAGAGTACCACAAAGGTATTCACGATTCCCATGCAGATCTTTCATTTAGTCCTGAGCATTGCACGCGGCCAAATTCAAAAGAAACAAAATGGCAACACCGATAAGAAGCGATGCTTCATTCATTACAGGAATTTACATCAATGTTTAGGCAACGGTTTGAAATTAACTAAAATTCACCGCGTATTGAAATTTAATCAATCTAACTGACTGAGATTGTACATCGATATAAACACAGAAGTCAGCAAGCCAAAAATAAGTTTGAGAAAAACCTGTTTAAACTCATGAACGCGGTATTCGGCAAGACGATCAAAGACATTCAAAAACACTCGATAGTTAAACTAATAAGCAAATGGAAAGGGTGTTACGGGGCTGAAGCGATGATCGCAAAACCAAATTTCAAACCCAGCACAATTCTTGCAGAAGATTTAGTAGTTATCGACCTGAATAAAGCAGAAGTGTACTTCAACAAACCCATATATGTTGGCATGTGCATATCATATTAGACATTTCTAAATTGAAACTGGAGTTTCAAAATTTTCTGTGAACAAATTGAAACTTGTCTAAAGATGGTAAAAGAAGCTGATAATTTGACATTTTAACATAGGTTTACAAAGAAATTTCAAATTTCGGAGAATGAATGAGAAAGTACGTGCTTAAAACCTACCATTAAATTAAGATAAATGTAAAACAAGAAATTGTGCTTAAGCCAAAAAAATAGCTGAAGTATTCCATGCTACCTGTTTAAAATAGTAATGAATAAAATTAAACGCTTAGGGCCGGTATTATAAAACTTTTTACTTCCTAGATAAAATTTACTTTGAGAGTAAATTCATTTGTTCTGTCAATTTCATATGCAAATTGACAGAATAAATTAATTTACTCTCAAAGTAAATTTTATCTAGGAAGTAAAAAGTTTTATAATACCGGCCCTAAATAGTGTACAATATGTGTTTTATTGTCCTGCTTTCCTATAGACATACTTAAAAATTACTATATTATTATGAAAAAAATGCTGTTTTACATTGTTTTATAACGGTCTCTATTTAAAATTTTATTACCATCCTGGAGTGGTTTTACCCGTGGTGCAACTATATTACCTTATTCAACATTTACTTACAGCTTCAAACTGTAGTTTATGCAACACACTTCCTTCGAAGATCTGGATTCTTGCACTCATGCGGGATAAGAAATTTATTTAATGCTGAAATGATGTGTGTACACTCTACGATGAACCAGTATACTCAACACATAACGTATTACCAGTTGTTGCTTGAACTTGTAAAACATCATCCAAAGCGTATATTCGATGATGTATATGCTAGACTAAAACCTTTTCAGATCTTGTTCGAGAATAAAATGTAAGAACTTTCCTATACTAAGTAGAAGCAACATGGATAACAATAACAACATCTTCAACAAAACAAACAATAATCGTGTTCTGGAAAAAGTTAATTCAAAAAAAGTGATGAAAAGTGACTTAAAACATATCATATTGAGAAGTAGACTTAGTGAGTTTATAGCAAATCTTAAGAAATTGAAAACTGACTTGATCAATTACAATCAGTTAAATAATGTGTTATGTAAACATTTTACTCTATTCTCAATAGATGATAATTTTAGATAAGCTTTAATACTAACTTTTTAGATTTGTAATGATGTTAGATACTAGTGAGACATAAATAAACGTATGTACATTTATATAATCCGAGTTTTTATTCTAATTATAGTAAGTAATCTATAAAAAGAAAAATAGGAAAATAGACTGAGAGAGAAAAGTATATATAAGATGATGTATACACAAGTATCTCATTTAAATGATTGTTCATAGAGGAGAAGGTCTTGTCAACAGAATAATTAATAAGCTACCTTTTGAAATCATCTTCCTTCGTATCAGTTTTGCGGACCTGGAACTAAACTTCAAAAAAGACTACTGCGAGGTGATCAAGGTATTAATCTTTTAGATAGAGCGTGCAGAGAACACGACATCGCATACGATCAATCTGAAGATCTAGCGCACAGACATAAAGCTGATAAGGTGTTAGAAGAAGCTGCTTGGAAACGGGTTAAAGCTAGAGACGCTTCATTGTTAGAAAAATCCTCGGCTTGGTTTGTTACTAATATGATGAAAACAAAACGTAAACTAGGAATGGGTGCTACATCACCCTTACTGTCTTCCTCTATAATAAAAGGTAAAAGAAGAAATCTTAAGAAAAAATGTGTATCATTTAAGGGTGGTTTGTTAAAAGAACTCTCAAAGAAGGTTTTATTAGCAAACCGTACAGGAAGTGTAGGTAAGGAGCTAGTAAAATTTGCTGTTAACGCTGCTAAGAAAATAATTCATCGGATAGGAGGAAAAAAGAAAGTTCCTGTTCCAAGGGTAATTCCTGTTCCAAAAGAAGGAGGTATTCTACCTCTTCTGCCAATTTTGGCTAGTCTTTCTGCATTAGGAGGATTAATTGGAGGTAGTGCCCAAGTGGCTAAGGCAGTTAATCAAGCTAAAGATGCTAAAAGACGTTTAGAAGAAGGTAAACGACATAATCAATCAATGGAAGCTATAGCTCTAGGTAAAAGCGGTAGCGCAATATTCTTGAAACCATACAAAACAGGTTCAGCACTATTCGTACGACCGTTTGCTTCCTCTACACTTTCTAAACGTTGTAGAGTATCGACTAATAAAAAAATCATTAATCATTAGTAAACTACCTCAGAGACCACTTACCGATATGGATTTAAGAAAGTATGCAAAGGACAAAAAGATATCACATTTTCGTGGAGTGTTTATGAGATCATCTCTACCTGTTAGTGGACCTCAGATTAGAAAAGAACGAGGTATCGTAAATTTAGATGATATGAGCGGACCAGGTACCCACTGGGTTGCATACATCGAAGAACATAACACGGTGTTGTACTACGATCCGTTAGGTGATCTAAGACCTCCTCAGAAATTAATCAGATACTTTCGAGGATGTGAAATATATTACAGTTACGAGCAAGAACAACAATTCAATACATACATTTGTGGCTATCTCTGTTTAAGATTTCTTTTCACCTCTCATTCTCACATACACACATTATAAAACATCATGATTAAGTCTCTACTAAACAATCATGATTCGATCGTGCACAGTGTATGGTAGAGGAAACATAATATCAACAGGTCCGATTTATCCTCCAATCAAACTAGATCGAAATCATCGATACTCATTAGGTTTAGTAGGATTGTATACAAGTCACACGGTACGAAATATTTTCGAGGGATTCAATAAATTTTATTACGGAGACAAAGTAATAACTATCGATTCAGGTAGTTACGAATTAGACGAGATCTACTCATTTATAAAACGTCAAATTAATAGCGAAAATCCACAGGAGGTAGAAAAGGTATTGAAAATAAAAGCTAACACGAATACGGGACGGTGTGAAATTGAAACTTTAGAAGAAATTGTAGACTTTAGCAAAAGTGATAACATAGAACCTATACTAGGATTCAGCGAACGTATATTAGAGGTTAATACGAAGCACGTGTCTGATCAGGATATTAACATTCTTTCAACACCTAACATTTTTGTAGATACTAATATTACTACAGAAGCTTATAGGAATAATCAATTGTGTCATTCGATCTTCGAATTCGGTATATCTGTACCTCCAGGTTATATAATCGTGAAAGAACCTTCACACGTATGCTACTTTCCTCCAAACGTTAACGAATTTGATAATATAACCATCAGACTTGTAGATTCTACAGGAAAGCTTGTAAATTTTTCTGAAGACACATATATATTGTTTAAACAATATCAAATATATATTGAACACTTATGTTTGGAAAGCTGACTCTTAATTAATCGTGAAAGATTCTTTATTAAATAATAGTGATATCTAACAGAATTCTCGTTATCATTCAAACAGACTTCGTTATTAAGATCTTCGTTATCGATTGTGTCCGCAAACGTATCGTTTTCATCTTCAAGATATTCGTCTTGAATTAAAAGCAAATTTGCATGTCTTACTAATTTGGTTTGAGTTAACCGAGCTGGAACTACTGTAAATCGCTTCTTTTTATAATGTAACATAAAAACGTTTACTGAAATTTTATTTAAAGTTTCAAAAAGATCAATTTTGTCTAAAGTCATCGGTACCGGCAAAGCAGTCATATTGAAAATATTTAAATAATTGGGATACGAACTCATACGTTGAGGATGATTTTTTGTAGGGTAAATGTGAGCAACAACGGACCAGTAGAAACAAGCATTATCTGAATTAATGATGTTTAATACAGCTTTTTTTCTCATAATAACATTAGGTAATTTAACATGTTGATTAGCATGTAATAAGGCATCGCATGAGTTTATATGAACTGTCATAGAAACGATTTTACAGTCTCCATCGAGATCGAGATAGTTCTTTACGATCAAGTTTTGATAGTAGATTGATACAAACATGTTCTAAGTACCAAGAACGAATACATTGAATCTTTTTACTAAAAAGCAAAACGTTTGGTGTTGCAAAACTTTTAAGTTCAAAGATGTCTTCAGTATTATCAAGATTATTAGTGGAAGTAGTTTCGATTTTACAAAATTCGCAAAATATTTTACTAAGACGTACATGAATATTTTTAAAACAACTATAAAAAAAAAACAGAAAATTTAACATGTATTATATTTGTATATAAAACGGTTTGGATTCTACACTGAAAAGCACTATCTAATTGTCGAACAATTACTCCGGAGTTCGGTATCTTAACTTTACATAGGAACTTTTGAAATAATATATGATAACGTTTTAAACTGATTCTATGTAATTCTAAAGAACGAAGTTTAGATAATTCAATTTTAGAAGCATTTCTTAAAAAATCTTTAATGATTTTCATATTTTTCTGAATTCTGAAAATAGAAGACTTTATAATTTGATTATTATTTTCCTGATTTCTTCTACATATTATATAAGTTTGACTTAAGCTGTTTACATACTCAGATATTATGTCAAAAACACTTTTATCTTGGTTTACTAATATTTTTTCATTTAATAGTGATGACATGACAGATTTAAAAAAATATATACTGATAAAATAATTACTACTATACTGAACACATTTTATTCGAAATTTATTTTATTAATATTGTCTAGATTAAAAATTAACCCTATACTACATAAGATTTAAACACTAATCACTCATACCTTTTATGATATTATCAGTTAGATTTGGAGTAGTAGATGATTCCCCCATTTTAATATTTTTAACGTCAATTGTTTTATTGGACGTGGGAACAATAGCTTCTTTGACTGGATACTTCATCTGAAACAATAAAAGGAAAAATTATTAGGTTGACTAAGCTCGATTTTAGTTTTTACATTTTTTAATTTTCATGTTTCTGCTTTAATATTTACCTGATCTGACAAGTTGATTAATATATATTCCGAGGAAGAATTTATCTTAGAAACTTCAGCTTCGTTAGTATTTTTATAGAATATTAGACAACTGAACATCAGCATTAGCGTCTGTGTTTGAGGTTTTCAACTGAAACAATAAAAAGAAAAATTATTGACATATCTATGGTATAATTAAATTTTTATATATTGTACCTTATCTGATAAATCTATAAATGTACATTGTGGAGTAGGATTGTAATGTTTGAATTTCTTTAAACCACGGAATACTATCGCATAGTCGCCTTGATTAAATCGTTGTATTTTTTCCTCTGTGAAGAATTTTAGGAATCTTGAAGGAAGAAACGTTACACAATGCTCTAATTCAATTAATAACGCTTTCCTAGAATCACTGCATGTGATTACTCTAAGAGAAAGGACCTTGTGTTGTAATTCTTCGGGAAAGGATGACAATTTCTTTAGTGGTTTATTTTTTTTAAGCTCTGAAACATCATTCAGGTGTTTTAAGAAATCCATTTTTTATCTGTTAAAGTAAAAAAAGAACATATTAAATTTTGTTAATTACACATCTTAAATTTGATAAAAAGAACTTACCGCACAATAAATTAATGTTGGCTCACAACAAAAAACTAAATCGTAATTTTTATATGCACAGAAATATAATGTCACAATGAATAAACTTTTTAAAATATTGTTTGCCCGCACACAGTATGGGAAAAAATTGGATCAATCGAAACCTAGCTCTTATATATATATATATATATATATATATATATATATATATATATATATATATATATATATAAGTACATAACAAAGGGATAATAATGGGCATTCGCGCAATAGAGTAACAAGAGAAAGTGAGTTGCAGCCGTATACACGTGTTTCGCACTTATTAGTGCTCATCAGTACGGCATAGCAGATAGAAAGCAATAAAATAAAAGCAACAAACTAGAAACGATGTACAATACAAAGTTTCACGGATAGCAGCCAACCACACATTTGCAGTATCGGCTCGAAGACACTGAGTTTTCAGTGCAACAACAAACGTCACTACGGAGGTGGCTATAGACACTACTCAGTGTCTTCGAGCCGATACTGCAAATGTGTGGTTGGCTGCTATCCGTGAAACTTTGTATTGTACATCGTTTCTAGTTTGTTGCTTTTATTTTATTGCTTTCTATCTGCTATGCCGTACTGATGAGCACTAATAAGTGCGAAACACGTGTATACGGCTGCAACTCACTTTCTCTTGTTACTCTATTGCGCGAATGCCCATTATTATCCCTTTGTTATGTACTTATATTTTTACGCGCATTAATATTTCTATTCTTATATATATATATATATATATATATATATATATATATATATATATATATATATATATATATATATATATATATAAACTTGCTATGAAAGCGTTTAAAGAAATCTACTCATTATATATACGTATTGTATACTTAATTAGTGTCAATATCGTTTGAAACGGAAACGGAAGATGAATTGATAAAAATAGATAATTAAAGTGAATTTGTCTAAAAAAATTTTTTATACATTACTTAAAATCTTTTTTAGAATTAATATTGATTGGAAGGGAAGTATCTTTTGACAAAGTATGCAATTAAATAATTTTTAAATTAGATACAGTATAATAGAGTTTACAAGGAAACTCATTTTAAAAGTTAATTGAAGCAAAACTATCTCATAAATAGAAAAGACAAATAATTAACTCGATCGATATTGTTACAATAAAGAATACATTTTTTTAAAGTTAATTAAAACCTTAATGGGTTTGATCTTCTTCAGTGCGAACCCTAAAATACGTAATTAAACCGATTTTTTTTTCGTAAACAAATAACAAGGTTAACTACGTAACACGTCCGTATCGAAAGTGTGACTAATTGACTTACCCATTCTCTCAAATCTAATTAGTTTTTTATCGAATTTCTACCCCATTCGGACTAGATCATTAATAATCTACCTGTCACTTTTAAACGAAAGAGTGAGATGCAACATTTACATTTTTATGATTGTTGTGATTCATTTCAATTGGATCATAACAAGTGTAGTTACAGAATACCAAATATTGCAGGAATTGTTAAGATTTCGTAGCAATCGGGTTCATAACAATTATTGGTATACTTAACAATTGATATGAACCAGTGCTTACAGAATACATGTAATTGTGTGGTTCTGTTCCAAAAGGGGTTTGGTTTAATTAGATTTTTTGAGTGTTTAATTTTGTAACAGCGTACGTGTTCTTTGTATCTTATGTCAAGATTTGTGTCAAATACTAATTCAGCTTCTTTAGCTATATCTTGAGTAATAGGTCCAGAAACTGGAATACTTTTAAAATGAATTCGGGAAAACCATTGGAACACCACTTGAGCTACTTTCATTATGTATTTGTTGTTATGTATTTGTAGTCATTAAGAAAATTGCCTGTAAAATCTCAAATCCGTCTATACTACGTATAATGAGAATCAAATCATGTGACCCTCCTCATATTCTAACGTCTGATAGTCTGTTACGATGTGGACAGGCGGGACACTTGCAAACAAATTGCAAAAAAACGACCGGCACGTCTGTTCTGTTCCTGTTGTAGCACCAAAGGCGTGATGTCACGAGTTTGCCCCATGTCAGAACCTCAAATAGCTGCCTGCTCCAACGACCGAAGGCCAAAAAAGGTGACGGTAAAAGTATTAGCTACACCGTTCCTGTTTTAGTAGATACCGGAGACGTTATCTCGTTTATAGGAAACCGTGTATTGGCCAGATGCCGAGAAGTCCGTTGTCCAACCGTTGAATCCACCACCAAATTCGCCAGGATGGCGAATGGGGAGTCCGTCATCATCAATAAAGCTTACATATTGAGGCTTGGATTTGAAGCCGTTTTCGTTACCGCAACGCTCCATTACGTACGTATTCTGAGCCTGAAGACCGGGGTAGTACATTTACAAGGTTATGTGCAACCCCGATTCCGCTCATATGCAGTCCAATAGGCCAAATAAGTAGTGATCCTCCGCTGACTATGAGTAAGAAGAAAGAGGCCTGCATGAAAGCTTTACTCGACAGAGAGTTGCCGTCATTTCCCAAAATACGTGGAACGACACCGAAAGCCACCACCTATGCGTGAGCCTGGGTGTCTCATCCTATCCCGATTTTCCTTGTCCGGTTCGTCTGCCATTACCCGACACTCTGTTTCTCGATTCTGTATTCCTGCCACACGTTGGCTTGTTATCGTACGCTATATACACCGTGTCCAAGATAAGAATGCACAGCATGGGGATCTTGAAAACTGTAAAAGATACAGGTTGGCTTAAATTAGGAAAAAGTTGCACTATTTAGAGTATGTTTACATGCCGATCGCAGAAATCCATGATTGTTTATCGTTTTCGAAATTTTCCAAAAATGCAATTTTTCGGATTTTCGATTTTTCCAATTTTTGTATTTATTTTAAAAGATATTAAAAAACTTTGTCATTGTCACTTTTTAAGCTCTACAAAATGGCGTCTTAAAATTTTTTATCCGATGTTTCATCTTCGAGAAATCATCATCAACTTAATTTTTTTATATGGCCACAAAAGTAGAAACACCTTGTATACGGTAACATTTTTTATTACAAATTCAACGATGTATCACACATTATGCTTCTAAAGCCAAAAAACAGAGAAAAATGAATTTTAATATTTTTTTAGATTCTTAATCTAGTAGGCATTGGAAAAAGAATTCAACGATTATTGCAAGTGTTCAAATAAGTTCCCATCATTTTCTAGACACAAGTATGCTCTTTGTACAGTTGAATTTAAAACTTTGTCTAACATTTCTGAGGAGATTGTGTTAACTGCTGCTATAACCGATGCCAATAATTGTCCTTCAGTTTCAAAAGTTGAGTCATGCACTTGATTTTTTTCATAACCCCACAGGAAAAAGTAACGGGCTCAAATCTGGTGATCGGGCTGGCCAAGCTACTTCACTGTGAGTTCCAATCCATTTTTCAGGAAACCTCTGCGACAAATACTCCCGTACATTTCTTGATAAGTAAATTACTTGAAAAGGAAAAGTTTGATTTTCTTGACATTTTCTGGTATACCATTCACAAAAACTTGCTCGCCTTCTCTCGTCACCAGGTCTAAGACCCTGACAAATTCTAAATTTATATGGATGAAATTTATTCTTTTGTAAAATGAAGTGGACTGTAGATCTTGCTACCCCAGTCTGACGCTCAATTAGTCTTGTGGATATTTCAGGATTTTCAACAACGGCTAGTAGAACAGTATTCGCTTTTTCTTCGTTGGATTGTTTTTTACGAGATGAAAGTGGTTTTTTGAATGAACCAAATTCCTTTAAATTAGATACCAAACGTCTAAACTGGATTTCTCAGGTTGTCTTCGTTCAGGATAATTATCAGAATACATCTGCTCAGCAGCTACAAAATTTTTGTGGAACAAGATGTAACACGCCAACATATCAAATTTTTCTTCGTTTGTGAAATTTCCTCTTTCCATTGTAACACAAATAAATTAAAACACTTTAACTTCTTATAAACAAAACAAACAACTTCAAAATACGTTAGAATGTTTTTAACAATAATGTGACAGATCAAATAGAAATATTGCAATTGTTCCAATGCCTACTATTTAAAAAGTACAAAAAACAATACTTAATTACATTCTCCGCAGAAGTGTTAGACCACGTTTTAAATTCAGCTGTTTTTCTAGGCTGTACTTGTGTCTAGAAAATAATGGGAACTTATTTGAACACTTGCAATAATCGTTGAATTCTTTTTCCAATGCCTACTAGATTAAGAATCTAAAAAAATATTAAAATTCATTTTTCTCTGTTTTTTGGCTTTAGAAGCATAATGTGCGATACATCGTTGAATTTGTAATAAAAAATGCTACCGTATACAAGGTGTTTCTACTTTTGTGGCCATATAAAAAGATTAAGTTGATGATGATTTCTCGAAGATGAAACATCGGATAAAAAATTTGAAGACGCCATTTTGTAGAGCTTAAAAAGTGACAATGACAAAGTTTTTTAATATCTTTTAAAATAAATACAAAAATTGGAAAAATCGAAAATCCGAAAAATTGCATTTTTTGGAAAATTTCGAAAACGATAAACAATCATGGATTTCTGCGATCGGCATGTAAACATACTCTAAATAGTGCAACTTTTTCCTAATTTAAGCCAACCTGTATCTTTTACCGTTGTCAAGATTCCGATGCTGTGCATTCTTATCTTGGACACGGTGTATATTGCACCACGCTTGCTGTGACTCTCGTAGTGAACTGTATGCTTTTGAGGCTAGAGAAAACGCTTGTTGGAGCTTTGGTGATAATAAAGCTATTAGGTTTACTGATTTTGTGTTTTATTTACTAGAATTAACACCATTTCTTTTGTGAAAACTTTAGAGAAACAGTTAAAAGTGATCCTGACAGGGCCGACCTTCAACGACCCCAGCAGTTCCTGTATTACAATTTCTCCACTAGCAGCTACATACTTGGATTCGTGGAGCATACCACGTTAAAGCAACGGAGTGACTACTCGTACACACTGTACAAGTATTCTGGAGGCTATTCATACATGCATTCTGATAAAACCTGAACTTTGAAGCTAAAGACTACACCGAAATCATATATTGGAACATTTGCAACCTGTCTCCTTCACCTTTGTTACGAGATTTAACTGACGACAAAATAAAATTATTTTTAAACAAATATTCTAAACCCGTTATGAACTTAAAAAAGTTCCCTTGCCCAACGCAAGCAGTCGAGAGTTGCGTTAAGCTTGTCACTTAAGCTTCCAGTAAAGTGTGTGGACATAGTGCAAGAGATGGCCTCATCAGAGCTACGCTCTCATCAAGATTAGCCATGCCTGGTTTTTTGCACAAGTCGGATTTTAAAGTCATAAGAATTGAAAAAAAGAGTAAAAAAACCAATATACTAAGAGCTGAATGTTTGAATGTACTGGATGATTCCCAATAAAATAACCTAGATAGCACAGCTTCATTTTTGTTTACGACATTTTTCTTTTCCATACCGGAGGCAACTTTTGCGCGCTATAGCGTTTCGGGAAAAAAATTTTTAATTCAAATTGGTGGAATGGGATTTAGTTTAGTAACTACTATATTACTCCATCTTAAACAAACATCATGGGGAGATTAAACATTTTGAATTTTAATTATATTTAGTTTTGGTGGTCATTTTGTGACCAGCATTTTCATCTGGGTCATTTTTTGGTTTAACATCACAATTTGCGACTTTAAAAACCCTATGGTACGATTTTTCATTCGAAATTTCAAATATTAAAGTTTTGACGCCGGCGGCCATTTTGTAGTCACCAATTAACACTTTGGACCAATTTGTACCCTGGATTCGTAATCTACGACCCTATAAACCTATAAGTACCCAACTTTATTCAATTATAATAAAAATTTTATGAAATTATTTAATTATTAATTAGCCCCTTATGGAAAAAGTAATAATTTGTTAATAACAATTAACCAGGGCATTAACGAACAAATCTAACATTTAGACTTTGAAATACAGTCGATTACCTACAATTTAAAAAAAATCATCAAAATCGGTACCCAAAAGGCGAATTCCGAGGTATTTTCCTTTAGGAAACCGACTAGGAATCTACAAATTAATTACGGAATGGCGTTTGTTAAAAAATACCGAAGGATGATGATCTTTTAGCATTTCATGTTGTTAATACTTAGCTTTTGATTTTTTTCTATTATTTTGTTGTATTGCACTATGATTGCATGATTGCATAATAGTATAATTTTTTTCCTATAAATTATAATTAACAATTAAATTATAAAAGGTTATTAATATAATAACTATATCTTTTTAGATTTTTAATATAATTTATATGTATTTTTATTTTTTTTTTCAGAAATAAAAATTTCTTCTTGTTTATTTTGACATAAGATATAAACAACACGTACGTCATTACAAAAATAAACATCCCGAAAAATCTAATTATACCAAACACCTTTTAGAACAAAATCACACAATGACTCCTCAAAATAATATTAAATTACTACATTTTTGTAATAACAAACGCAAATTAGACATTTTAGAAGCCTTTGAGATATACAAACACCAACTCAGGGTACCTTTAATGAATGAACAACTTGAGCTCAGTAATTCTCCGTTACTGGAAGTATTAGATATTTAATTCTGATTATTATTTTATCTAGTTACCTATTTTTGTATCTACCTTAGCAACGTGTTTGTTTATAATTATATTACCTTTGATAATGACAGCGTAGCTGTCGAAACAATATTGTCAGGTTATATTTTAATAAAACTGTGAAACTTTTACTAATCTTTATTTATTTGATAAAAATTTATTCCACATTTTTCTTTTTTTTTCACTAATTTAATATTACAGGAATCTATTATAATTTTAAAGAAATCTGTTATATTTTTAACCTTAAAATTAGTACCAAAGGTTGCCAGTCACTAACACTGCGCTGGCCAAACCGAAAAAAACGCCATTTTAATACTTGGGGCACGACCTCCTCGATTTCGACGTTTGACGTCTTTATACGGCCAGTGCAAATTTTAAAAATATCATTATGCACATGTTCTACGCATGGCGCTGGCTACCGGGGGATTGAAGATCAGAACCGCGCCGGTAATTTGAAATTGTTTGAAAAGTAGCTAAAATTTTTGCACTTTTGACAGTTAACATACTTCAAATAAATTACAATTTATGGCATCGGCAGTAGTTATTTTAAGAAAAAAGCATTTTTTTATGAAAAGCATTTATTTTTCAGAGTTTGAGTACTTTTCTACGAAGAGGTTTAATGTGCAGTGGCGTTCCAGATATGTTATTGGTGCGTGTTTTAGCAAGGTTAGTTAATACTGGTTTTAGAAGTTTACTTAGAATTATACTACAAAGGTCCTTGTTGTGAATTTTACAGATGAAGAATTTTGAAGTAGTTAGTGGGCCAAGAAGATCAGTTAATATACTGCAAGGATTGCATTCTTGAGGTAAATATTGAAATATATTTAAAACCAGCTCTGTTAACTGGTTTATTAATAATATGAAGTTTTTACTAGGATATTTCAAGCATCCACGATCTTGTAAACTGATCAGACCTAGTAACGGATTTGAGGAGGAATTGGTCAATACAGAATTTAGACAAACTTCACATTCGATTCTTTCCTCTATAGTTCGTGCTACATAACCTGCCAAGAAATCAATAGCTTTCTTGGCAGGTTATGTATAAGCTGATATAATCCCATAAGGTAAATTCGTTGAAAGATTTTTTAGTTCAACTATTAACTGTTTAGTTTCTTCAGGTACCTAGTGGAACGATAAAGGATGAAACCACATGTTCGCTATCTATAATTCGTCCGATGTTGCTGCTGTAGTCACATTCAGCAAAGACGTTAGCTGATGTTGATGTTTTAATTAATCCACATTGAACTATTCTTTTAATGGCACTTTCAGCAGTCTGTGCATCTGTGGTATCTTGCGAACCACCTTTTAAACGAACGTCGCTAAACATGGATTCAATTGCATCCGAACTAAAACAGCGTGTTAACACAATAAAAACCAACATCTTTAAGAACATATGTAATGCATTCTGTAGTGCTTTTCGCAGTGAATTTTAGTGCTTCTGCAGTTTCCTTTGTTAACCCTTGCATGCCACTGTTTTTCGAACGCTCCTGTATTGAATCAATGTATCCTGGAAATGTATCTCTTAACCAAATCAATCTCTCATCGTTTATGTTGATGTACGGTGCACATTTTTCATCAAGCTGATTAATGTGTTTTGTTTTATTACTTACATCATGTAACTCGAAAAAGGTGTACATCATCTCCATAAATGTAACCGTTGCCTTTGCTCGGGAAAAATCATAACGAGAATTTGATACTTTTGTAAATATTCTAAAGCAGCAGTTACAGGTGGTGAAAATAATTGTACTGCTCGTTTAACGTTCATCTTTTCGAAGTTACTGGGATGTACATGTTTTGCAGTTAAGAATTTAACAGGCTTTATAATTAGATTTTTTTGTAATTGGTATAAATTTTTCAAATAAATAGAACAAAAATAACACCTTCGGTAGCTTGCATGTTATGGTCAAGAAATATATTCCTTGCATTTTTATTGCGTGGCAATAGTCAAAACTAAAGAAGAGTGGTATATTTGGTGTTACTGGATGTTGAACTTGTGTGGAAAGTTTATTATTTGAAAATGCTTTAAACAACCCCACATTGGATTTGTGATTAACCGTAACAATTCGTATTACAACGAATCCGCATTCATGTGACTTTTGTAAAACATTGAAAGTTAATGCATAAAAATCTGATGTCTTAAGGGATCTATGGAAAAAATATGTAGCTGGTATCGTAAATTTTGTTGATAGGCCATGAATCACAAAACAAAGCATCTTATTAGCTAATAGTGGCCTTCTGCCAATGGTCTTTTTGCTAATAGTATCCAAACCGTGAAAATGGTCTTGTGCTCTACTGTACTGTAATTTTTCCCGAATACACATGTCATCAATTACAAGACTGCACACACGTTCTATAGGAAGTAAAGAATCGGCTTCTGCTTTTATTCTAGATTTTATAAGAGTTGTTACATTTCTACCTGCTCCAGTATAACGTTGAAGTGTGAATCGAGATGGTAATTTCAACAAATGAGAACGACAATACTCGTATCCTTTTGGCGAGAATATTCGCCACGCAACACAGTTTCTTATAGCGATTTCAGAAAATCTTGGTTTTACTTTACCATAATTTAAGATTTGGTATAACAAGAAAGTAGCATACAAATTATTATCAGCAGTAAGTAGGTATTGCAGTACTTGGGCGTTGCCCCTCCACTTTTTTTCTGGCCACGCCCCTTCCCCCTCCAGGCTCCTCCCCTCGTCTGTGATTGGTTACCCCCACTCCTGTAGCTCCTCCCCCTTTGCTGTGATTGGTTACCCCCACTCCGGTAGCCACGCCTGCTGTTCTGTGATTGGCTGACGTCGGCCATTTTAACCACGCCCGCCCGCCATTACGGGAATCTGTATTACCGGCAATCTGGGTGCTGCCAATAGAGGGCGTAATGCTACAATTAGTGTGTATTGCTAAGAGAGGGCGTCATGAAGGGATCTGTATGACCGGCAGACTGTGTACTACTAGAGGGCGGCGTCATGAAGAAATTTGTATTACTACCGGGGTATGTAGAGGCAACCATTTTATATCACAGCATGTGGTGCGCGCGCTCTAAATTTGAATCTTGTGAATCTGTCATTTTTAAAATTTGTCATTTTTGCATATGTCATTTTTTGCATCTGTCAATTTTACTGCTGTCATTTATACGTATGTCATTTTTGCATCTGTCATTTTAATTCTGTCATTTTTGCATATGTCATTTATGCGTCTGTCATTTTTTTTGCAGCTGTCATTTATACGTCTGTCAATTTTAATCTGTCATTTTTGCATCCGTCATTTTTGAATTTGTCATTCTGGAAGGAGCCATCTTGGATTTCCCAGATTTGATTGTTTCTCGCTACAAGTTCTGCTGCTGCTACCTCTCTCCAGCGCACACACACACACTGTACTCTTTCCACTACCTTTTCTAGAAGAAATAATAAAACCATATAGGAATTTAAAAAAATTATGTTTATTAATATATTGTTATGACTACATTTAATTTATAATAAAAAAATGTTGGAGAAGCTGGTGATGGATGATAGCTTGAGGACTTCAGGACTGACCTCTGTTTTCTATTTGCGGTTCCAGGGGCTGTAACAACAACGACAACAATAGAACATTAAAAAAAAGGGGTTTATTGTAAACTTGATTTTTACCCCCATTACCTTATTTATTTCCACAAACATGCAGTCATCATAACAGCTTGTTTTCCCCAAGTACACTATGCCTAGAGAAATCGTTTTAGCTCCAATCTGCTTGTTAATCTCGGTAACCCCTTGATCTGTTAACTTGTCGCTGATCCGCTTGGGTAGAAACGTAACATGGTTTTCAGCAACAACAATCACACTTTGACGTTTATCACGGCAAACGACTCTTTTGAATTGTAGTATCTCTGCAATTTCTTTTATTTTGTAATCACATAACTTCTTGATCGGCTTCTGGCTAACGGGAGATTTGTTCAATTGTTGTATTAGCAAATCCATTTTTTTTCTATGTAAAAAACAAAGACACATATGATAGAGCTTAAATAGCAACATTTTAAAATTTAAATCTTAACACACACACAAGAATAATAATTATTTAACATACCTAGTTGAAGCAAACAATAATAGTAATTATCACTAGCACCGTAGCCGACGACGACGAGAACAAACTAAAAACGGAAGGGTTCCACGGAGCTTTTATAACCTTCTAAACTGCAAGAATGAACACGCTTATAGATGTAACTATTGATAAGCATTTAATTTACTACACAACCCGAGCAAAGAAACTCGTTAACGATCAAAAAGGACACCTGCGCTGTCAATTTAACACTTATCTAAGTGGCCGATCTAACCAAACGAATTGTTTGCAACAACTTTAAATCTTGATTGTACGTGTTCTAACAAGATACAAGGGGTTGACCGTCGTAAAAAAACTTTTATAATTTACTCCAACATTAAAAATTTTCAATTCAGCTTTAAACACGTCTTATATCTTCATTCCATCAATCAAATCTAACCCTCGTCTGCAAACGCAGGTAGAAAAAACACTTTGAAAGAAGGAATCTCTTTTTAATTATTTCTTACTGCACCTTTCGTATTTTAAAAATATAAATGATAAACTATTTAATAAGGCTATAAACGAAAAAAAAAATTATTGAAACAATTTCTCAGATAGATTAGCATTTTATCTGTCTGAACAATATATATTAGATACGGCATAAAATGTTTACTGCTAGGTAGGCGGAAAGTACAACTGTACATAATTAAGCATCGTAAGGTTTAAAATACCGCGGAGATTGCTTGAAATAATAAACACACCCTTAAAAAGGGAATCATATCGAATTTTGACTGCATGTCTACGGCGAATTTTAGTCCTAATAAAAATAATACATTATTACCCTTTGACACTTCAGACGGTGATGTGTTGTGTAGATCCAATCAAGATGAAACATGTATGAGAGGCCTCGACGTTTTATGACAGCCGACTGATTTATAACCTAGTGAAAAACTTAATTAACAAGGCCTTGAACAGGCTCATTCTTGTTTAGTTTTTAATATTGCGCAATATCATGCAATACGTAAACGATGTTTTAATGACAACCATCGGGCGCTACGATTGTTTTTTATAACGTATAAAAGCAAATCCTGAACTTCCACGTATCACTTGTCTACATCAGCTATCGCCGTTAATAGCTCTTATTTACTGCTATTGTGTTTGTGTATGTGTGTAATTGTTACTCGCTAATAAAACTATTTTAAATAAAACTGTGAGTGTTTGATGAACCAAGACAGCCGGCCAACAAAGGTAGGAATTTATTATTAATTGTTTTATTACGTAGTTACTTTTTCTGTACCTTATTTATTTTTTTGTTTCTCAATCGTTATAAGGGACAGTAATTTACATTATTCAGGTAAAATATTATGAAGTTTTATACTTTTCAAGCAATTTTAGCTTATTTTGCTATTTTATAATAATAATCTGCCAAAGGGATTTAGTAACAATTTTAAACTCTATATTTGCTTAAATTAGATTGCTGTTAAAAGTTTAATACTGATTAAAAAGGCTTTATTAATTTGCATTAAAATTGATCTTTCTTTGATTTTGTACAAAGCAAATAATTTATAATATTTAATAGCATTCAGAGGTTATTGTTTATTTTGCGTCAATTTTTACCACCACGTAGCATCCAAGCTTTTTATTTTTAATTAAGAGAAAGACAGTTCGTGAATGGTGTTTGAGAACATCGTTCTAAAAAGATTTTATCTGTCCATTTGTCGCTATGTGATTTCTTACCTGCTACTGCTGCTATAATAAGGACAGTAATTTATGAAGCTTTACACCTTTTCAAGCACCTTTAGCTTATTTTGTTATTTTATAATAATAATCTGTCAGAGGGATTTAGTAACAATTTTAAACTCTACTTATAATATTTGCTTAAATTAGATTGCTATTAAAAGTTTAAGACTGGTTAAAAGGCTTTATTAATTTGCATTAAAATTGATCTTTGTTTGATTTTGTACAAAGCAAATAATTAATTTATAATATTTAATAGCTTGCAGTGCATTCATTTCGAGCAAGATTAACTTTATTCTAAATAATAATAATAATAAATGTCTACTACTACTACCACTAATACTAATTTAACGAATTTCTTGTAATCTGATTTATTTTGCAAACAATAATATTTCCCCTATGTCATTTAATAATAAAGTAGTCGACCCGCCTTTGTTTAATGCCTAGTAAACTAGATTGCTTTGCTGTTGTTGTTTATTTAAAATAATAATAATTTACCAAAGAGTTTTATAAACAATTTAAACTTTAATAATAATTAGCCGATGTTTATTTAAATTAACAACATATAATCTTTGTTGTTTTTAGCAGTTGTTAACTGTGCAAGTGCGATATTTTTGTTATTGTTGTTACGCCTGTACAAAATGTCTTCTCTCTACGAAATTATCGCCGAAAGTGTGTCCACCATAAAGAAATTCGGCACCCAGAAACACCGAGTAGTGTTTAAAGTAAATGATGCGCCAGACGGTGAAGACCATTTAAACTTTTTAAATCGGCCATCAATGAAATCTTACGGAATTTGTTAAGCAGGGTGCAGTCTACAGATAAGATTGGGGCCGCATTCGAATTTGATAGTTTCAAGCAAAAACTTCCCGGCTACATGAGCCTCAAACGAGCAGACGAAATCACCTTCAACGATGTCTGGGGCAATCTAGAGTCCATTTTACAGAGTGATCCTAAAGCCCTGAGTTCGGACACCTTCAGGTTGATAGCCACAATCGTAACACCGCCTGCCGGATAAGGTCGCTGTCGTAACCGTACGTACAGCACCTTTGCCGAAAAGTGTAGCCGTCGCATAGGGATTTTCACGATTAACAACACCACCAGTGACAATTTATGCCTACCCAGGGCTTTGGTCGTAGGCAGGGCTCACGCAGATAACAGTGCTGATTACAAGAAGATCCGACAAAATCAGAGCGTGCAAAAGATAAAGGCCGAGGAAATGATGAGGGAGGCCGGAGTAGCCTTCATTCGACCGGAGGGAGCCGGGGTCAATGAATTAAGGTTGTTCCAGCAGCTCCTGGCCCCCAACTACAAGATAGTTGTGTATAGCTACGGCACGAAAGGTCGTTCGCTTACCTTTGAGGGGGTCGTTGATAACGATGCTTATGATGCTGCCACCGCAACAAAGAACATCAATCTGCTGTATCACGAGCATCATTACAACGTCATAACATCGTTGACCGCGGCCTTTTCCGGCAGTTATTTCTGTGAGCACTGTCACGTACCCTACGACCATAAAAACCATCACCGTTGTGAAAAGTCCTGTGTAGGCTGCGGTAACTCTCCACCTTGCGAAAGAACAGTACAACTGATTAGGTGTTCGGACTGCAGGCGAGATTTTAGAAGTCAAGCCTGCTTTAACAACCATCAGGAGGGTAAAATGTGCCGGGAAGTACAGAAATGCGAGGGATGTTTCAAAAGCATCAACCTCAAGACCCGGAAGCAGGCCCACGTGTGCGGGGATATCTATTGTAAGATCTGTCAGAGCCATAAACCCGAAAACCATTTTTGTCATATACAGCCGGCCGGGCCGAGGAACACAAAGCAAGACACCTTGTTTGTGTTCTTCGACCTGGAGACCCGGCAGGAGAAAGAAATTGCGCCCGGCGTCAAACTCCATGAACCGAAACTATCAAATTCGAATGCGGCCCCAATCTTATCTGTAGACTGCGCCCTGCTTAACAAATTCCGTAAGATTTCATTGATGGCCGATTTAAAAAAGTTTAAATGGTCTTCACCGTCTGGCGCATCATTTACTTTAAACACTACTCGGTGTTTCTGGGTGCCGAATTTCTTTATGGTGGACACACTTTCGGCGATAATTTCGTAGAGAGAAGACATTTTGTACAGGCGTAACAACAATAACAAAAATATCGCACTTGCACAGTTAACAACTGCTAAAAACAACAAAGATTATATGTTGTTAATTTAAATAAACATCGGCTAATTATTATTAAAGTTTAAATTGTTTATAAAACTCTTTGGTAAATTATTATTATTTTAAATAAACAACAACAGCAAAGCAATCTAGTTTACTAGGCATTAAACAAAGGCGGGTAGACTACTTTATTATTAAATGACATAGGGGAAATATTATTGTTTGCAAAATAAATCAGATTACAAGAAATTCGTTAAATTAGTATTAGTGGTAGTAGTAGTAGACATTTATTATTATTATTATTTAGAATAAAGTTAATCTTGCTCGAAATGAATGCACTGCAAGCTATTAAATATTATAAATTAATTATTTGCTTTGTACAAAATCAAACAAAGATCAATTTTAATGCAAATTAATAAAGCCTTTAACCAGTCTTAAACTTTTAATAGCAATCTAATTTAAGCAAATATTATAAGTAGAGTTTAAAATTGTTACTAAATCCCTCTGACAGATTATTATTATAAAATAACAAAATAAGCTAAAGGTGCTTGAAAAGGTGTAAAGCTTCATAAATTACTGTCCTTATTATAGCAGCAGTAGCAGGTAAGAAATCACATAGCGACAAATGGACAGATAAAATCTTTTTAGAACGATGTTCTCAAACACCATTCACGAACTGTCTTTCTCTTAATTAAAAATAAAAAGCTTGGATGCTACGTGGTGGTAAAAATTGACGCAAAATAAACAATAACCTCTGAATGCTATTAAATATTATAAATTATTTGCTTTGTACAAAATCAAAGAAAGATCAATTTTAATGCAAATTAATAAAGCCTTTTAACCAGTCTTAAACTTTTAATAGCAATCTAATTTAAGCAAATATTATAAGTAGAGTTTAAAATTGTTACTAAATCCCTCTGGCAGATTATTATTATAAAATAACAAAATAAGCTAAAGGTGCTTAAAAAGGTGTAAAGCTTCATAAATTACTGTCCTTATTATAGCAGCAGTAGCAGGTAAGAAATCACATAGCGACAAATGGACAGATAAAATCTTTTTAGAACGATGTTCTCAAACACCATTCACGAACTGTCTCTCTCTTAATTAAAAATAAAAAGCTTGGATGCTACGTGGTGGTAAAAATTGACGCAAAATAAACAATAACCTCTGAATGCAATGCAAGCTATTAAATATTATAAATTAATTATTTGCTTTGTACAAAGTCAAAGAAAGATCAGTTTTAATGCAAATTAATAAATTTTTAATCAGTATTAAACTTTTAACAGCAATCTAATTTAAGCAAATATAGAGTTTAAAATTGTTACTAAATCCCTTTGGCAGATTATTATTATAAAATTGCAAAATAAGCTAAAATTGCTTGAAAAGTATAAAACTTCATAATATTTTACCTGAATAATGTAAATTACTGTCCCTTATAACGATTGAGAAACAAAAAAAATAAATAAGGTACAGAAAAAGTAACTACGTAATAAAACAATTAATAATAAATTCCTACCTTTGTTGGCCAGCTGTCTTGGTTCATCAAACACTCACAGTTTTATTTAAAATAGTTTTATTAGCGAGTAACAATTACACACATACACAAACACAATAGCAGTAAATAAGAGCTATTAACGGCGATAGCTGATGTAGACAAGTGATACGTGGAAGTTCAGGATTTGCTTTTATACGTTCTAAAAAACAATCGTAGCGCCCGCTGGTTGTCATTAAAACATCGTTTACGTATTGCATGATATTGCGCAATATTAAAAACTAAACAAGAATGAGCCTGTTCAAGGCCTTGTTAATTAAGTTTTTCACTAGGTTATAAATCAGTCGGCTGTCATAAAACGTCGAGGCCTCTCATACATGTTTCATCTTGATTGGATCTACACAACACATCACCGTCTGACGTGTCAAAGGGTAATAATGTATTATTTTTATTAGGACTAAAATTCGCCGTAGACATGCAGTCAAAATTCGATACGGTCCCCTTTTTAAGGGTGTGTTTATCATTCAATCTTCGTGGTATTTTTAAAAGGGTAACAATGTATTATTTTTATTAGGACTAAAATTCGCCGTAGACATGCAGTCAAAATTCGATATGGTTCCCTTTTTAAGGGTGTGTTTATCATTCAATCTCCGTTTATCATTCAATCTCCGTGGTATTCTTAAAACTTTACTAGCTACTTGGTCGCTAATTTAGTTTTTAAATTCTCTATAGAGAAACGATAAGAACGAAAATATATAGCCTAATTTAATTTACAAAAATACGTAATAATGTAAAACTGACACCTCAGTTCTACTATTTGAGCTCTTATCTGATAGTCCTATCTGACCGAAGAAAGAATATTTACCATTATAGATTATAATTTATATGGCGAACCTAGTAGATGCTGTTATTAACGAGGCTTGTTAAATTCTATTTTACGTCTTCTGTTAAAAGAGCTTGTGATTTCCCCAGAAATGTACACGAACAAATTGCTGTCTGTATTGACGATGTTATGTTTTTATGACTCCCGTCAACTGGACAATAGACTTTGAACAATCGACATAAAAATAGGGGTCCGGCCGGTAGGTAATAAATTTCTACGTATTGTGCTTTCCCACGTCTATCGAGCAGAGAATGCAAGGGTAATATTATATTATTTTTATTAGGGTTAATTTTGCCGTAGACATGTTGTCAAAATTCGATATGATTCCCTTTTTAAGGGTGTGTTCAATCTCCGCGGTATTTTAAACCTTACGATGCTTAATTATGTACAGTTGTACTTTCCGCCCTAGCAGTAAACATTTTATGCCGTATTTAATATATATTGTTCAGACAGATAAAATGCTAATCTATCTGAGAAATTGTTTCAATAATTTTTTTTTTCATTTATAGCCTTATTAAATAGTTTATCATTTATATTTTTAAAATACGAAAGGTGCAGTAAGAAATAATTAAAAAGAGATTCCTTCTTTCAAAGTGTTTTTTCTACCTGCGTTTGCAGACGAGGGTTAGATTTGATTGATGGAATGAAGATATAAGACGTGTTTAAAGCTGAATTGAAAATTTTTAGCCACTTAGATAAGTGTTAAATTGACAGCGCAGGTGTCCTTTTTGATCGTTAACGAGTTTCTTTGCTCGGGTTGTGTAGTAAATTAAATGCTTATCAATAGTTACATCTATAAGCGTGTTCATTCTTGCAGTTTAGAAGGTTATAAAAGCTCCGTGGAACCCTTCCGTTTTTAGTTTGTTCTCGTCGTCGTCGGCTACGGTGCTAGTGATAATTACTATTATTGTTTGCTTCAACTAGGTATGTTAAATAATTATTATTCTTGTGTGTGTGTTAAGATTTAAATTTTAAAATGTTGCTATTTAAGCTCTATCATATGTGTCTTTGTGTTTTACATAGAAAAAAAAATGGATTTGCTAATACAACAATTGAACAAATCTCCCGTTAGCCAGAAGCCGATCAAGAAGTTATGTGATTACAAAATAAAAGAAATTGCAGAGATACTACAATTCAAAAGAGTCGTTTGCCGTGATAAACGTCAAAGTGTGATTGTTGTTGCTGAAAACCATGTTACGTTTCTACCCAAGCGGATCAGCGACAAGTTAACAGATCAAGGGGTTACCGAGATTAACAAGCAGATTGGAGCTAAAACGATTTCTCTAGGCATAGTGTACTTGGGGAAAACAAGCTGTTATGATGACTGCATGTTTGTGGAAATAAATAAGGTAATGGGGGTAAAAATCAAGTTTACAATAAACCCCTTTTTTTTAATGTTCTATTGTTGTCGTTGTTGTTACAGCCCTGGAACCGCAAATAGAAAACAGAGGTCAGTCCTGAAGTCCTCAAGCTATCATCACCAGCATTCTATCAACATTTTTTTATTATAAATTAAATGTAGTCATAACAATATATTAATAAACATAATTTTTTTAAATTCCTATATGGTTTTATTATTTCTTCTAGAAAAGGTAGTGGAAAGAGTACAGTGTGTGTGTGTGCGCTGGAGAGAGGTAGCAGCAGCAGAACTTGTAGCGAGAAACAATCAAATCTGGGAAATCCAAGATGGCTCCTTCCAGAATGACAAATTCAAAAATGACGGATGCAAAAATGACAGACGTATAAATGACAGCTGCAAAAAAATGACAGACGCATAAATGACATATGCAAAAATGACAGAATTAAAATGACAGATGCAAAAATGACATATGCAAAAATGACAAATTTTAAGAATGACAGATTCACAAGATTCAAATTTAGAGAGCGCGCACCACATGCTGTGATATAAAATGGTTGCCTCTACATACCCCGGTAGTAATACAGATTTCTTCATGACGCCGCCCTCTAGTAGTACACAGTCTGCCGGTCATACAGATCCCTTCATGACGCCCTCTCTTAGCAATACACACTAATTGTAGCATTACGCCCTCTATTGGCAGCACCCAGATTGCCGGTAATACAGATTCCAGTAATGGCGGGCGGGCGTGGTTAAAATAGCCGACGTCAGCCAATCACAGAACAGCAGGCGTGGCTACCGGAGTGGGGGTAACCAATCACAGCGAAGGGGGAGGAGCTACAGGAGTGGGGGTAACCAATCACAGACGAGGGGAGGAGCCTGAAGGGGGAAGGGGCGTGGCCAGAAAAAAAAGTGGAGGGCAACGCCCAAGTACCGCAATACCTATTATCAGCTACATCTCTTTCAATTTTTGTAATTGTTTCAAAACGTAAATTATGTACTACTTCTCTTAGTTCTACTATTTCTTGGTCTTTTAATTCGTTTTGATCAGTGAGCCTTTTTAAAGCTTTAATTTCTTTTTTATATTCTTCTATTGCATTTTCAGAAATTAAATTGACGTGTGCTTTCATTACATATCTAGAATTTCAATTACAGTTTAATTAATGGATTATGTTATTAATTACCCACAAGATTGGAAGTAGAAATGAAAGCACGCGATGTTGAAAGCAAAGTAATAGTTCCAGATGCAGGCAATCTTTCTTTCATAATCGGTACATCATCAGGAGTGTTTAAAAAACTTGTCTAAAAAGTGTTATGTTAATAAAAGCTATTTTTTAAATACATTTCAGAAATTACTGTAGCCACCGCATTACATTTTAATAACTTTCGACCAGAAGATCTGTCTGTATAGCAACTGTTTTCAAAGTGTAGATTACAGATAACAGCACTTTCGGGTATTTTTGTATCTGTAATAAATTAAAATTATGTTAACTATGCTGCCGCTTTCTACTATACATACATTAAATTACATATACTTTTTGAAATGTATAATAAAATGTATATAATAGTCAGTGTATATAATAAAGTGTATATAATAGTGTATATAATAGAATAAATGAACATTTTATTAAAGTACGTAATTTTTTAATCCTACCAGGAGGAATACGTAAGGCTAAGTTCTCATGCGTACGAAATCCGACGTCCGAATCGTAATCGTATTATGCATTTCGTAAGCTGGAAAACACAGTGTTCACATACTTACGATTTTCGTATCCGATTGTATATCAGTTGGTAGAAAATGTAGTGACATTTGTAGTTAATTTGTTGTTCTTTCTTTTAATTTGTTTGTTGTTTGCACACAAGACAATAACATTCATTTTATACAGATATATTTGATACTGTATGTTTTATATTTAGCTATTTCATCAACTTAATTTAATAAAACACAGTGATGAACTTGATTTTTAATGAATAACACTATACATTTTTACAATGAACATTATACTACACGTAACTGGAAAGGACGCAAGCCATCCAATACCGTGGCAAAGTTTGTGTCAGGCGCAATAGAACGCGATGGCCTGTGTTGTGGTATAACCATCTCTGTTAGTTACACGCAGGCAGGCGGTGTATGCACGTTGATATTACTATTCTTACTAATTTGTTTGTTACCTGGTCTCTACCTGACGTTCTGTGAAAGCGCACATGGTTTATTTGACATTAGTGCAGTTTTGTAGTTTATCTTACCGTGTCTCAAGAAAACTAGAAGAAATAATTACCAGCCAAAATGGTACAATATTGCGTGGCTTACGGATGCAAAAATTTACACGACAAGAGAATAAATGTTCAGTTTCATTCGTAAGTAAACTGGATATTATATTATTTAGGTTTTGTTATGCCTGTGTGAGTGTTTGTTATTCTATTGGTTATTTCACACAGATTTCCATTTAAACGTCCTGAAATTTTCCAAAACATTTATTGCAACAAAATACAAAGGGCCGAAGAGTACTACTTCGAAAACAAATTAATTTTATCGAAGGTCAAGATCAGGTTAGTACATAATAATTATAGATAATCACTTTTTATCTACATATTATTTAAGCCTTTTAGAAAACAGAAAATATGGAATGTGACAGTGAACAAGCAAGTAAGATGTTGGATGCACAAACCCAAACAAAGTATGTTTTGGCGTCAGATAATATTTTAAAAAGGAAAGTGAAAACCCTTAAACAAAAGTTGAAACGTAAAGAGATGAAAATTAAATCAATGGAACACTTAATTAAAATATTAAAAGAAAACAATTGCACAAATGGAAGTTTAACATCTGTGATGGAAAATTATTTTAAAGGTATTCTTGTCTACTAGTTCTAATCTTATGATAGTTAATAAATTTATTTTTCTAGGTTTTCCCTTGGAATTATTAATAAACCAACATAAAAATGAAAAAGTACCTCCAGGACGTAGAAGATATTCTGATTTAATGAAAGATTGACTGATAGATATTTTCCATTCTGAGACGGTAATAATGCTTATTTTAAATAAATTTGTACTTTCTGTTGATCTAACCAATTTTCCTCATCGTTTATTTTGTCTACCGTAGTTGATCTGATTGATCCTAATCATGAAATCGTTAAAATTAAATTTTGTGAGTGGCAATTGCCTTTGACGTGAGTAGGGACGTAAGCGAGATTTCTAAACCTAATGGACTTTCTTACGGACGTGTATTGTGGCGCCGTGATTGGTCAGCTTCTGTGGCGCACAAATATGAAATGAAAACTATCATAACAACTGACGTGTTTAGATAAATTCAATGTTGTTTTATAGTAGAGTGCATATTAATCCTTTTTGTGACTTAATAATAGTTTAATTAATAAGTCGTTTTAATTAATTAGAATTAATTATAACGATAGATGTTTAAAGGTTTAACTATTAAAAGAAGCTTTGATATTTTAAATAAATAATATAATCGATTTCGTGGTGTCGAATACTGTGTCACAATAATTTAAACAGCAGGGTCGACTAAACTTTTTGCAAGAATTATCAGAACCCATCATCTCTTTCAAATGATTATGAAGATTGTGGTCATTCACATTTTTAGAAATTTATTATGTAAATAGGACTAATTTTAATATTAAATGTGACATAAATATCAATATTTTAAATAATTTTCGAAGTTAATCACCACTGCTTGCAAGGAAAAAGCCTTTAAACTTGCAGAATATATCAAAAAATATAAATGTCATCAGTACATTATTAAGGATTTTAAATTAAAAAAGAAGGAAATCTAATGTAAAGCTCTTTAAAATAAATTATAGTTAGTGTGTGAGATAATATGTACAGGAAACTATTAAATCTATCGAATTGTTTCAAACTAGTAACAAGTTTCTTAATTCCAATCTGACGATTAAGTTAAATAAAAAATTAAATTAAAAAGAAATCATTATACATATTTTCGGAGAATTGGAGAAAAACCATTTAAATGCATCTACAGATAAAGTAGTCATCTAATTATTACGTACGATTAACACTATCATTAACACACAACAATCATAGCGCAACAACACGACAGTATTTAATAAATACTATTAGACACCAATTATTGTGACTTTTATATTGTAAAGATAAGCAGGTTATGAAACCTCTCGAAGCGCCGAAGGCCGTCCACTAGTGGGAACGTAAACAGCCAATCACGGCGCTACAATGTAGATCCATAAGAAAGTCCATTAGGTTTAGAAATCTCGCGGGACGTAACTGTCTTCAACAAGTTAGACAAGGAAAGAAATACCACAAGTAGGCGGGTTGCCTATCTCCAGCGTGTGCTCGCGTCACGCTAGGTCTGGCGCTTTTCCAGTTACGTAGTATTGAGTTCATTGCATTTTTATTACACTTTTGCACGTCATTCTGATACAATATTATTGTTGGCTGCGTTCAGCTCCTAACTTTTTGACATTAGCTGCATTCCATAACACTGTATGCAATCCATTTTGACGAGTTTGACACATACATAAATAATAAAAACGAGGTTAAAAACACGATCACACGAAATATCGGAAAAAGTTGAACTGAATTCAACTTTTATACGATGACGGATGAAGTTAAATTTTCGTGTGCAGAAATTACCGCCAATCGATTTTTAAATTTTTAGGCAATCAGGTGATTATCGGATTTCGTACGCATGAGAACTTAGCCTAAACCTTCAATCCACTTATTTCGCAAGCTAAGACACGAAGGAAATTCGTGGAAACTTTTTGCAGTTTTATAATTTCTGCATGTTACCACATAGCATTTTTTATGAGTTGACATTTTTCAGTAAAACTACTACTGCTCTTAAACTATTCTTATACCACAAATTTATGAAACAAAATCAAACGCACTAAATTCGTGATAAAGTAGGATAAAACAGAAAAGTCAAATATTTGTCAACAAAGGGCCAACAACCTTCAAAAAAGTCCGGGCTTTTTTTGAACGCACTCGTTAATTGTGTGAAGGCATCGACTTACATCGAACGCGTCCATTCCTCCGGTACGCAGCGCCAAGCGGAACGCCGAAAACTGGCAAATGATCAGCAGGCCGTATAATACGTCAAACGTCGAAATCGAGGAGGTCGTGACTTGGGGTAATCCAGTAACCTCTTATAAAATTTATATCAGTGCACAATCAATAATCAATTTAGTACAATTTCGTGGCATTCATATTGAAAGGTTAGAAGCATTTCAGTTGATTTGCTTCTTCATTTCAACTAATTGTTTTTATAAATATTACAAAACATTCCATCTCAGCATGTACCTTAGAAATGCTACGATACTTATACATTACACTTATAATGTTTTATATGTAAGGTATGCCAGTCACCTTTGTAAATTGTAACATATATTTTTACAGGTAGGAGTTTGAAGTGATTTAAATACATCCATACGCCGTGCCGTAACTCTCCAATCACTGTCTGTTATTAGTATTTTATACTAGAAGAAATAATGAAGAATTTTATTTAAAAATCGCATCAAATACTGATACGAATAAATAGTTATACTGGTAATAAGCCGTTTCAAACTGTTTAAGCTTTGTTTATTTTTAAGTTATAGATTATGTTTTATGTTTACGATTTTTTTTAATAAACTACCCTTATAAAACAGTGGTTTAAAATGCTTGATGCTAGCGACTTTCTCAAATGAAGACGCACTTGATCAACTAGGTTTACATGCATAAATACAATTTTTCGTTGACCGTTTGTTAATGTCAATATTAATGAATGATTTTTTCTAAAAAAGGATGTATTAATGGACGTCATTAATACACTCTTTTTTATTAAGTAACTGTTTTGTGAAAAAAGGATGCATTAATGGACCTCATTAATACACTCTTTTTCATTAATAAACCTGTTTGTGATTTTGACGTTTTGATGATGTTTTACTTTGGGCAACCAGATATACGCACAAGTTTGGATTCGGTATTATTTGAAATTTTCTATCTTAAAATCGAAGAATTTTACGGTCAACGAAAAACTGTTGTAATCAATTCGTTTGTTAATGAGCAACTAATGATCTCAACTATTAAAGGCACTCACTCCCTATCGCTCGTTCGTGCTTTAAACAGTTTCGATCATTAATCGCTTTCATTAACAAACTAATTTATTAAATAACTATTATTTGTTACAACACATGCTCACTCAATGCTGAGAAACTATTTGTATGTAATATTTATAATCACAAATTCCCACAAATGGCAAGCTTGGAAAAACAGCTTACCCATAGTGGTGAGAAACCATTTAAATGTAGTTTATGTGACTATAAATGCTCTTTAAAAGGGAATTTGCGACGCCATATTCTGACTCATACTAAAGTGAAACCTTTTAAATGTATTATATGTAATTATAATTTTTCACAAAAAGTAAATTTGCAAAAGCATATGCTCACTCATAGTGGTGAGAAACCATTTGTATGTAATATTTGTAATTATAAATGTTCCCAGAAATCATATTTGCGAATGCATATGCGCACTCATAGTGGTGAGAAACCATTTGAATGTAATATATGTCACTATAAATTTTCAGTAAAAGGTAGTTTGAGGTGCCATATGCTCACTCATACTGGCGAGAAACCTTTTAAATGTAATTTATGTAATTATAATTCTTCACAAAAAGTAAATTTACAAAATCATATGCTCACTCATAGTGGTAACAAACCATTTGAATGTAAAATTTGTAATCATAAATGTTCGCACAAAGCAAGTTTGGAAAAGCACATGCTCGTCCATAGTGGTGAGAAACCATTTGTATGTAATATTTGTAATTATAAATGTTCCCAGAGATCGAATTTGCAAATGCATATGCGCACTCATAGTGGTGAGAAACCATTTGAATGTAATATGTGTGACTATAAATCTTCAGTAAAGGGGAGTTTGCGGCAGCATATGCTCACTCATATTGTTGAGAAACCTTTCAAATGTAAAATATGTAATTATAAATGCTCACAAAAACGAAGTTTGCAAAAGCATATGCTCGTTCATAACGGCAAGAAACCATTCGAATGTGATATTTGTAACTATAAATGTTTCGAGAAATCACATTTGCAAATGCATTTGTGCACCCATAGTGGTGAGAAACCATTTGAATGTAATATATGTGACTCTAAATTCCCAATAAAAGGGAGTTTGCGACGCCATATGTTCATTCACACTGGCGAGAAACCTTTTAAATGCAATACATGTAATTATAAATGCTCACTAAAAAGCATTTTGCAAAAGCATTTGCTCACTCATATTCGTGAGAAACCAGTTGAATGTAATACATATTTATAAATGCTCAGTGAAATGGTATTTATGACAACATTATGCTCATAGGTAGTAGTATGTAGCAGTCGCAGTGGGTGCAGCCATGTGTGTAATAAGTTTTCATGTCTGTTTTATTTCTTGTTTGATTTTTATTTATTATTTGTTTTGTGTGCAATAAAATATTACCATAAACAAGGCTTTAATTTATATAAAAGAATATTTATATATGAAATGTGTCAAAATGGATAGGGTAATATGATGGATCAGGTAACGAAAAATTAAAGTTGGGGCCCGCACTGCAAATAGGAACACAATATATGTTGTTTAATATCAGCTGGTTGTTACGCCACTGTTAACTATGCTGCTATTGTTGTAATCTCAGTAGAAATAAATTCTTGTTTTGTTTTTCCACTACACACCGCAGTTCATAGTTATATGTATACAAAAAAAACTAGGGTTCCAGAAATTGTACTATATTATGTTATTGATTAACAGAGACGAGAATTAAAAGCTGATAAAGAAATAAATGTAAAATAATGCAATGGGTGTCCAAAGCAGCGATTTATTTATAAATGGAATAAACATATGTAAATAATAATTTAAATGTGAAATTTTATACACCCCTAATGTTGTTTTGTAAATCAAGTGGCAAATATCAAGCAATGAAGCATTTAGATAGTCGTCCAAACAATTGTATATGTTGATGTTCATTTAATTTATAAAGAAACCGGATGACTTCCCAGGTGTTCCACTGCCGCACATGTTCGTTTTGAATTTCTCATTATCAACTACACCATACAATAAAATTAAGACAGTGGCGTGGAGCTTTTATAAAGCCTTCTTCATGTGTGAATCTATCACAAAATGGAGTAATATTGACTGATAAAATATTGTGATGATTGTGAGTTGAATTATTTTTTATATAACACTTTTATTCCATCTAAATCACATAAAGAAACATTACTAGACAAGATTATTGGTACGCCGATGATCCGACGTATTGCATAGGCTTATCAGCAAATCTTTCTCGTCTCTGTTGATTAACGTACGTTATAATCACACTATAGATAAGATCATGTTACTTGAGAATTGCTCAAGATTGTGAGCACACGATATCAAATTACATTTTCAAGAAAAGTCTTATATTATCTTCATGAGAACTGCTTTAGCATCAACTCTCTCATGACCATGAGAATTGTGTAGGCAGATAAGATTGTAACACTGTATAAATACCTCTGTTTTAATCTTAAGTCTTCAGTCTTTATTAGTTTTTATTCAACTCACAAGTCTTTATCAATCTTCAACAAGTGTTTATCCAGAGTGAGTATTAATCTAGGTGTGGACTTTAAAATTGTCCTGCTGGTAAAACATAAAGACTCATTCGAGTCTTAAATTAATTGTTTTGTTTAATGTCATTTAAATGTGAATTCTAAAATTGTTCTGTCAAGTGTGTTAATTCAAATCTAATTATTTAAACTCGTCTTAAACTCATTTAAATGATTACTGACAAAGTAGTATTATAAACATTTGATAATGTAAATGTAAAAAAGAGATAAAGTTTTCTCTTCATTAAAAATAATAAATTATATTCTACGACTGCAAACGAAATAAATAAATTTGTTTTATTATATTAAATAAATAAAAGTTTTTAAAGAATACCTTTGGCCACAGAATATAATAAAACTATTGATTGCTATATAATCATTTACCACCACCACCTCTTCAATAGCTGTAAGATGTAAGCTGATGTGAAATCTACAACCCACTGTTATTAAAGCGTGCAAACTAGAAATAGATGGCGCTCCAATAGATTTTGTTAATTTTTATGTAAAAGAAAAATGGAAAAAAAAGAAAAACCCAAAAAAGTGGTATAGGCAGTAGTAGAGTTCCTGTATAATAATAATAATATAAAGAGTTGGGACATGTGCGATGCCCAGATCCAATGTCATGGAGTACATGTTCTAGATAATCTGACAATTCGATTTTAAAATTCAATAACAAAATTTCTGACATTATTTTCTGTCATTGTAATGTGCTGTTCATTTTATATGTAGGTGTCAAAAAATCGCAATTGAAAGAAACTTGGCTAAAAACACCAACTTTATTAACTACAGCAATGTATCTTGTTTTTATGGATGTAATCATCATTTCGTATTTGAAAAGGAAAACTCTGAAATAAGATGCTATCCCTTTAAAGATCATATCCAATACTGCCGAAATCGAGCCCTTAAACTACTTGGATTTATCACACGTATAGGAAAAGATTTCTCTGTAAATGCTTTAAAAATATTGTATTGTAGTATGATTAGATCTATATTAGAATATGGTTCAACTGTGTGGTCCCCACACTATCAAATTTCAATTAAATGTTTAGAAACAGTTCAACATAAATTTTTGCGCTTAATTGCATTTAAATTAGGTATTAATGTAGCTGTAATTAATTATGAACATATACTTAATATTCTAAATCTACAAACCTTAGAATTTAGACGTAAGGTAGCCGATATGAGCTTTTTATATAAAATAGCCAACGGTCTAATCGACAGTGATATACTATACAATGATTTAAATGATAATACGGCAAACATTTACAACCTTAGAAGTTGCGATATTTTTAAAATTAGATTTCATTCAACTAATTATAGCTATCACAGTCCGTTAGAAAGAATGATGCGTTTAGCGAATACATTAAATAGTTGTAAGCAACTGCATTTATTATATGTTTCTTTCCATTTTTTTAAGCACAACGTGTTAGCTGCCTCATATATTCTAGAATCGAGATCTTGATTCTTATTTGTATATGTAGTTGATATCTATCTAGTGTATCTTATTTTGTGTATGCACTTGCTTTAAAATTGTTTTAAAATTGTAATTTTTTTTTCTAAATGGGAGATTCCCGTAAATAAATAAATAAATAAATATTTAAATAAATAAATAAATATTTGATAATTTTTAAAGAAATATTTAAGTTTCCCGCTCGTTTGTTGCAATGCGACGTTGTTACCAAGTGAGCTATATCAAGCGTTCAATCGACAAATTCTTCGTATAAATTTATTTTTTGACAAAAATAACCTCCTAACAAATTTGAAATTTGAACGACACAATCTTACAACGTTTTTACGTGAAATGTTTTGGTGTCAAATTTTTTTCATAATTTTGTATGAAGTTATTGTAATAAACTTATCAACAACTTACCATTTTGCATAAGATCGCGTGTTATTTTTAAATGCAATTTATTCATAAATAAACTTCCTAAACATAAAAGATTTTCTAGGAAATAATTTTGTACATTAAAATCTATCAACTGCAATATTTTTTTTACATTTTCATCATATTTTTCTATAGCCACAACTTCCTTAATGAGAAAATACACAATTATTTCAACAAAAGAAAAAACAGATTGGTACACGCGGTATTGTCAAATTTATTTCAGGTGTGTTTTCTGAGTTTGGTTTACGATTGTTATTTTGTGTTTAAAAAGTACTGTGTTCAATGATTTTCCTTGTTTCTATTTCTATTGTTTTTTATTCTATTTGTTTACTTCAAGATATCCAAAGTGTTGTGTAATAGATCAAGATTATTAGTTAAGACAATAATAATTTATTTTGAACGGTCCCCTTATTCATTGAATTGCAGTTTATTTTTCTTTTTCTGTTAGAAAGATTAACTATACATAATTCTAGAGAGTTTCTCAAGCACTGAGAATATGTCTATGTTTCACGACTGTATCCAACATTTCATCGGCGGAAGAAGTTTCCAGTCCAAAAAGGAAACGAAATCGAAAAAGATCGATAACTACAGACATTGATCCTCTGTAAGGGCAAATATGCGTAATGAAATTTATGGGTGTCGGAATTTTCTCCGAAAATTCTTTATCTAATTTTTTTTTGCGAATTACTAATTCTCGAATTCATTTATATTGAAAATACTGTTAATCGAAATACATTTGATCGAAAGGTAAATAATCGAAAGCTAATTTGATCGATTTTTGTTTATCGAAAGCACAATTTATCTAAAGTTTAAAAATCATATGTTCTGCTATTGGAATTATTTTCGTAGAAACCTCAAAACAAATTAAGTTTTCAAAAATTAAAAAAATGTCGTTTGTAGACAGCAAATTCAATAGGAAGAAATTGTATCTTAACGGTTATTTCTACATTCGTGACCGAATTAGTGATACTACAATCTACTGGAAGTGCGAACATTATTCAAAGAAATGCAAAGGAAGAGTAATTGATATCGGTAATGAAATGAAAGAAAAAGGCGAACACAATCATCCAGGCGAACCGCAGAAGCTAGAAGTGAGAAATGTTTTATCGAAAATAAAAAGTGTGGCAGAACAATCCGAAAAAGAACCACAAGCGATAATTTCCGAAGCCATAGGATCTATTAGTGAAATGAGTTCTTCATTGTTGCCTTCGGTTAGTAGCATGAAAAGAACAATCAGGAACATTCGATCCAAGAAAAATATGCATCCAGTGAATCCAGTTTCGTTACGTGATCTTGAAATCCCGGATGAATATAGAATTACTAGTGATGGAAGTCAGTTTCTGTTTTACGACTCCGGCGCCAGTGAAGACCGTATACTAATATTTACCACCTTCAAGATGCTCCAGCATCTCTCAAAATCCAAAATTTGGTACATGGATGGCACATTCAGCACCGTCCCCACTTGCTTTTATCAGTTATTTACGGTTCATGTTCGAGTTTGCGAAATTGTTGTCGTAAGTTTGTATGCACTTTTGCCAAACAAAACGGAAAAGACTTATCTACATTTATTAGAAAAAATAGTATCTTTATTACCTGAATGTCAAGTTGAAGTTTTTATGACAGATTTCGAGAAAGCCATTGTTAATGCAATAAAAAAGGTTTTTCCAGAAGCAACTCACAAGGGTTGCTACTTCCATTTCGCTCAGAGTCTTTACCGAAAAGTAGCTTCTCTTGGTCTGAAGAGGAAATACGACTGTGATCAAGATTTTGCTTCAGCTTTAAAAAAATTGTCGGCATTAGCTTTCGTTCCGGAAGGTTTTGTTGCCAAAGCATTTTGGCATTTATGCTGCAAAAATGTGATATCAGAGGAGGCACACAATTTTTTGGCATATTTTGAACACACCTGGGTAGGTGATTCTAAAATCGGCAAGAGATGTGAAGCAATCTTTCCTATTTCCTTGTGGAATGTCTATAATCTTTTAGAAGAAGACATACCAATTACAAATAACGTAACAGAAAGCTGGCATAACAGCTTCAAATCACAGCTCAACGCACAAAAGCCGAATATTTGGGTCTTTATCAAGGCTTTACAGAACGAACAAAATATTAACGAATTAAAAGTAAACAAAGCTCTATCAGGAGAAACGCCATCAAAAAGAAAAAGACAGCGACAAGATATCAAGAGCAAAGTATTAAATATCAAAAAAAACTTCAATTTGGATGAGGAAGACGATCTGTTGGAATACATAAAAAGAGTTTCCTTTCTGCTTTAAATTGTTTAATTAAGATGTTTAGTTTGATTTATTTATGTATGATTAAGTTACTTGCAGAGTTTCTTTTTCTTTCTTTAGATAAAAATTACCATCGCTAAAATGTATTTTCGATTATATGTTTTCAATAAACGAGCATTCGATATAAAAATTTTCGATATTATTTTATTTCGACAAATTGTTTTTCGATAAAAAAATTTCGAAAAATTGTTTTCGATTGCATAATTTTCGTAGAAAATTCCGACACCCGAAATTTATGAAATGAATAAGAACAGTAAGTACCTGAGGTTATGTGTGTGGCTGTGCTTTCCAATTAATATACCACATTTGGTTACAGGAGAACATGTATCACTGATATTTTGTCAAAAGAATTGAAATCCAAGTTCATGTATGAAGGAAGTAGAAGTTCTTTATCCATTGTCTTACGACAAATTAGATTCGTATATAAGAACGACGATCCAAAACAGAGGATGATGGGGTGATGGATGGGGATCAACAAAGTCATATTGTTCATAAGAGAATAATTCTTTTAAAAACATACAGTGACAATATGCAGCAGAGGTGTTGGATTAACCAAGGCATATCCAATTCCATATGGCAACAGCGCATGGTCTGACGTCATAATTTAGCAATGACGTGAATGTAAACTTACACTAAATAACGTATAATTTGCATGTATTTATAGGTAACGCTAATTAAATCCTAGGTTATAAGAAAAAAAAGCTATACTACCCTGTCCCTAAACAATGGCGACACACGACCGTGTGCACGAAGAATTGTTTCGACGGGTAGGATTAACCTGCGCTTCTGTATCGCTTTTACTATTCTATGCTGTTACCGTTGTAATCTTAGTAGAAATAAATTCTTGTTTTGTTTTTTCCATTACACACCCCAGTTCATAGTTATATATACAAATTAAAACTAGGGTTCCAAAAATTTGACTGTACTATGTTACTGATTGATATAGGATTGTTTCTTTTATAGTCCGTTGAGAATGTTATTAATAGCATGAAATAACAAGTGCGCCACCTCTTCAATAACCGTAAGATGTAAGCTGATGTGAAATCTACAACCCACTGTTATTAAAGCGTGCATACTAGAAATAGATGGCGCTTCAATAGATTTTGATAATTTTTATTTAAAAGAAAAACTTAGAAAAAACAAAAAAGTTATTGCTACTATTTGAAAATAAAGGGAGCTATATAGCCAGTGGTATAGGCAGTGGTAGAGTTTCTGTATAATAATAATAAATAGTAATATAAAGAGTTAGGACATGTGCAATGCCCATTTTTAATTGGTTGGATCCAATGTCATGGAGTACATGTTGTAAGTAATCTGACTAAATAAATTGTAATCAAATGTCTAAATATTTTTATAAATGCTTTATTTTTATTTTTTGCTTTTGCCTGCTTTTGAGGAAACTTTTGCAACAACTTTTGACATTTCACTAATCGCTGCTTGATGTCGCTAATGCTAGCTTCTTGCTCGGAAAACTAAATTCACATAAGCTTCGCTTATATACGGCCGTCTCATTTCCAATTTTTTAACTATTACAGATTCTGTTTTAAAAAAAATCATTCCTTACTAGTTTAAATATCGCACAATAGGCACCTAATTAACTTATTTTAAATCTTACCTGATGACGGACAAAAGGGCCAAGACCATAAAGTTGTCAAGGACAGATATGATTTATGAATTATGATTTAAGTAAGGGACAGATATGATCTAATTGTAAAAAAATCTCTCGGACAAAACAGATTTTTTTAATTCAGTTAAACACTATATGATCTGATAAATAAAACACTATCACTAGTGGTATCTATTTTACTTATTTATTCCATTCTTGGTGATGTATCTTATTTCCAAGCGTTCCTGATCTTTTTTCTGATTCTCTTCAGTCAACTTAGCCCTTTGCTTCTTTTATTTTCACTCTCATAGTTTCGTTTTCCTCAACTGTTTTTCCACAGTCAGAATCTTCTTCTTTATTGGCATACGTTTTCTCTTGAAAATATCTTGATTTGGAGTTGTGACTTGATCAATATATTTTTTTTGTGCAATAATATAATAGTTTCTAAAATTATGCCATTGAAACCATTTCTTTAAAAATTATTATCAAACTAGCATAATGCCCGTTGAAAAATCAACGGTCCCCTTCTGATCATGTCACTCGTCTGGTCTATCCATGACGTAAGAAAACAGTTCTACTTATAAAAGTTAATTTTTGGGATCCATCACCAACACTCTTCTACCTATTTTAGTAGTCCTTAACCCCTACCGTAAACAATCACCAGTTTATATGCATGCATACTTGAGCATATTGTTGAGTAATCTTGGCGGACGAACGAACATATGAACCAACGAAGGGACATGATTCCTTAATTGAATATTTCGCCGTACACAAGGTTTGTCGTAATCTTTTCCTTTTTGATTCCTCTTCTTCTTTCTCTCTATTATTTTTCTTCCTCTTCCTATCAGCCGCTTTATTTCCAATCTCTCAACGTCTATTTCTCTGATCTTCCAACCTTTCTTTTTTAGATTTCTCATCTTTTTTCTAGCATTTTCCTTCCTCTCCCTGTCAGTCCCTATTTGTGTTATCTTCCAACCTTTTCTTTTTCGATTCCTTATCTTCTTTCTTTGTAGCATTTTTTTTCTTTCCCTTGTCAGCCTGTTTATGTTGGACCTTTGTATGTCTATCTGTTATCCTCCAACCTTTTCTTTTTTAATTTCTCACTCTCTTTATCCCTGACTTGTCTCTTTCTTTCGATTGCAATAAATCGATATACTCTTGGGCCAGACTCTTCATTGTCTCTCCATCTCGCTTTCTGACTTGAATCTTTTTGCCCCTAATTGTTGTTGATTTTCTTTTTTTGTGCTTCGTTCGAACAGACCCTCCGTCTTCTAAACCTTGACGGGGTGTGTTTTCTCCAAAACATTTTTCTCCAACACATCAAAGTGACTCTCTGAGGGTCTCCCTGAGAAAAGTAGCCTTCTTGTATGAAGGCCAACTTGAACCTGAAATGTAGTCAGATAGAAGAGGCCGCCGTCCTTCCACACTTCAAATACAAATGGGAAGATTTGGGTAGCTGCAATAACTTCACACAGCGAGCTATAAGTCCTGCCGAGGCCCATCTCTGCCCGGTATTCAGTAGGAGTTAGGTAATTATCATCGCCGGGAGTCGAACTAAGGACCTCAAATACATGCAGGTTTAACGTACCCGTCAGATGTCATACTAATTTGCAAAAGGTTTGAAGAATGTTTGAGGACACACCAAAACTGTTTACACGAAAAAAGGATTATTTCAAACTTATTAATGAAATTATTATCTAATTTGAACAAAGATATCTGTGTCAATCTAAATTCTCATGTTTCGGAAACAAACAAATCATATATATTTCCTAATTAAAGCAAAAATTAAAAATAAAGCATTTGTAAAAATATTTAGACATTTGATTGCAATTTATTTAGTCAGATTATTTACAACATGTACTCCACGAGCCAGTCTCGGTGGATTAGTGGTTTGCATGGTTGCTTCATAATCCCAAGATCGCAGGTTCGATCCCCGGCCGAAGCTGGTAATTTTTCATAGCGGAGAAAAATTTAAAACATGCCTTCTTTTCGGATAGGAAATAAAACTGTAGGTCCCGTGTCAATGCGATGTTTGGCACTATAAAGATCCCTACTGGGGGTGGAATTCCCCCAGATTCGGCTAAATTCTAGTAGGGTCGGCCAAATGATCATAGCAATCGGTGCCATGGGGTACGAAGGATGCTTCGCCATCCTGATTCCTCGCCCAAAAATAAATAAATAAATAAATAAATGTACTCCATGACGTTGGATCCAACCAATTAAAAATGGGCATCGCACATGTCCCAACTCTTTATATTACTATTTATTATTATTATACAGAAACTCTACCACTGCCTCTACCACTGGCTATATAGCTCCCTTTATTTTCAAATAGTAGCAATAACTTTTTTGTTTTTTCTAAGTTTTTCTTTTAAATAAAAGTTAACAAAATCTATTGAAGCGCCATCTATTTCTAGTATGCACGCTTTAATAACAGTGGGTTGTAGATTTCACATCAGCTTACATCTTACGGCTATTGAAGAGGTGGCGCACTTGTTATTTCATGCTATTAATGATATTCTCAGCGGACTATAAAAGAAACAATGTGCAAGGAAATGATTATATCGCCAAATAATAACATAATATAGCATAATAATTTGAATACAATTTTTGGAACCCTAGTCTATATTTATATATATGTTTATAATTATGAACTGGGGTGTGTAGTGGAAAAACGAAACAAGATTTTATTTCTCCTGAGATTACAACAATAGCAGCATAGTTAACAGTGGCGTAACAACCAGCTGATGGGCCCGTGTTCCTATTTGCAGTGCGGGCTCCAACTCTTAATTTTTCGTTACCTGATGCATCATATTTCCCTATCTAGTTTGACACATTTCATATATAAATTTTTTTATATAAAATAAAACCTTGCTTATGGTAATATTTTATTGCACACAAAACAAATAATAAAACAGACATGAAAACAATCTAAATATAACTGAACATTTTATAGTTTTTTTCCTTGCTTTTGGTGTGGCAAAAGCCGTAATGAGATTGGATACGTCTAAATTTCTGTCTATTTCATTTTCTATAGAAGTAATTGCTAAACTTGATAATCGTGTTTGATTCGTTGTATTTCGTAAATAATTTTTAATTAATTTTAACTTTGAAAACGATCGCTCTGCTGTTGCTACAGTTACAGGTATGCATGGGTGTTTCTCCCGAAATCCACAATTTGGATGTGAAAAATTCTCGGAAAAGAAAAATGTTGAAATCTGTTTTTCTAAGAAATAGTATGATTAATTGATTCTATACAACACATACTGTTGATTTTCGACCTTTATTACAGTTTTTAAATCCACGCAAATGATCCAAATAACATGCAAATGACAGAAAAGATTATATCTAATAAAAAAACTGAACTTTAATATTATAATAAAAAGATGTTTCTAACACGATAATGCTTACTAATGGCTTAGTAATGGATAACAAGTTTCTTTTTGTAACTTTTTATTGAAAATTTACAATCTACTTCATTATTTAGTGTTGTGGGAGTAGGTCGGCAGGCCAGGTTTTGTTAAGTCTTCTAATGGGCGGTCCATCCCTGTAGAGGTTATCAATGAGGGCATTTGGGTTTTCTGTAATCCGGTGACGGTAGTTGTCAGACAGTGTTGATGACGTCCGTGACATGTGGAATTTGGAGGTCTTGGTGGAGCATGAAGTTGCTAACGTACCATGGAGCGTTAAGAATTGTACGGAGTGTTTTGTTTTGAAACACTTGGATTGATTTTAAACGAGTGGGCTTTGCACAGCCCTACAGTTGGATGCCGTACGACCAGATCGGTTTCAGCATGGTTTTGTATAGTAGGAGTTTATTTCTGAGAGAAAGTTTTGATTTGCGTCCCATAAGCCAATACATTTGTTTGACTTTGAGATCCAGCTGCTTTCTTTTCGTTTGAATGTGTTTCTATCACGTTAATCGTTGATCTAAATGCAGTCCTAAGTATTTTACTTCAACAGCGTTAACAGGTATAGGAGTACCGTTGATTGATACAGCAGGACAGATTTCTCTACGATGGGTAAAAGCACAGATAATAAACAGATACGCAGCCTCTTGAAAATAAATACGCTTACTTTTTTGGTTAGTTCGTGCAACTGAACTAGGTGGCGTGACTGAGCTCTGGGCAACTACATTTGTCCATACAAGTAATGAAGTAATATTCATTAATTGTTTGGTCGAATGCAACGTTATTCTATAGCATGCGTAAGCTTACAGCCGGCAGGCCGATTCACGTGGTGACTGATACAAAAATTTTAACAATGTTATTTGTCTCACAGCGGAGCAGTTCTTAGTGTGTTTGGCTATGATATATTGACTGGATTTGCAGTATTTGTGCGGAGTCGATTAATAAATACGTATTTCTTCTTAATTTGTTTTAGTTTAAAAAGTTTCTGCTTAGCTTCGATTAGAATATTGTTTAGTTCATTAGCAAATATTAGATTGCTTAAATATTTCATATAGCACTTTCTTTAAGTACCTATCAACTTTTTAGATGGGCATTCACTTGGGATTTCTCGCAATTAAGTTTTCTTTATATTTTTATTCAGATTATTAAGCTTAAATAATTTCGCGGACAAGATATACACAATATTTTTTGGGCAAGCTTAAAAAATATGTAATTACAAATTCTATTGCTTTTAAAAAATCAACAATTTAATTCATTGTTAATAGAAAGGCGGCGGCGAATAGGTTACAGCGTTTCTATGGAAATTACATAAAACAATTAGTTTCGTAAAAAATCGTAAAAACGACTGGAGATCAGAGTTGGGCATCAATCAATTAAATTTTTAATCAACCAGTTGATTGAAGATTTAATTATGATATTTCAGTTGCAATTATATTTAATCGCAATTAATCTCTTAATTGCGGACTGCAATTTTATGAAAATTTTTAAATTTAAATAAAACCGGTTGAGAATGCGCAGAGTCATTGCCATGACGAACAAAATTTTTTTTGTTGCTAAAAATTTTTCATTTTTTAAAAATTTACCGAAATTCTCGGTGGTCATTTTGACCACTTTCCCGGAGATACAAAAAAATGTTTCAACCAAAAGTTTCTTAGAATCCAATGTACTATAAGATTCCAAAAAAGAGATTTTCCAAGAAAAATTCAAAAAAGTCAACAGGGAAAAAGGCGACAGACCGACTTCACGAATTCAGAGACGAACTTTTTGTTCGTCGAAAATAACTATGAAGATCCTTCTAGTATTTTGTAGTAACAGCAGATCGCATTTCAGTTTTGTCCCAGACTTTTAAACAAACCCTATTATAAATAAAAAGAGCAATTGAAATATCTTTATGCATGTATTGTAATATTGGGTGCACAAATAAACTTTGTAAACTATTAAAAATGTATTATCAGCACAATCTCTATAAAAATATAAATCGTAAAAAGCTTTTAATAAGAAAACGTATGTCCCAGCTGTAGTTACAAATAAAAAACATCTGATTATTTAAGGGATGCATTATTATATAGCAATCTGCCATCTTTTTAATAAATATCAGGTTAATTGTCATCATAGTGAATATCAATTGTTAATTGCAATGACAATTACAATTAATGATATTAACTAACAATTAATTAATTGTGAATTGTCGGAGCAACTAACAATTAATTAATTTAATTGTCGATTGCCAGTAAGATTTAATTTTGTCCAACACTGTTGGATATACGGTAGCCCAGGTAAATTAAATCATTTTCAGCAATATAAAGGAAAAAATTGGGGAAAAGCTAAAAATTGGTATATAGGCTTAAAAAGTGGTGCTAAAAACCATCAAAACTCCCCATGCGTAGGTGATGAGCCGGCTGCGCCATCATGGTAAAATGGCAGACAAAATTGCTTTTTCGCTAATATTTCTGAAAATATTAATTTTACGGGCATCAACGTTCAGAATGAAAATGTAGCTGACAAAATTCCCCATAATTTTCTTTTTTATTAATCCTCGTACGTCCCAGAGTTTCTGAAATAGAATTTCTTCAGCAACTGTCATTTTTCGACATTCCGAAAAAGTGCTGTTTCTTTGCGCGTTTTTTAAATATTTCAAATTTGGCTGCTCCTACGTACAAAATGCATTATATAAAAGATAAAAAGATTAAGTTTCCTATAAAAAAGTTGGTTATTGAATGTCATGCAAGCAATATTTCCTGAGATATTATTTTGTAAAAAATGTATATTTTCGTTTACTCAGTTAATTATGTGAAAATTTTGAATTAGTGACGTAATAATAAATAATAACAATAAGATACATGAAAGCTATAAATGAAATATTACTATTAATATTCACCCGAATCTACCGATTCACACTGAAAAAATAGAATAAAATAGCATTGTATTAACCTTGCTGTCCTAGACCATTATGAAATCAATAGAACATGAAACAATTTTTACAAATTACTGTACACCATATTTATAAAAAAATTATTACAAATGATTTTCTCTAGAAAATTTGCTAAAATTTAGAATTTCAATAGAATCGGAGTTATCATTTTCGTCGCTGTCAGAATTTTCTTCATGAAGTTTCACACTGAAGGTTTACTGTAGCTGAGGAATATAGCGTCGACTATACCACCGTACATCGCCGAAATCTGTGAGAACGCATTCCAGAGAGACTAACCTTCATTGTGAATTGAAGGAGTGAGTCGTCAAGGACCACAGGTATATTCGCCATCGTGTAACTCGAACACTATCCATCTTAAAAGTATGGTTAATGGCCTATTTGAAAGGTAATAATCATGTAGAATGAGCACTGAAAAGTCCGTAAAAATTGTGGAAGTATATATTTTGTGGAAAATATAATTAACCATGAAAATGAGTGCATAAGTGTCATAAAAACGCATTTTTCTTCGAACATACATTATCGGTCGACATTTATTGCACACCAAAGAATAATAAATATAATACATTTTGTAGGCTTCAACTTTATTTTGAGGTATTTTATAAGTATACCTCATAAAACCTGAGAAAATTGCAAAAGAGTCCCGCTAAAGGCCTTTTTCATATCAAATTTCAAAAAATACCCATTATTGTAGGGACTGTTTTCCGAAAAGTACGAGGTAAGCGCCATAAATTCTCGGCCTGATATAGAAAAAATTAACTTGGTAAAATATAATTTATTTTTCAATATAAAATATCCCCTAATGTCAATACACTTATTACAACGTGGATTTAATAATTTAATGCCCTTGTAAAAATAATCTGAAGTTTTTCCTTCAAAATGTTCAATTACAACTGCTTGCAACTCGTTCTCGTCCTTAAAACGACGTCCCCTAACGTCTTTCTTTAAATTGGAAAATAAATAATAGTCACTAGGAACCATATCCGGACTGTACAGTGGATGATCCAATGCTTCAAAGCCGCATTCGCGAATGGCAGCTTGTGAAATTGCGGTAGTATGAACGGGTGCATTGTCGTGTAATAATCGAACACCTTTTGTCAATTTTCCTCCACATTTTTCTCGAATATTGTTTCTCAATTTATGCAATAAAGACGCATAATATGTACTGTAAACAGTTGTATTGCGTTCTTTAAAATCAATCGGTAAAATGCCGTCACAATCCCAGAATATTGTTGCCATAGCTTCTTTGTCGATAGAACGACTTTCGCCTCTTTGGGACGAGTTTCGTCGGGTCGCCGCCATTTCATCGATTCCCTTTTGGATAGAGGATCATAATACAGAACCATTGTTTCATCTCCAGTGACAATGGACTCTAATATCGGCTTTGGGTCGTCTCCACACAAGTTTAAAAACGAGCGCGCACATTCGACGCGACGTTGACGTTGAACAGCAGCAAGAAGACGCGGTACCCATCTTGCACTAATTTTATTCATACCCAAATGGTCATGAAGAATTCGAAGAATACTTGTTTCCGAAATGTCAGACATCACTGCTAACTCCTTAACTTTCAAACGGCGATCTTCTAATACCATTTTTTCAATGATTGCAACTTTTTGAAGCGTTACCGCTTCAAGTGGACGACTAGTGCGCTCATCTTCAAGAGATTTTTTCCCCAAACGGAAACATTTTGACTACTTTTTACAGTGGAATATAAAGGAGATAAATCACCATAAACGTCGTCTAAACGTTGTTTGATTTTGTGTGCCCTTCTTTTGTTAAAAATCTAATCTACCGCGCGGTACTCAAGTAAACTTGAATGAAATTTCTGATTAGAATAATTGTTTTTTTCGTCATATTTTCACGTTCTTAAGCTTGGACTACACAGTCAAAAGTTAATATCTGAGTTTAGAAAGACTAATAATTAATTAAAAACATATATAAATAATAACTAAACTGCTTTCAGATGCATTCTAATAAAACTAGTATCGTTTGATCCATTATTTGAAGCAAATCTATGTAATTATTTCTATTTGTCAAAATAGCAAAGCTCCATATCTTTTGGCTCAGACTATCCCACCACAACTCCCTTAAATATCTATTTTCTTGCATCATTGTACGAGTTTGCTTAACAAAAACTCCGATGTCACCGTATATTCTGAAGATTAAGAAATTTCGAAAAACCTATTTCGGAAACTAATCATGGTAAGAAGTTCAATAAAAAATAATTTTTATAAGCTTTCAAATGCATATGGGTTTTTTGCCCCAGGTTAACCCGAAGTCAGCCATTGTAAAAACTATGCTTCATAACTCGTATATTTATGGTTTTTTGATGTAACTATTAGCCTATTAATTATTAGTTTCAAGATCACGCCAAAACGAACATAATGGAAATCTCATAAACTCTTAGAATCACGATACACCCACAACGGTATGCCAGCTTCACGACCAAAACTCGTTCTCCGCGCGCATGTGACGTCGCTGCGAAGCAACTTTCCAAGGACTCCTCCCATTTGATCTCTTCCAGCTACACAGTACGGTGGGTGTATGTTAGGAAAAGCGGCTTTAAATAATTAATTTTGAAATTCCTTTTGTTTTGGTGAGTGTAAACTTGTGAAATATTGAAGATAACAAGGTGAAATTCTTACACAGGTATATATCGAACAGTATGCCTGGTTGTGCTGTCACTGACTGTTGCAATTATAACAGGAATACAAAAGGAACTGGTATAAAATACTTTTGATTTCCAAAGAACGAAGAACTTTCAAAGCGTTGGGAAATTGCTTGTCGAAGAAATGATAAAATAAATCTAAAAAATGGTAAGAATTTTTAGAAAAATTATAAAATAACATGGCGGAGAGGATACTTCAATTGTTAATCAAATTTTTATCACTATGATACATTTGAATGTTGCCTACAGGTTTTAATTTCTCATTAAGTAACATTGGCTTTGTAATTAATAAAAATAAACAATTTTAAATTTAGTGATATGGTAACTTTCGATTATTTAGTATCTACCTATATATTATTTTTCTAAGTACCTCCCTAACAAATTTTACTATTATATATATTTTATAGAAAGCATAACAATCCATATCGGCGGTACATGATTAGTAAATTGTTAAAATTTGGAATATTTTTGAAAAAAAATAAAATAAATCGTTATATGCACCACGGGCAATACGGGCATAATTATAAATAATAACATTCCCTCATACTATAATTTATTAATTATGCGTTTAATATTAAGTGGCTAATATTAGAACGATTATCAAACGTCATACTTTACTAACCATTGTCATTATAAATGATAAAAACATCATTATACATAAGAACGTAATGCGAAACAAGCCTTGTTTGCTTCGCACTGACGTCACAAACAAGAGAAGGATAAACTATCGAGCTGCGCGTTGTCATACCGTTGTGGGTGTATCGTGCTTAGAATATAAAACTGTAGGAAGGAGCGTAACTACACGGGGCAATGAGCTTTAAAAGCGACGTATATGACGTCACACTGGCCGCCATTAGACACCACCTAAACTGCTGTTCTCTCAAACTCGGACAAATAAGAAGAAGGGAATTACATTTCATAATTAAGTATTCGTTTGTTTAGAATATTAAACATAATATTTATATTCTAAGATTAATTTCAAATCTCGCTCTGTCTCCATGGGTCAGTAGGTAGAAATGACCTGTAGAGGCCGAAGTGCGTGTGGTTGACCCAACCGAAAAAAGGTGGGTCGACCGAAGCTAGAAACGGTGGCGCTTTCTTATGTTGTAGCTCTCCGTCTTATTTTCCTGCGCCACCGTCTCTAGCTTCGGTCGACCCATCTTTTTTCGGTTGGGTTAAGCACACTCACTTCGGTCTCTACAGGTGGACTTAAACTACGGTGGAAATCGCCGCCGATAAGGTCGGAATGATGACTAACTCGCGGCACCAAACTGTCCCTGAAAGAGCAAAACTTTTAATGTCCCCTTCCGTCTCCTCCTCCCACTCATGAATTAAAAAAAAACGACAAAAATCCCGATCCGTGACGCCAGGCGGTTCTTAGCTTCAAAATAAGACCACCCACAGCTTTCAAAGTGGTCTGGAGGCCGAGAAAAAGGGACCGGTAGCTTTGTCTTCATGAATTAGTATATAAGATATTAGGCATTAAAATTGAGGTTATGTAGTTTATGTGCACATTTCGAGACAGTGAGAACCGCCAATGGAAATATTTCATTACAAAACCGGAAACACCTACTTCGCCATATTGAGACCCCATCTTGGTCGTATGTGGTAGATGATTATGTTACTTCCTATAGTTTTATATTCTAAGCATAAACTACTTTCTCAATCTATATATTTTTCATTCGGCTAATTTCATGCCAATTCAAGTAGAGCCATGTGCTTCAATGTCTCAGAATTTTTTTGAAAATTCTGCTATCCGACATTCTACATCATCTAATTAAATTTGTTATATCCTTGTCATATCTCTTATTTTTTGTGTTATCTGGCTCATCCAGGTGTCAGATTAAAGCTAGTTCTTGGATCTTTCAGATTATATCAAGAAACATGCAACGACTTTGCAGAGTAAAAAAGTATCAGCCTCTCTGAAAGATCCAGAAACTAGCTTGAATCTGACACCTGCATGAGCCAGATAACTCAATAAATAAAACAAGAGTTATGACAATTTTGGTAAGATGATGTTCTGGTAGCTGAATTTGCATCAAAATCGAAATTTTTCAAAAAATTTCTACTTCGGCCATTTTCATCCAAAAAATCTGAAAAAATTAATTTAATATAATTTCGTATGTATCAATGCAAGGAAAAAAATTGGACAAAATCTGAGATATGTTTTTAAATTATGTGATTTGGCATGGAATTAGCCATGTCGGACTAACCGTTTTTTATTTACTAGTGGTCAAAATATGTAATTCTCATAACATTCGTGATAACAATTTTCTTTTTGTACGACCATGCTATTTCGGATTGTTTACCATACTTGGTTTTAGAACAGTAGGTTATATTTACTGGTTGCTAAGCAAAAACGCGTCGGTAAGTAATTACTTACCGTTCAGTACTGTCAAAAACAAAACGCTAAGTAAATTATATGTAATTTATAAAATAAATGCATGATCTTTAGATGTCTCTTTCGCGAGAAATCATTTATTTTCTAAATAATTGGACTATTTAAAAAAATGTATGTTGTTTATTTAAATTTGCTCAGGCCTCTTCATCCCAATTATATTCGTTTTCAGATTCACTTATTCTCACGAGTTTGACAAATATCGTGACATTCAAAAATAATGGTAATTACAACCGTATCCATGGTAACGACAAAACCTACTTAATGGTTGGTGGATATACAGGGCAAAAATAAATTATCTTAAATCTATTTTTTTCGGGGATATTTCCTTAGTTAATACCTTTGTATTCATAATGGTCGTACAAGAAATAGTATAAGCATCTCAAACAGTAAGGAGTTTACCGATCTCCTTCAATATTCATATATAAACATTGTCGTCGGTCGGTAAACTGTCCTTACTGTGCTTGATACTTAATATACTATTACAAAATCATATATCCGAAAATAGCTGCGCGACATTCAATAACCAACTTTTTTGTAGGAAATTTAATTCTCATTAACGTTTATAAAATCCATTTTGTACGTAGGAGTAGCCAAATTTGAAATATTTACGAAAAACGCGCAAAAAACGGCACTTTTCGGAATGTCAAAAAATGACAGTTGCTGAAAAAAATTCTATTTCAGAAACTATTGAAGGTACGAGGTTCGATAAAAAATTAAATTGTGGGGAATCTTGTCAGCTACATTTTCATTCGGATCATTGATGCCCATAAAATTAATACTTTCTGAAATATTAGCGAAAAAGCAATTTTGTCCGCTATTTTTCCAAGATGGCGCAGCCGGCTCACCCACCAAGGTCCATTCATGTGTATGTATACCTAGTGCTTTAGATAGAATTATGCATGCATCAAAGGACCTTGATCACCCACGCATGAGGAGTTGTGATACGTTTCTCAGCACCACATTTTAAGCGTATATATCAATTTTCAGCTTTTCCCAATTTTTTTTCTTTTCAAAACGTTATTTACCTGAACTATGGTACTAATTGTAAGTTACTTGGAAATTGGATTTCGCGGGCTGTATTGTGTTTACTTCGCGTACGGTTTCACAAAAATTATATATTTTTAATAAAACACAACTCAAACATATCTTATTGGTTTTATTTTGTTGTATCAAGAATTATGAGCATAACTTTATAGTTTTTATTCAGTTTTAAAATCACCTCCACACTGAAAAATATCATCACAATATGACACTGGTAAATTTGAATAATTTTATGTTTTATGTTAATTGCAACAATATTTTTGCATTTATTAACCATAATAAATACTTTGTAGTTAACTTGATGAAAACAACTTTGAAAATTATATATATTCTTAAAATCATCTTAATTAAGTTTGGAGTTAACTGGTAATAAGAAATCAATCTTTGTCATCAACTGTAATAACTACCTATATAAAATTATAATAATTTAATTTTGGTGTTAATTAATATCAATTTTTCAAAATATTTAACAAAAAAATTAATTAGAAAGGTTATAATGAATTTATTTATTACATAGGTTCCACTTTATTCCATATTGCATATTTAAAGAAATTGTCTCAACTTTTTTCTTTTCTTACGTCACCGCGTGGTTAATACGATGGAATTCAAATATTCACTCGTGCAAAACCTATTTCTTTCTTTAAATTTCGTTTGAATTCTATATGTAGCGCACTCTGTCGAAAAATACTGCAACAAAAAAGCAAGCGCATTTTACCCCATTTGGCTGTGCATCTGTTAGTTTTATCTGTGGTAAAAGTTAGTTGAACAGATTTAGTCTGATTAATCTTGATTCGCCACTTGGTGTACCATTTTATAACAGCCTTGGTAGTGTACTGTCTAGAGTGCTGGACTTTCACCCAAGTGGCCCGCGGTCGATTCCCGGTGCCGGCAGATCTGGTTAAGGTTTTCTGCAGTTTTCCTTAGCTGTGACACAAATGTGGGATTTGCGCTGTTCCATCTGTAAGTCGGCTGCAGCCGCATTTAGGGCCTACGTAATAATAATAATCGCTCCCTCCTTCCCGCACAAGCTTATAGCTTCTGGGGCCTGGTTTCCAGGCTATGGGTTGTAGCAATTATTATTATTATATATTATTCGCTGAGCATGTTGAGTTGGGTTTGCATGTTTTGGGAGGAGGTTACCGGATCGTGGTCGGAGGAGAGGATAGCAACGTCATCCGCAAATGCCGCAATGATAGTGTTATGTAGGACGGCTAAGTCGGCAGTATATATAAGGTAAAGGAGCAGGCCGAGCACGCTACCCTGGGGGACACCAGAGTGTATTGCGTAGTGAGGAGAGACAGAGCTATTGAGTTTGACAGAGAAGTTCCTATTAGTGAGGTAAGATTTCAGGAGGAGGTAGTAGTTACTACTAACCATATTTTTAAGTTCGTAAAGGAGACCTATGTGCCATACTTTGTCAAACGCTTGGGAGACGTCCAAAAATACCCCGTTACAGTATTGTTTAGCTTCTAGACTCTTGGAGATGTGATTCACTATTCGATGAACTTGGTGGAGCGTTGGCATGCTTTCTGAAAACCAAACTGATAGTCAGGCAGCAAGGTTGTTAGGTCATGGTCTACTTGAATTCGTTTATGGGTCTGTATGAGGATGTTTCATAAGGAGGTTTACCAGGTTTATGTACCATGATGATTTCTGCGTATGTCCATGCAGTAGGGAAGTAGCAGAGGCTTAGAATTCGGTTATAGATTGTTGCTAGGAGTACTAGAGCTTAGTGAGGCAGAATTTTTAAGACTTGGCCGGTAATTAAATCGTATCCCGGGGCTTTGTGGTGTTTTAGTTTAGTTATTTCAGATTTAACTTCTGACGGGCTAATGGGTTTTATTGGTAGCGACATTTGGCATGGGATGTCGAGGGATGCTTTAATATCGTCATTTGCGGCACCGGGAGGTGGTACTGGTGCTCGAAATACGTGGGATAGGTGGTTTGCAAAAGTGTCCGCCTTTTCTTGGTCGGAGCGGGCCCATTCATCGTTGTGGTTTCTTATCGGGGACTTAGGAGGAGTAGGCCTTTTGAATTTTTTAGTAGCTTTCCATAGGCTATGATCATCCGAAGATAGATTTTGAATGCATGCTTCAAAGGTGGAGTCTTGAGCTTCTTTTAGTGCTATAGTAAGCTGCCTAGATAGCCTCCTATAATAGTGTAAGTCTTCCATATGTCGTGATCTCTGCCATTGCCCTCTAGCTCTTCTTTTTTCGCTAATGAGTTGGCGGATGTGTAGCGGGGTGTCTTTGGTACAAGCCTCTTGGTGTTGGGAACGGGGAGTCGATTGCCACGCGGATTGTTGCAGGAGAGTCGTAAAGTATTGTACAGCTTCATCTAGATCTACTGAGTTTTTAATTCGTATGTCAAGATTTATGTTTTGAGTAACGTATTCTACCAATTGTTCCCAATCGGTATGTCTTGTAGTTAGCGTTAGATTCGTAGGTTTGTTTATGATGATGGTGCATAGGCTGAGGATAACAGGCGTGTGGTCCGATGACAGGTCGTAGTTTGAGGTAATTAAGCAGTTTTTCGTTGATATACCTCTAGTTATGTAGAAGTCTAAGAGGTATGAAGTTTCCTTGAATCTGTCTAGTTGAATCTGTCTGTGAATAGTTGTTAGCAGTTATGGAGCCCCAAGATAAAACTATTACCAAGAGTGTGGAGGAAGGTTGCGTATTCATTAGAGGGAATGGTGTGGCGTGGGGGGCAGTAGACAGCTGCTACATTTAAGTTCCACTTGTCAGTCTTTACCTGGACATTGGTAGCTTGGATCTCATGTGTTTGGTAGTTGGCTAATTCATGGTGGGAGACGGTATTTTTAATTAGGATTCCTGATCCGCCATAAGCCGTGCCATCCGGGTGGGTGCAGTGGTAGAATGAGTAGTGTGGTATGTGGAAGACAGTGCGTTCGGTGAAGTGGGTTTCAGAAATAAGGAGAATGTCAATTTTGTTTAATTGTAAAGAGGCTATTATCTCTTGTTTGTGATTGAGGAGTCCATTGGCTTTCCACGTTGCGATTCTAAGAATGTTAGCCATTATGGCAGTTTACTGATGACAGAGGTAAGCAGATTCAAAATCATGCTGTTTAATTGGTTTTTTGGTTTAATATATGTGTGAACATGGCCTTAAATTCATTTAAGAATAAAGTTAGATGTTCTCCTATGTCTGCTGGTTGCTGGGGGAGGGTGTAGATCTTTTGCTTGCTTGGGCGTAGGACAGAGGTTGATTTGGAGTCGTTGTTAGGAAATCGTCTGATGCAATGTCTCTGAGCGATTAAGTCTTTGTAGACTCTACAGCCCTTATAGTTTGCCGGGTGGTCTCTTGAGCATAGGGGCACTTTGCAGGCGTGTCTCTAGTTTTTTGGCAGGTTTTGGAGTCGTGGCGGCTCCCGCACTTTACGCAGTTGGGTGGTCGGTTGCAGTACGTTTTGAAGTGACCATACTCCTGGCATCGCATACATTGTACTATATCGCGTCGTTTGTTCGGTGCTTCTACTGTTATTTTGGTATTGTTGATATATCTTAGGTCAAATATTGTTTTATTGTTCGGTTGTAGGTCATTCAATGTCAATAAAGAACAAGGAGAGTGGTTCTTTAGTGATCCTTTGCTTGACGTTCACTATGTTGCGCACTTTGTGTCCTTCTTTTGTCAATTCGTCTTTAGTTTCTTCAATTGGTACTGAGTGGTGTAAGTTCCTGAACACCACTCTGTAAGCGCGGTCTTCTTTCGCTTGATACGTGTGATGAATGATTTGTTCCTCTCGTAGGTGTTTTACTAATTTTCGGTAGGTTTCAATGGTGTGTGCATTGATTTCTATTGTGTCATTGACTAGAGCTTTGGTGTGGTATGTTTCATCTTCCGTAATTTTTGCTAGATTAGTAATCATATTTTGATAACTTCTGACACCGTGTATAAAGATTGGTGGTGGTTTAGGTATGACGGGTGGATTCAGGTTGGGGTCATCATTTCCAGTTCCAGTTTCAAGCGATTTAAATCGGTTATGCACAGGACTAGGAATCATAGCAGGGGATTGTTTTGTTAATTGATGATTGACTTTGCGTTTTTTGAAATAGACAGTTTGCCAGTCATGTTTAGGTGCTTCCTCTGAGCTGTCGTTCATTTCGTCGTCGTTGACTAAAGTTGTGATAGCGGGAGGATTTGAATTAAAGTTATTTGAATTTATCAGAGGGCTAGGTTGAACGGCAATGTGATTATATTGAGGCGTTGAATTTGCTGGCACGAATTGCGGATAACCGTAAGGTACACCTGGTTGTTGGAAGCATACTGAATTTTGAAAGTTAATTAGGTTTGGTGTAAATCCAGGTATTTAATTTGGCTGTAATTGAGAAGGATACATGCTTACCCATTAATGAAGTTATTTGCTTGTAGTCTAAATAATAGACTTGTTTTGTAGATTGACCTCTTTAAAAATAGATATGCAGGCACGCGGCCTCGCATTTATCGCGTCCGATAAACGACCACACTTGCACTTTCTTACATTTAGCGAATCGAGCACGTCTTAACGCTTCGAAAGCAAAATGGGAACTCCTGGATAATAAGTAAAATAAAAATTAGTAATTTTTATTTTACGTGACATGACAGTCATCATGTTTCAGCTTCTCCATTTGTTTCTTTTCTGGATCATTTTTAATTTTTTCTCTTCTTTTCCACATTTTCTTTGCACCTCATAATGTAAGAACATGAATGTATGTAGGAGTTGTCATTGACGTGGACAATTTGTATTATGTGGAATTATAAATCCACGCAAATGACGCAATGAAAATGCCACGCGAATGACTATTAGAACATTAATATAACATAGCGCCTAGACTATTTTCTTTGGAGGCTTCATATTAGCTATAATGAAACAACACAAGTAGTGTAAAAACTTACGAAAATGTTTTTTCTAAATTCAACACCAGCAAGAAATTATGATAACCACGTGAATGACGCGAGATAGATGTACTCTTACATCAAACCATATAAACTACCTCTATAAAGTTTATAGATCAACTGAACAAGACACTACATGTTGATTTCATTAAAATTACATATGCAAGCAATATATGTGTAATGCTAATATTGTAGAAATACTGATACTATAAGTGAAATTTAATCATGTTCTTCTCTCTTAGTTAGATCCACGCAAATGACAAAAATATCCGGGACAACATTTTATTGATTGTGTAGTAGTCGATGCTTAATATTTTATACATTAATTGACACTGGATGAGAGCCCTATACTTGTTTTACAATTATCTTTAATTAGAACAATAATGATTAACTGATGCCTTAGAAAAACTGCTTTTTACTTTGAGAATACATACTAGGGACATGCCACGTGAATGACATATGACATAATACAGTTTACTTTTTATTGTTAAAAAAATAGGTCAGTTGTTAATATATACTTGGCTAGATAGACTACTATTACATCTTCACTGTACTGAACTAACCGGTAAAAAGGTATTCGTAATATAATATTAATTAAGCAGGGACAGTATCTCCTCCGATCTTTAGCTCATGTCTTCCAGTCCTGTATCCCTTTTTCTCGCAGGTCCTCTTTAACTGCACCCAGCCGTTTCCTTCTCGGCCTTCCTCCTCTTCTCGTTTCTCCTAGGTTTGTATCCATTAGCTTCTTAGGGATCCTGTTTTCTGATTGCCTTTCTAGGTGCCCTAGCCACCTCAGCCTTGCTGCTTTAACTTGCTTGCTGAGCTCTGATTCTTTGTAAAGGCTCCTTATTTCCGCATTTGATCTTCTTAACCATATTTCCCCTTCTTTCTTCCCTCCAAATATCCTTCTGAAGATTTTCCTCTCCCATATGTCTATTCTTTTCTATTAAGGATCCGCACTTCGCTCCCATACAGTACTGTCGATCTTATGACTGTTTTATATAGATTTGCTTTCCTAGATACTCTTTTTGATTTCAGTATCTTGTTTAAAGCGCTTGCACATTTATCCCCTTTGGCTAATCGTATTTCAATTTTTTTCCCTTCGTCCCCCTTCCCCGTTATAACAGTTCCTAGGTATATATATATATATTTGTTTACTTTTTCTATCCTTATCCTGTTTGTTGGTCCCGTTTTTACTATCAAATCTTCCTTTTGTTCTGGTGGTTTTTCTGTTGGTTGACTGTAAAATTATAGTTTCTAATACAATTAGAAGAACGGTTTCATATTTTTTTAAAGTATCTTTGAGCGCTTTTATTTTATCAATTTCATTCTTTAGTTTAGCCGTTAAAATAATTTTTATCAGTGCTTCGAGCATATCCAAAAAATTTTAATGTAATGCAAATAATGCATCGTGTCTAGAAGATCACCTTGTAGCCACCAATCGCTTAAGTTTTATGGATTTAGACTTTCTCAGGACGTAGTAAACCCCATCTTATAAAGCCCATTTCCGAAAAAAACAAGTTTTCTCAAAATCGAAAAAGTTTCTAATAATTTCTACTTTTTTTACAGAAGCATTTAACACTAGATTCAAATTATGTTAGCGCAGTGAACATAATGAGCGTTTTTAACTTTTTCTGCATTTTGGCTTGAACACCGTTGTAAGCACCACTCATGTTCGCTGCACTATCGTATCCTTGACTACGCAGTCTATCTAAGAATAAATTTAAACTATTTATTTGCGTAATAATTTTATCACTTAATGTAGTTGCAGTCTGATTTTCTACAGGAATAAATCCTAAAAAGGATTCTTTAATGACAATATCTGAAATGACGTTATCGGTTTCAATTATTTCAACATACCGAAATACTAAACTAAGCTTATCAATTTTTGTAATATCTTGAGTGGTATCAACTATAATTGAAAAAATGGGCAGACATTAATTTTGTTGATTATTTCATCCCTAACAGAATTTTCGAGCAGCTCTATTATTTCGTTTTGAATTTTAGGATTTAAATAAGTTACAGAGTTAGTGCAACAATCTTGCAAATCTTGTAAATTATTGATTCGTTTTCAAAATCGATAGTTTTTTTTAAATAGCACAATACTGATTATGTTCATGGTTCTCTTCATGTCTGTTTATAAGTTGATTTAAATGAATCCAGTCATCAAAACCTACACTAATAAGTGATTTTGCTTTTTTAAAAACAACCAGCATGGTTGACAATAGCATTTGTTGAATATTTTTAAATAGCACAACCACATTCTTTCAGTTTAAGATCTATTTTAGAAATCATTTTATAATAAAAATCTGAAAAACTTTTGTCCTTCACATCTTTTGGAAATGGACCAAGAGGTCTACAAGGACCGTTTAAAATAATAAAACATTTTTGGTCATTAGTTAGTTCCTGAGGAAAATATCCGCGGTCAGTAGCACTTTCGCCACTCATATTCACTAAGAAATATACATAAATATATTAATAGCAAAATAAAGTATTATACGGACTTTATCTTACATTCTGTTTTAGTAGCTGGTACTGATGAAGTTGACTCTATCTCAGTGACTGTTTTCGGATCCAGAACTATATTATTAATAACTATAAGCATATATTTTTAAAACTAATCAAAATTAATTTTGTTTGCCTGCTATTATCACTAGTGGTTTTAAATATTCCACATGAAGTGCTGGAACTCGGGAGTTGAATTTCACTAACTTCAAGTTTGTCATCACATTTTCTAATTAAAAATTGATCTATTTTTGGTAATTTTTCCTTTTTTCCCGCCGCCTCTAATTTTGCTTTTCGCTTGGCGTTAATCTTTTTACACAGAGAAACAAAACGTTGAACTTGAACACTTCTAATTTCTAAACAACAAACTATAAGAACTGTTTAACTTCGGAGTTCAAACCAAAGTTATGTATTAATAGGAAAAGGAAAAATTCCAACAAATGGTAAAAATGCTCAAATGCTAAAAATGTATTTAGCTCGGTTCCGAGAAATACAAGAAAGGGTCGGGTGGAAGTGATTGAACTGTCATAAACTGTACCAAAGATGCATCCATCCTTTTATATCTTATTTAAGCAATTTACCATCTATTTGGGATTAAGTATTTATGGTGCGGCAAAAAGAACACAACAATAAAATTTAAGTATGTCTATACTTGCAATTGTAAATGCAAACATATATTTTTTTAAATAATAGGTAATTATTATAATTTGCTAGTCTCTAGTCTCGGCACCAGGCCCCTGTTAAGCAGATCCCACCAAACTGTGCTTGTTACGCTACTGTTATAATTACAAATCTTACGATCAAATAGTTTTTATCATTATGTCTGAGCATATCTTTTTGTAAATTTCCATTAATTGAAAATTTCTAGTCAGATATAGTATATTCAAATGGTTTCTTAGCTGTATGTGTTAAACATATGCACTTGCAAACTGATTTTTTGTGAATATTTATAAGTACATATTTACATTAAAATGGTTTATCACCACTATGAGTGAGCATATGATTTTGCAAACTTTTTTTCTGTAAGCATGTGTAACTACAAATATTACATCTAAATGGTTTCTTATCGTTATGAGTGTTCATGTGTCTTTGCAAACTCGCTTTTCGGGAACATTTATAAGTACAAATAATACATCCATATGGTTTCTCACCACTATGAATGAGCATGTGCCTTTTCAAACACGTTTTCATTGAACATTTATAGTTACAAACATTACATTTGAATGGTTTCTCACCACTATGAATGAGCATGTGGGTTTGCAAATTCACTTTTAGTGAGCAGGTGTAACTACAACTATTACATTGAAATGGTTTATCACCACTATGAGTTAACATGTGGTTTTGCAGACTGGCTTTTAATGAGCATGTAAAGCAACAAACTTTACATCCGTATGATTTCACACCATTATGAGTGAACATGTGCTGCTTTAAATTTTGTTTTTGCGAGCATTTATAATTACAAATTTTACATCCAAATGGCTTCTCACCACTATGAGTGAGTATATGTCGTTGCAGATGTCCTTTTAGTGAGCATTTGTAATGACACACATTACATTCAAATGGTTTGTCACCACTATGTGTGAACATATGTTGTCGCAGATTTGATTTCAATGAGCATTTATGGTCACAAATATTACATTTGAATGGTTTCTCACCAGTATGAGAAAGCATGTGCTTTTGTAAACTTTCTTTTCGAGAGCATCTATAATTACATATGTTACATAGAAATGGTTTCTCACCACTGTGAGCGAGCATGTGTGTTTGCAAATTTGATTTAGATGAGAATTTATTGTTACATATATTACTTTTAAATGGTTTCTCACCACTATATTTTTGCATATTTCTGTGTATTTTTGGCATTTATAGTTGTTACATATATTAGATATGATTGTTTAATGGAATGTACATACAGATAAATTTGAAATCTATTATAAAAAAAATTAAGAACAGGTTTTACATCATCACCTACAAACAGGCTAACAATTAATCTTGCGTCCTGTGTGCACTGAAGTGACTACCACTAAAAGTCTTGATGATGAACGTTTTTTATGTAGATTATTTTTTCCTTTTATTCTTATCCTCACATTACAAATACTCTATTGGAAATTAGAGTTGGACTGTTGTAACACATCAAATTAGATTTATTTAAATCATTTCAAACTCCTACTCTTTGTTCCTACTTTAAAAGCATATTTCTATTTTATATTGCAAACGTCTAGTGGTCTAGCCATGACCAACTACTATTAAGTGTAAACATTATGGATTTTTCAAGAGACCATGGAACTATGAAGTGACCCGGACCGTGGCGCCATCGGTTGATAGATTTTCAAGTTACCGTTTTTTTATTTACCACTAAAATTCGAAATTTTTTATTTTATCTACGATCATATAAAAAGTGACCACTTTCATACTGATTTTCGTATAAAAAGTTAACGTTTATTGCGCTAGTGTTATAAAATTTTTATTGCGCTAATGTCAACAAGAGTGTATGATAAATTAAAGATTTATGAATATTTTACAAACTAGTTGCTAAACAACTTAGTATATAAAAATCTAAGCACGCTAATATATGTACACCTGACATAAGTCACAAATTTAAATATATATTATGTAATTAGGAGATCAAGCGATACTTTAAATCCAAGATGATGTGTTATAACATCTTCGAGGATTTAAAGAAGCTTGATCTCCGTATTGCATAAGTTGTTTTATTTTATTTCGTATTTTAATCCTAATTTCTCCCTTTTAAGATTTATCCGAATTTATTGTATAATGAAGTTGCTTTGTCTGTGTCATCATACGCGTAACCAAGGAGATAAAAAGCAGCATGTCACATGTGGCTGTTATGCAACATCAAATGATTTTTACGTTGCCAACACGACCTTCTAGATTTCACGAGACGACGTCTCTTATCCGGCCTGGGCACTTTTACGATTTCCCATATAAACTTTGTTTCTGAGAAAACGCAAAATTTTGCCGTTTTGGCGCTAGCTGACACGCTGATGTTTATTTGTCACTTGATGATATATAGGTTAGGTAACCCTTACAAATGTCAAGCGAGTAACGTAAGTAGAATCGCATTATAGAAAAGATCATGTTACATGAGAATTGCTTAAGATAATAAAACTCACGATATCAAATTACAGTTTTTCTGCTAAGTCTATGTTATCTCTATCAGAACTTCTTTGGCATTTATTCTCTCATGACCATGAGAACTGTGTAGGCAGATAAGGTATAAATACCTCTGTTTTAATCTTAAGTCTTTAGTCTTTATTAAATATTCATTCAACACACAAGATCTTTATTAAGTATTCAACAAGTGTTTATCCAGAGTGAGTATTAAAACTAGATGTGGATTTTAAAATTGTCTTGCTAGTAAAAACATAAAGGCTCATTCGAGTTTTAATTAATTATTTTGCTTAATGTCATTTAAATGTGAATTCTAAAATTGTTCTGTTGTGTGTTAATTCAAATTTAATTATTTAAACTCGTCTTAAACTCGTTAAATAATTACAGACAAAGTAATATTAATATTTGTATTCTAAATGTTAAAAGAGATAAAGTTTTCTCTCGATTAAAAATAATAAAATATATTCTACGACTGCAAACGAAATATATAAATATGTTTTATTATATTCAATAAATAAAGTTTAAAAAAAAGCTTCGGCCACAGAATATAATCAAAACTGGCGCACTGGGTAGGATTTTGGAAAATCGACGATAAATATCGATTTTGTGTTTTAACACTTGATCCAAAGGAAAAACGTTCCCAACAACGTGTCGACGTCAAGAGAATTGGAGTTTTCACCGCTTTTAAAATTGGCACGGAGGCTTCGAGAATCAAGGCGCGACATCTCAACAGCACCATCGACCGTCCAGGCTTCTAACATTGGCCCCGCGGAAGTCTCCCGTTCGAGGTACACAGTAGACAGCACATCGCATGGTTATCGCAACCTTGGGACGTTTCCAGCTGATTATTGCAATCAACTTTAATTCTACGCAACAAAGTGTTTTTTTCTTTCAAAGTGAATAGTGTTTCAAGAAGAAACCAGTGAATTTATTAAATCATTTTTAAAAAAACTATACTAACTTAGTTTTAACATTTTTAATTAATTTAATTAATTATTGCATTACGTACAGATAGATTGACGCTTTATTGATCGGTTTTTGCTGATTAACAGCATTGTAAAAACAAATCCTGGACAAGACCAAGACAATCTCACACCTCCGCGGTTGCCATGGCGAAAATCCACTAATTACGGTTTGAACTGCTTGACCATCCTCCTTACTCACCAGATCTAGCCCCAAGCGATTTCTTTTTGTTCCCTCATCTAAAAATTGCGCTCGGAGGACAGAGATTTTCGTCAAATGAGGAGGCAATCACCTTCTTGAACAATTATTTTGCAGAGAAAAACGCCGAGTACTATTTGGACGGGTTAAAGAGATGGGAGCATCGCTGGGAGAAGTGTGTAGACTTACAAGGAGACTATGTAGAAAAATAAAAATAAATTTAAAGAAAAAATGTCTTGTATCTTTGTTAGGTCGGAAACTTTTCAGACCACCCTCGTACATAATTAATTTTTAATAAGTCATTCGTAATGGATACAATTTCGTTGAAGACCAAACAACGCTGGTATTTGGGTTTTTTATACAAGGTGTTTCACTTTCCAGCTTGACACCACTATATATTTGTTATTTATAATGGAATCAATTCCAAATTTTTATCAGGTATAGAATCTCTTAAAAGACGTGTGCATGTAATACAATTGCAGCCTACTACATTTGACGATAAATGCAAATAATTGAAAAAATCGCGACGGAAATTTGTTCTGGACCACCTAAAAATCATAAAACCAAATTCTGATTAGACAATCGTGAATAATATATAATCATTGTTTTAAATATACTGTTAGAATTGAATTAAAATTATCAACAACAAAATCTTGTTTACTCTTAAACCTTAACTAAAAGAGTAACGGTCTATAATATATAGTATGCAGGAATATTCAGGAATATTCATCTTTTTGGACATACTCGAAATAATCTTCTATAATGTAGGTGGATTTGTTTTCTAAAATTACACGCCCACATTGAGTAGTGGAAATCAAGCATCTCTTTTCCACTAATTTTACCTCTTTGTTATACAATTACAACACCGCAACGCACGAAATTCTAGATTTCATAGCATAATTTACATGCGTAAATGAATTAATATTAATTGTTGATTAACTAATATTAATCAATTGATAAGTTAATGAACTGTAATAAGTTATATTGTAAAAAATAATTAAGAAATAGAAATAATTAATAATAAAAAAGAAACAAACAGATGAGTATGATAAATAGATATTCATTTTAAAAAAACGTATGACAGCAGCCACCATGCCCAAGTGCAGGATGCCCTAGATTTGTAATTCAAAACGCACGTTTTTATAATAACATTTCTTTTTATGACATGTTTACAAAAAGGGATAATTACATAAAATTATCCCTTAATTTTATAGTCATTGTTTAAGTTAAAACTAAACGATGAAACATATGATATTAATAGTAAAACACAAATAAAATGTAACATTAACTCTAATAGTGTTTGCACAAACTCGTGGATAAATGAGCTCTGAAATTCTTTACTTAATATTTCCCGTGTAATGCATTCACATACCACCTACCTTTTGAAACTGTCCACCGTTATTTCTCAATTAGTTTTCTTTTGCTTCCCTTTTATTGAGATCGTCACCTCTATATTCCGAACTGCACGTCTCCAATGATAATAGAATTACACTAATTGTGAAAATTCGGAAAACTCGCACTTTTATTTTTGACGTGCGCGCTTTTATGTTGTAAACGAGAATCTCTTTTTTGGCGCTAGGGCGCAGCAGTATGAAATGCATCACAAAAGCGCGGTAAATCGAAATATTTGAAAACAATAAATAATATCTGGCCTGTTGCACAAACAAATAGCATACTGTATTGGTATATTGTTTTTGGATTATATTTATTTGAATAATGTTGTTAACTGTGTAGTGTAGACTTATCATTAATGTATATCATAAATGTTTTAAGTATTTAATAAATTTGTATACATATTTACTTTTCAAACTGTAAAATGCATTTGCTGCATGCAATAAATAGTTTATCGTACTACTAGCTATAAAAGTCATACGTTTTTCACGAATTTGCGGTTTGATTACCGAGGGCGAAGCCCAAGATTATCAAGCAAATGAGTGGAAAAAGAGACTTTCGTAACGTGTTGTGCACATTTTTTTGGATATTGTAAGTTGAGAAATTTGACCTAAAAGGATCATGCAAAATTTTCAAAAAATCGGAGAAACATATTATTCTTTAACAATAATCTCCGAGGAGATTGAAGTTTGTTTTTTACGAACATAATTAAAAAACATAATCAAAAAAAGTGATTTTTCATTAAAAAGAGTCAAAGTTCATAATCAATATGCAAAACAAAATAATTAAAAAAGTGCGACTTTCATTACGATTTTTCGTGAAAAAAATTCAACTTTCATAATCAATTTGCAAAAAATATAGTTACATTTTTATATTTCTAAAATAATAAAATTGTTCTGACATCGCTTCCAGTACAACTGATTTCAAATAAATCTAGGACAGTCAGTACTCCATAGTGTAAATGTTGCTTTTTATCTTCCTTGGTATTTAATAAATTGTATGTAGTTAACTATGAAAATATAATTTAAAGCCTGATTCACACGTTGTTAAAAACGCAAAATTCACTCTCAAGACTCAAGACAAGAAAAAAATTATTAGTCAATTAATTATTTGAATTATATTTTTAAATGTTTTTAAAATTATTTTTACTTGACATAAATACACATACACAGTTTAAACAATAACTGTAAAATTAAGGAATAATTTTATGTAATTATTCCTTTTTATAAAATATTATAATTATAAAAAAAACGTTTATTTATAAATAGCTATTTACACTCGAATGCGGTAAGTCGAACTTTACAGGGCGACAACTTTGTTTAAAGCACGAGCCCGTAGGGCGAGTGCCTTATTAGTTGGAGCCCTGTAAAATGACTTGACGCATGAGATTTGTATAAGATTTTTTGGCCGACAAGTTTTATAGAAAATAAAAAAAAATAATTCAAAACATGCACATAATAGTGTGCTCTTGGATGACATTTGTAGTTTCCAAACGTACAATAGATGGCGCTGCGGCGATTTAAATTAATTAAATTTTAATTTTTTCTATTAAAGCCCGAAATATTTTTAATAATAACTTAGGTAACATGTATTTTATTACATAAACTTAATTATTACAAGAATAGTTGGTTTCTTAAATATCTCTAATTGCCCAGTATTTTTTAGTATTTTTACCACATTCGCTTGTCATTTTACGACATCATGCGTAAATATGAAGCTACAGTTGACGTAAACAAAACTGAAACAAACGTTTTAAAATACAGGAGGCCAAAAATATATTAAATAATTCATAAAAAGAAATTTACCCAAACAGCTGTAATTATAAACAAAACTTGCGTTTTATAATAATTAGAAATCTAGCGCATCCTACACTCGGAGATGGTGGATGCTGTAGTACGTATCTTTTTTAATGAATATCTATTTATCCTACTTTTCTGTTTGTTTCTTTGTTATTATTAATTACTTCTACTTTTTAATTATTTTTTACAATATTAACAGTACATTAACTTATCATTTGACTAGTATTAATTAATCATCAATTAATATTAATTCAAATATGCTCTGAAATCTAGATTTTCGTGTGTTGCTGTGTTGGAATTGTTTAACAAAGAAGGGAAATCAGTGGGAAAGAGATGCATGATTTCCACTACTCTTGTGGGCCTGCAATTTTATAAATAATCCATCCAAATTCCAGGAGTATGTCCAAAACGATGAATGCTCGTGCATATTGTAGAGTATAGATCCTTAAATGAATATGCTCTTTTAGTAAACCTTTAAGAGCAAACAAAATTTTGTTGTCAATCTCCATGTCACTTTTAAAGCAAAAATATGATAATTTTAATTCAATTATAATAATGCATGTAAAACAATTATTATTATTCAAGATTTTTTAACCAAAATTTAATTTTATGATTTTCAGGTGATCCAGAACAAATTTCCATCGTGACTTTTACATTATATGTTTTTTCAATTATTTGAATTTATCTTCGATTGTAGTAGGTTGGTGATTTATAAAAAAATGGGGATTATAATTACACGCAAACCTCTTTTACGGGATTCTATGCCTGATAAAAATTTGGAATTGATTCCATTATAAATAACAAATATATAGTGGTGTCAAGCTGGAAAGTGAAACACCTTGTATAAAAAATCCGAACATCAGAGGTGTTTGGTCATCAACGAAATGACTTTTATCCATTTTGAAATGGCTTATTAGTAATTAATTATGCATTTGAAAAAAGGAAGTCAATGAATTTATCGATATTAAAAGATTTATTTGTATAAACTTTGTTGGCCTGTGGGGATGAAACGAGGGGGGCGTAGATGTTTTTTCCCAATTTAAACATAGTTTAGAATAATACGATCTACGTGTATACCAACTTTCAACTTTTTTAGACCATTTTTAATTTTTTCTCATTATGGCCAAAATGGCCATAGATTTTCCCTGATGGATTCGGCAGCTAGTTTTTTTTTGTAGTATATATTGACTACTAATTACCATTACTATCTCTTGATATACTTTTCGTCGATTTTCTCGGGAGTCAGTTCCAAACTTTTCCTTGTAAGGTCGCTGGCTGTACCGTCTACCATGTCTACTAGCGAATCTTACGGTAGCAGGTCGGAGACCTGGCCAGACAATATTACTATTATTATTAAAATATACATAATGAGTCCGACATCACGAAAAATGTTCATCTTGAGAAAAGGAGTATTTAGATAAGTGGTTAAATATTACTTAAATGGTCTCCTGAAACCCTTAAAATTAAGAAAAGGACACAGAACAAAAATCTCGGAATTTCCATGTTGACCGATCAGTAATAATATACAATATGTTGGTTATGTAAAAATTTACATAAATCATTCGTATTATCCTTTTTGTGATAATGCAGATCATTAAATACAATGTTAGCTTCTGTAACATCATTGTATTATAATGTTATAACGTACATATGAGAAAAGCTAGATTTTATCAAAGAGAAATCATTTTTCTGTCCTTGGAAGGTTTTTTAAATTTTAATTTCAATGCATTATTTACAACGAGTTGCATACTCGTCTAATAGAGTGCTCCGTGCAGCTTTGAAACTCGCTTAAAATGAATTTTGTGGGGGTTTCAGGGTTATAAACTGAAAATAATACCGAATGAAGCTTAGGTCCTAATATAGTAGGGTACAGTGAATAACGAATTATTTTAAAATTGTTAAACGTCCACTTAACTACTGTTTACACTCATGTCAATCATCAACTGTGTCAAATTTCAGCAAAAAATTTCGACTGTGTCCCTCCCATATTGGACTTGAAAGTTTTTAATGTTATTCGTAATGTAATTGTCTAGCTGAAATTCAGATTTCAATTATTTTCTTACCTGTCCTTTGTACATTGCATATAAAATTGAACTAATAATAAGGCAACAAACATTTCTAAACAAGAAATAGAGCAAAGAAGTTAAGTCTTTAGAACTTACAGAAATAGTACTTATTTAGCTACGTTAAAGTCACGCTTCGTCTTGAAGTTTGGCATCGCTTTCCTGGAGAAAAGTCGCTGTCTGATGTAACCATCTCCCTCCTGGAATCCAGTCACTGCAACACAAGCCTCTGTCAATACTCTAATTCCTCTTTCTACTGCTTGCGTATGATTTGGCCACTTAGGAACAGCCAGAGGAGTCTCCAAAATGTTGAGAAGTTCTTGCTCAGATAGCTTTGCAATGAAGGGAGGTTCATCGTTCAGTTTTTCTGTCCAATTGATCATGGAATAGTAGTTGATTGCTTGCCAATCAATTTTAGGAACGTGTACCTGCCTAATGCTTTTATCAAGTTCTACAGATGGATTTTCTTCACCTCTTTCACACTCTGAATCTTCTTCATCGTCTGTACACCTCAGCAATTCAGCATCCTCGTCAGTAACTTCATCATTAGTATCAGACAGTTTATTTCCTCCCTCACTTCGCAACTTACTAATCAACTGTATGGCTTTTATTCTCACCTCTTGTTCTTTATCTGCACACATGGCAAGGAGCAGCTGGTCTGAATGTGCGAAATAGGCAGCCGTTATATTTTGTAAATGTTCCAGCTCACCTGTGCCCTTTCCATTCTATATTTATGACGCTCTCTATGTAGCTTGGATGGATCGATAACTTGACTAGTCTCTTTTGACGTGACGATTCCATAATCTACAAACACAGCAGATGCAATGGCAGCTCCAGCTTTATCACTCACGCCATAACGATCACAAATCTCAGACAAAGTTGGAAGAGCAGTTCTGTGACATGTTTAATGGCAGAGCATGCCATTAAACATGGCATGCTTCTTGACTCTTTTTGCACCTTGTTCTTCTCTAACAGCAGATCTATCCCACATCCTTGTAACAGTAATATCAATTCCACAAATTGTCATCTTGCGTTCACTCCTCTGGTCCAACAAGAATCTCACTTCTCTCTTTGGAACCTTTATTTCGCATTTACAGGCAAGATGATAAGCTTCACAGGGACTTGTTCGGCATCCAACATCAATACAACTTGCTGAAGGACAATCACAACAGTAGATATCAAAGATCTTTTCCATTTCTTCCTTGTATGCAGCAATTTTGTTAGCACCTTTACTTCTATTCACCTCCACCCCTTTATTGTACATTCTCTTGATACGCTCTTCAACTGCTTTTTGAGAAACTAAAGGAGCCACAGTCCTATCACCAATAGCTGTTTCCCACAAGAATCTAACTTCATCTGCAACACGCTTGATAATCTGTTCTATGTTGGGAAGTTTTTTCTCATCATCTTCACATTTTAACTTCCACACTCGTCTCATGACATCACCAATTGTCGGCAACATGTGTTAAGGTAGAGAAGCTGCAAATCCAAATAATTTGTGCTCTGTCTGCTTCCGTGTAGCAATTTTCGTAGCCATTATTGAATGTTAACTAAATTCGTATCTAAAACAAAAATAAAACAACTATAATTCGCTAAAACCCGTGCAGCATAGCGTTTTATAAGAAACATAGGCAGTACGGATAAACCAAAAAGTTCAGACTTAAAAATGGGAGGTGAGACATTCATCGATTTTCTTAAAATTTTGTACACAAGTTTGCCTTGTCATACAAAACACATCCCTAAGCGGACATGTAAATCGATAAGTTTACTGGTCCCTATAATATAGTCTTAAATCCGAAATTTGTCAAAAATTGGATAATGCCACTAAACCCGATACTTGAGATACGGACATGGCCGTAAAACAGAGAAAAAGCGTTGTATAAAATTCAAAAATAATTTTGTAGCGTATACATAATTATAATTATAATTAGAGTCAGCAGTGCGGCATAGTGGATTTCTATCGCTTAACAAAGTTAAGTCGAGTTTGTGTCGGTCAGGACTCGGATGGGTAAACCACGAGCGCAGTGTACTTGCCGATATGGCTCCGCTGTCTCGTCTCACACGCACATATCCACTCTGCGGCTCGGTGTGTCTGACGCCTCGACACCGAAAGGTATATAAGGTTAAAGATTATGTATGTATGTATGTATGTACATAATTATAATGATTTGAAATTCTAAAATAACATTGGCGCTTATGGGGCCAAATACTACAAACAAGTGCATATCTCTGTTCGAAGAGATATCTCTTTTTAATAGAATATTTTTTTCGATTTTGTTAGTTATTTAAGCTATTATTCATTATTATTAATCATACATTACCTAATCATATTAAGCCACCTGTACTTACATAAAAGATTCTATATAAGATAGCAAATTCATTAAGAAAGGAGTAGTCAGTATTTATTGCGAGCTCTTTGAGGTCGAATGGAGTTATAATATAAGCGATTAGTTTGAACCCTAATAGTGTTGTATTTGTTAGCTATAACAATTCAGAAGTGGGATTATTTTGCGTCGTGTTGCTAATTTGAATGTGCGGTTAAAAAAATGAGTGATAGTGAAATGTCTAGTGGTAGTGAAACCGACTACGAGAACCATAAAACGAAAACAGCCAATCATGGAACTGGAAGGCCAAGATCGAACGCATGCATTCTGAAGAAGTGTACTTTTTGTGGAAAGAATGGTCATTTGCGGGAAGACTGTCGGTTCCGAAGGGTTAATACATCCATCCGGCTTCCAACGGCCAGCAAAGAAGTGCACAAACTGTGGAAAGACCGGTTCCGAGAGGAGTGCCGCTATTTGAAAATGGCTACAGTTCAGGCAATACAAAGTCAAGTTTTTAGTACCTGTTATTACATTGATGTTTTAGTTAACAATATTGCCTGCAAAGGGTATCTAGATACGGGAAGTCAAATAAATGTATCACGAGAGGGATTTCTGTATCCTATAAATAAACCCTACGAGCCATTATATACTTGACATTGTGACCACTTTGGCCCTTTTTGTAAAAGTTCTGGTGTCTCATATATATCTATGATAGCATAGAAGCGACCAGAAAAACAAATACAATTTGATGGGTCTCATAAAATAGCAGAGGTACTAGAAAACGATAAGTACAAGATAATAGCCTTAAAAAGCATGAGAGGTTACAAAAAATACAGACCAACTGTTTCTGCAGAACAATTACGCCCATTCACTGGAGGTGTAATCGACGATTTTAATTCAGATAGTGAAGTAAATAGTACAGATGAACTAATCGATCTGTTAGAAGGTTAAAAGGTCTTTATATTAATTCGATTCTTGTTTGATTGTAGATATAGTATAGATAAACAAGCAACATCCTAATAATTATGATCTAGGCTTGTGAAAAGCCTACAAGGTCTGTGGTGGACATATATTTTGCCTAACTAAATAATTGTATAATTTTAATTAATTAACGAACATTGTACGTAATGGCCTGTAGTAGGCATTCATTAGAAAGGTTAAATAAGTGTGAACTGTAGTAGGAACCATTAGATACAAATTTCGGAACCATTAGGTTCTAAGCTTCATCGCTTGTATCCCCGAGACCTCCACGGATGTTAAAGTTCCGCCGAGCACTCTACTAATAGGACTGACTGACAAGCAAATGTGATGATATGTACTGCGATAATTCCTTAGTATTGAGGGATTTACCGCTAGTTCTTTTGGAGGTTAGAAAAACGTTCTTAAGGGTTCGTATTTTTGACTTTTCTTTTACGTTCCTTTTTTTGCTGTGTCATTCTTTGTGACATGATTCGTCATTTAATATATTTGTATTAACTCAATGTCATTAACTTATTTGTATTAAACATTTTATAAATTATTTATACTGAGTGTTAATAGAAACGGACCGTCGAATGAATATCACATTTGCTTTATACCTATTATATTACTATAATACTGCATGTTAATAAAGGCACCTTATTTGTTTTTGTGAGATATTTGTGTATTGGTTGTATGACCTTTGGGTTGCTAATTAAATGAAAGTAAATGGCAATTGTCTTTTCTTTGGTGTACCTAAGAATTGTTTTACAGATATTCATCGGCAAGTAATAATTAGGCTATATAAGTTTCCTCAAACAAATTCATTGCAATCAGAGCTAGTCGGAGGGCTTTTAACCCTGCAAAGAGTTTTGTATTTACGTCTCCCGTCTTTCAGTGCTCTTTTTACTTCGGTCTCTTCTGCAAAGTGCTTTTTGGTTATTGTGATTGATGATCTTTAAATGTGTCAGTGCCTCTGAGAAAGCCTCTAAGATTTAAAAAATAAAAGCCCCTCACTTTGGCGACAATTGTAAGACACACAGAACTCTTCTTTGACTCGGTAAATCAATTTACATTAAAATTAATCAATACATCAAACACTTGAACACAAAGTCCTTCTATAACCATAATTGCGTGACGCTATGCTCCGGCAGAGACATATCATTATTCAAATTATAGCTTAAGCGTCGTGGGTGTTAATTACAAAGGTTTCTGATTAGAAACTAGAACACAGAAATAAATAATAAAAAACAGAGGGCGCCACCCAAACTGATTAGATGTTATTACGTAATTAAAGAAAATCGGAAAGTCCACAGTCTGCAAAAAGACTTTCCTAAAATTTACATTAAATTGATCTAAACAAATTTTAAATAAAAATTTATCAATGATTGCTAGATTTGAAGTCTGTATATTGAATAAAAAAAATTAAGGTATGTTCGGTTGACTTATAAACCTGGGGCTAAAGGCCATCGATCTGTAACAATTTCGATATCGAAAAAACATATTCATATCTTTTTTAATGCATACATATCTATTAAAGATTTAAAAATTATTGTTTGTTACTTTATTTCAGGTAAAATTCTAACGATTATTTTGTTAAATGTGCATTTTTAAACTCGGCAATAACGTTTCATGCTTGTTTTTGGCTGTTTTGTTCTTCTGCTAATTTTTTCATAACTTAGTTGTGTAAACTGACTGAGACAGAAAAACAAAGTAGTAGTAAAGCATTATAAAATATTATAGCGTTTTCGAATAAGAATGTTATTGACAGATAAAACAAGTGTGGGTTTTGTTATTTTTTTTGTTACATTTCAACAATTACTTTTAATTCAAAGCTGTCAACCTAAAACTTCAAAAACATTAATCAACTGCTTCAAAAACTATTGCCAATCTTGCAAATGAATCATTTTACAATTCAGAGGTGTTAAAGCAATTGTTGAGTCATTAGAGATCAGATCACGGACAAATAGTAACAAAAAGGCTAAAATGTTTCTCTCTAATAATAATTTTACTACCTTCGAGTACAGTTTGAATTAGTGGTAGTACCGTTTTATCAATTTCGAAGAGTACATATTTCGCAGATAGAATAAGAAAAAGATTTATGAAATTTAAGATATTTAACTGAGGTTATTCTATGCTAAAATAGATATTGAACCAATTCACAGAAATCGTATTGCTGCCATTAAATAGTGATTTTCTGAAAAGGAAATATGTGGGTACTAAGAGTAAAGCAAGAGGAGCTCGATTAGATTTACATGTCTTTGTATCTACCACGAAATAAAAGCCCCATAATAAAAACTACATGGCATTTTTGTCATTTATTTATTCTTTATTAGTGCATAATTTACATTAGTAATATTTTTTGCATAAAACAAAACATCAAAGCGACAGGTAAGTGGTTCAGTTTTTTCAACCAAGTCTGTTTTAATATTCCCATTTAGTAATAGGTACTTCAACTGCACCAAAAATATGATATTCTGTCAGAAATACATCTTGGTAATAAATTTTAGACACCAATTTGTATTTTCCTTCAGGCAGATGTGGTGGAAAAGTGCTAAAGTCGAAGACTAAATTTTTAATATAGTAGTGACCCTGAAAAATAACTTTTATTATATCCTGATCCATACTTCCATTATTCAGTTTTACTATTATTATTTTTACATACTGGACTAGCAGGACATCCCCGTATGTTGCTATATTTATCGGATTGAGTTTTAACGCCGAAATAGTTGTATTTATAATAATTACATATGTTTTCCTTAAACTCAATGGGAAAGTACCTGTATTCATTGCTGAGAAACTTGCATGTCTCCACATGTACCTAGAAAATAGATTATTCTTTTTTTGTTTACGAATGCTGTGCACATTTAATTTTTCTACAACTAGTTTAATAATTCTTAAATAAGATGGTATAGTATTCACCCTTACCATTATGGTGGTTCCTAGTGGTTGCATTAAATACATCTCGGCGTTTAGAACTCGCTGAGTTCGGTTGTACCAACGTAATTCCATAGTGGCATTTCTAATAAATACATCATTGAAGTAAATAGCTTCAATTCTGTCTAATATTATATTGTAGGACGTCTGATGAAAAATGAACTACAAAATATTGATAAGATTATATTATTATTTATTTTAGAATATCTTCCTAGAACTTGTTACATTCATATTAGATAAAGCGATGCTGAAAAAGACATCGTAGTAAAAGATACAGCTATAATGAATTAAGTATTTAAAAAGTTTTCATCATAAACTAAGGCGTATCGACTTCAAAAACAGGTCCGAAAGAGTACAAATTGACACTTGTGTTTTAGGTTCGGTTTTTCTATAAGAGCAAGGAATTAATAGAAATAAACCTGATAGAATACATTTTGGTTAAGAAGGACACCTTGAAACTTAGCGGTTAACTCCTAATCGAAATAGATTTCTAGTGTATTAAAAGTTTATCTATGCGAAGCCAAACCTTAACTAAATAAATAAACATCCATCCAGTGAAAAACCTCTTAGAGGGAAATGATTTAAAACTTCACAAGTGAATGTACTACACACTACTACATGTTCTAAAAGAAATTTCGATTCATTCTCGATGTAAACGTCAAAGGTTTATACATTAAAAATTTTTAAATTATGTGTTTTCGCATGTGTATTAATGTAGGTTTAACATTAATATTAATAATCAATATGATTTGAGAAAGCAAATGGATGAATTTGCGAAACGTAATCTATTATATTATAATAAAAATTTTAATACTCTAGATTTCTGAGTATCATTGGTTTTGGTCTAACACAAGAAATAGGAACTAAAAAAATTATTGTTACGGCCGAAAGAAAAAGGAAACAATTATAATTAAGATTTTATCACTTATTTTTACTACGCTGTAAAGGTTAAAATGGACGACAACACTTCCAAGACGGTAATTCAGCTGCCCCAGTGGATTACAATAGTATATTACATAACGAGCACGGAAAGTGCCATATTTCGCACGAGTATGAATTTAGACGCACGAGGCGCCAGCCGAGTGCGAAAGTCACTTTCCTGCGAGTTATGTACGCTATTTTTCCTACGACCCCAAAAAACAATACATATTTTTTATAATTTATTTCAAATTTTAATTTAAACTACAATAAAGTAAATTTATTCTAAGAACCATTTTCAAAATACAATAAACATGTAGCACATTCTCTATGAATTAATTTAAAGAAACGTCAGAAAAAGGAGTTTCCACATTATTATTTTATTTTGCAAATGTTCGAGAGACTTGAAGGCACTATTAGAAACTAGATACATATTTTTGCTCCTTGTTTTCTTCAATCAATTTAGAAGTATCATCGCCCACAATTTGCGTAAGGTACACTTTGAAGGTTTCCAACTTTCTCTCTTCAGCTTTAATCCATAAATTAGAATAACAGGTCTATGAAATGGAAACCTAAAAATAATAATTTAGGATTTCAATTTATCAGTGACCCTCGAGAATTAATGTTATTTCTCTCGTATGCTGTTACTGCATTTATTTGCAACTCATTTATTTAAAAATTTTCAATATATTAACAACTTCTCATTCTCATTCACGATGGCGAGTCGAGGTGTTGTTTGTTTAAAGTGCTCTAACAAAGTTCGTCGTGACGGTGATTCAGTAGATTGCTCAGGACCATGTAAGTCTTCATATCACTTAAAATGTACTAATATATCAGATGAATCATACCATAAAATGTGTGATGATAAATCTATAAAGAAGTGGTTATGTGAAAATTGTGAGCATGATAAAAGAAAGAATGACCTTAAATTCAACGAGAACGTTGATAACCTCCAAAAGTTATCACAAAATTTGGAAAACCTCAAAAATATACAAATGCCTGTTGGGTTGCCTACAGTTTCCAATTCGTCAATTTATGAAATGTTTTCTGCAATTTTCAAAAATTAAATATTTTAGACTCGTTGAATAACGTAGTTGTTGAAATAAAAAAATGTTTAGGGAGCGTATGCAGCCAAATGGAAAGATTACATTCAGAGGTAACGAACCTAAAACAAGAAACCAGCAACCAGATGAAAACAATTCATGTATCAGTATTCAGTATTCAAGAAATCATAACATTGAAATTCACAATCTTAAAGAAAATGATGGTGAAGATCTTGTAATGATAGTAAACAAGATAGCTACCAAATTGAATATACAAGCAAATTTGGAGATTGAGGCTGTACACCGGCTACCAACAAATAATAAAAATAAGGTTAGACCTATAATTGTACAATTCCAAAGCAGAAAAGTTCGGGCCCAGATGCTGGAATCTTATAAAAAGAATAAAATAAGAAATAAAGAAATAATAAATGATGTTTCTGATTCTGTTATTTACATAAATGAAAACCTTTCTCCGCATAATAAATATCTGTTATGGAAAGCTAAATGCGCTAAAAAAGAGCTTCAATTTAAATATGTCTGGACTCAAAAAGGTTGTATATATATGAAGAAAGAAGAAAATTCAAAACCTATTAAGATTGAATCTGAACAGGATATCCCTCAGAATTAGGATGCAGATACTACTGAGAACATACAAAGTGCTACCGAATTGAGTAAGGAAGTTCACACAGTATTTTATCAATAGGTGCGTGGACTTAATACTAAAATAAATGAGTTTTATAATAACATTTTAATCAATAATTATCAACTTGTGGCAATCAGTGAAACATGGTTACAAGACAATATTAAAGATGTTGAACTTTTTGGACATTTATACACTGTATTCAGGAAAGATAGAAATAAGATATCTACAGGAAAGGTTGCTGCCGGTGGTGTTCCTCTTGCTGTGTCTAACTCACTTAAAGTTGAAGAGATAAAAATTAATTGTGTTGTCGTTTCATGTGATATAGTTTGTGCCAAATTATTTTTAAATGATTATAATAGTATATTAAAGAACAAGTTTTATAAGGGTTGATTTGGCGCACGAATCCTAAGTTAGAAAACGAGCCGCAGGCGAGTTTTTCTATGGGATGAGTGCGCCAATGCCCTTATAAAACGAGTATTTTATGCTATTTTTTCTAATTTGCGCCCCCTTTTTTCTTATTTTAATACAAAAAAAAATATTTTGGTCGTCTTGAGAATTTTGTGTTAGTTGGTAACAGTTGGTAACACTCGGCGCCCAGTTGATTTTCTAAATCATTTGCCATCATCCGTCACTTCAAATAAATTAGTTATTACTTTTGTTATAAATGTTTATAATTGTTCATGTAGCAAAAACAATTAGGAGTAATATTTTCCCTTGCTTATAAATTATAATAATTATAACCGTTCGTAAGTTAATACACTATTGCCTATAATTCATAAATAATAATAAAAATTTATCGGAGGTTGACAATTTTGACAGATACTTGCAGTTTGAAGTTGTCACATTCCACGCATTACCCATCCAACCCTTAAAAACTAAATAACCCTATAATTCATTAAAGTACAGTGTACTTTTATAGATAGCCATAAACGACTCCTAATGATAGACGTTAATAAACGTATTACAAACGCAAATTAGAAAAATTTATTTTTGGCCTCCTGTATTTTAAAACGTTTGTTTCAGTTTTGTTTACGTCAACTGTAGCTTCATATTTACGCATGATGTCGTAAAATGACAAGCGAATGTGGTAAAAATACTAAAAAACACTGGGCAATTAGAGATATTTAAGAAACCAACTATTCTTGTAATAATTAAGTTTATGTAATAAAATACATGTTACCTAAGTTATTATTAAAAATATTTCGGGCTTTAATAGAAAAAATTAAAATTTAATTAATTTAAATCGCCGCAGCGCCATCTATTGTACGTTTGGAAACTACAAATGTCATCCAAGAGCACACTATTATGTGCATGTTTTGAATTATTTTTTTTTATTTTCTATAAAACTTGTCGGCCAAAAAATCTTATACAAATCTCATGCGTCAAGTCATTTTACAGGGCTCCAACTATTAATAAGGCACTCGCCCTACGGGCTCGTGCCTTAAACAAAGTTGTCGCCCTGTAAAGTTCGACTTACCGCATTCGAGTGTAAATAGCTATTTTGAACTCACTATCTAGAAAGCAGTGTTCGACGCACTGTCTAGTCAACCGGGAACACTTGTTTCCCGGTTAAGTAAACCGGGAAACACTCAGTGGTGCCAACTGCCAACCCTTGCAAAATTTAAATACCTTTTTTACTGCAAAATTTCTGCCGAAAAACAATCTGTCACATTTGTCAATTGCAGTCATGACTTGCTTTGGTTTATTTTTTTAAATAAAAGTTGTGAAATCAGATAAAAATTTTATTTGACATTTATAACAATGACTACGTTCGTTTCAAAAAGTATTGTACAATTCTCTTGCGTGAACAATGTTCCCGCGTTCACGCATATGAAGGCCCTCGCTCCCTTCGGTCGCTCGTGCTTCAAAACTGCGTTCACGCGGGAACATTGTGTTCCCGCACTCGTATCGTAAATAACTATTATGTCATTGTGCTTTACGTCTCTCCAAGTACAACAAATTATGAATATTTACAAATTTTCGAATTACTATCGTCATTGAGGTATTTTTTTGGGCACGAATTCTTAATTTTAGGTGATGTTAATTTAACTAATTTACAAAGCTACTACACATCAGATTCATATACTACTGAAATAAGTTATTTTCTAAATCTTTTAGAAATTTTAGATGCTCAGCAATTGAATAAAATTTTAAATATTAATGATCGTATTCTTGATATTGTGATATCTAATATGTCTGTAATTGTATTAAAAAGTCTTGAAAGTCTTGTAAAGGAAGATTCTCATCATCCTTCCTTAATTATAGAAATTGATGTTCACTGTGTAACATTTAAATTTCCACGGTTTGAGCATCGTGAGTTGTTTCATTCGAAACACCCCGTATACGCATGCGATTTTCTTATTTTTCGAAATTCCGTGTTGGAAGTTTTGAGATTAGGTGGGCCGGTCAATTGATTCTCGAGCGAGGGGAGCCGGGTTGTTTGAACGCTTCTCGAGGTGACTGTGTGACTGGAGGAGAGCAGGTTTTGCGGAGCTAGCGAAAAGACGTCTGTTGTGAGAATTTTGAAAATTCTTCCCGTAGCGGATTATGTTTTGGTGGACCCGGTGTCGGTCTTTTAAATGTCCTCTCGAAGCCGATACTCAACGGCTTTTTAGAATGGGTGCGAAAATTTAAGTATACGTTAAATGGGAACCTTTTATGTGGTTGCTCCATGACGTAAAGAAGTACCTTTTTTGTTTTAATTATTATGGTAAATTTAATTAAATTTGGAATGGTGGTTTAGTATGAAGTTACTTTTCCTTTTTTTGTATTCTGGCGACATGACCAATGGTTATTAATTTAATTGGAAGCCCTTGGATTTCTTTAATGAACTTCAAATTTTGAAGTTATCGACTGGATTGCCGAGAAGAGGCCCTTGAACTTTCCTTTGTTATTACAGTGTCCGAATTTTTGAAATGGACCCCAAGTTAGTATTAGTTATGTAAAGGTTAGTTTATTTAAATTATAAAGGATTTATAAATTTGTCTTTGTTATTGCATTATTTAAGTAAAAAAAAACTTTTTATAAGCTTTTGAATTTTATGACACCTGTCATTGTTTTTGCTTTTTGCTTAGTGTGTTATCTTTATTATGGTCAATAATATCAACCTTTTGGTGTAACAGTAGATTAATAGTTAATATTTTGTAAGATTGTTGTTATATACAGGGTGTTTGACATTTTGATTCAGCGTACTTATTTATGGTATGATTCTATTATCATTTTTCGAATTGCTTGGCAGTTATCGGTATACTGTAGGGATCCCTCTGGTTAACCACGTTTGAAAACTTCTTTTTAGTGTCAGCCACTTTGTTATTATTTTTTTATTCACTGAAAATGTTATTTATTCAGGCTTGCCTGTTGGCGATTATTATGATTAATCTAAACGTAAAAGTTCAAAAAGCAAGATATAAATATCTTGTTTAAAAGTTTCACCAATAGTGGGCAATACGAGTTATAAAACAACAAAATTGTTGTAAAGCATTATAATGCAAAAGCCCACTAAAACTAATGAATGTGTGAAAACCACGAACGGCACTTCGAGACTCGAGTTTCGAGCTTGTTAGCTCTCATCAGTCGAAGATAGCCGCTCGTAGTTTTCACACATCCAACGGAGTATAAATACTAACTCCGGAATAACATTGATGTCGAGTGACACCAATGGTGACATCTATAGCCAGCCAAGCCTAGCCAGCAACAAAAGATGTCGAAATGGTTATTAACCATACTAAACGTAAAAGTTCAAAAAGCAAGATATAAATATCTTGTTTAAAAGTTTCACCAATAGTGGGCAATACGAGTTATAAAACAACAAAATTGTTGTAAAGCATTATAATGCAAAAGCCCACTAAAACAAGATATTTATATCTTGCTTTTTGAACTTTTACGTTTAGTATGGTTAATAACCATTTCGACATCTTTTGTTGCTGGCTAGGCTTGGCTGGCTATAGATGTCACCATTGGTGTCACTCGACATTAATGTTATCCCGGAGTTAGTATTTATACTCCGTTGGATGTGTGAAAACTACGAGCGGCTATCGTCGACTGATGAGAGCTAACAAGTTCGAAACTCGAGTCTCGAAGTGCCGTTCGTGGTTTTCACACATTCATTAGTTTAGTGGGCTTTTGCATTATAATGCTTTACAACAATTTTGTTGTTTTATAACATGATTAATCTAGTTTATCTTTTGTAATTGACTCAGTTGTATTTTTTTGTAACTTATTTAATCTTATTAACCATTAGCCTTTCTAATATTATTATACTTATTATTTATTTTCTCATCGTTGTTTTACTGTTTATTATATCTAACTAAACCCGGGGTTTTCGCTGTCAACAAACTGTGTTTTTTATTTAATAATCCTTTAGTGTGACTGCTTAAATATTGTTTCCGTTGGAAGATCCGGCCAACGGCTATATAGTGTTCAGTAGGATCTGGCGCCCTTATTTCAAATTTTTATCAGTGCTCCAATTATTCATCTTTTCACAATTTCTCGTACTGGGACCCACGCCCAGCTAGAGCGAAACCGTGGATCGTGTAATTCAATCTTTAAGTATTCACACACAGTTACAAAAAATAGGTAACAACTGTACCAGAAGTAAAAAATGTTTAACAAAAGATAATACTTACTATGATTTTAAAAATGCTAATTTTGAATTAATGTATGATAAATTTAAAAATGTTAACTGGAATTGTTTAAATGGTATTGAAAATCCGGATGTTGCTGTTGATCGTTTTTACAATATAATCTATGAAATTTTTGATATTACAGTTCCAAAGCAGATTAAACGTAAATTTAAATTGTATCCAAATTGGTATACTAAAAATATTATCCAGATGATAAGAGAGAAGGAAAAGTGTAGAAAACGGTTTCGATTAAAAGGTAACAGGTATTGATAAACACAGGTTCAATATCCTGCGTTCCAAACTGAAAAGCGAAATAAACAGGTGTTATAAGGAATACATTTTAAATATCGAAAACACATTGGGCATTGAACCTAAAGAATTTTGGTCACATATAAGAAGTAAAAATAATAATAACAATGCTTTTCCCAAGCCTATGCATTTTAATTCTGTTGGATTTAGTGATGAACATAGCATTGCTAATGCGTTTGCTAATTATTTTGAAAGTGTTTACAATAAAACTGATGTACACAATCATACTTCTAGTAATAAAACTGCAACTTACTCTGATATTTCTGTAACTCATATAAACAAAGACGAAATTAAAAAAGCAATTAAAAAGCTCCCCAACAAAAAATCTATTAGTCCTGATTATGTCGTTAAAGGATGTATTGAATTTCTTATCACTCCATTGTGTTTCGTGTTTAACTTATGTATTAGAAAAAACGTATTCCCATCTCGATGGAAAGTAGCCAGGATAGTACCCGTGTTTAAAAGTGGAAACAAATCAGAAATTGAAAACTATAGACCCATAGCTATATTACCAATCTTTGCAAAAATTTTCGAAGCTATTTTATATACTGCTATATACCTTCAAGTTAAACCACACTTAACTATATTTCAACATGGCTTTACGGAAAAGCGATCAACAGTAATGAACTTATGTAACTTTACACAATTTTTGTTCGAGGTTTTTGAGAGGAAAAATCAAGTTGATGTTATATATACTGACTTTTCTAAGGCCTTTGACAAAGTGGATCACATTATACTAGTTGAAAAATTGAAAAACTGGGGATTTGATTATAATCTTGTTAGTCTCATTGAATATTACCTTAAAAATAGACATCAGTATGTAGATATAAATGGACATGTATCTGATAATTTTTTTGTAACATCTGGGGTACCCCAAGGCTCTAACTTAGGACCCCTTCTGTTTTTACTTTTTGTCAACGACATTGTAAATGTTGTTAAATATAGCCATAAGTTACTTTTTGCTGATGATTAAATGTTTTATAGAAGTTGCCACATGGGATGATTCTGAAAAATTACAAAAGGATATAATTGCTATACATGATTGGTCTTTAAAGAATAAATTATACTTTAACGTAAACAAATGCCAAGTCATTACATATACTAAGAAAACTGATATTCTACTATACCATTATACAATGAATAATAGCAATTTAAAAAGAGTAGAACTTATTACGGATCTTGGAGTTACCTTCGATTCACAATTATCGTTTAAGAACCATTTCCAAACAATTATTTCTTCTTCTAATAAAATGTTAGGGTTTTTATACAGAAATACAAAAGATTTTAACAACATTTCAACTTTGATAACTTTATTTAATTCTTTTATACGGTCTAAACTTGAATACTGTTGTCTTGTGTGAAGTCCATTTTATACTATACCTACATTACAAATTGAGAATATTCAAAAGAAATTCTTAAAATATTGTTATTACTTTGAAAATAGAATGTTTACAGATTTACCTTACACTGATTTACTTGTGATATATAACTGTAATGAATTATCACGTCGTAGGATATTTCATAATATTATGATACTTTACAAAATTGTGAATGGCTTAATTGACGACATTAACACTTTAGAACAACTCAACTTTTTAGTTCCACGCGTTAACGCTAGAAATACATTTATATTTACTTACAATTGTCCCAGGACTAACTATATATCAAATTCTCCTGTAATTTCAATGATGCATAATTTTAATTTATATTATAATAATATCGATATCTTTCACTTAAATCTGTATGCCTTCAGAATGGCTTTATCTAAAAAATTGCTGTGTATCTAATTAACTAATTAACCTTTTTTGTATAAACTGGCATAGTAACTTTGATGTTCTCCAAGATCTACCTAGAATATTATCATTTTTTTCCACTACTAAATTAAAAGTTATAAATTATTATTTTTAAAATAAATTGCAACACGTTCTCGCTATAATTTCTGTTATTTTATAGTTTAGTTGAGTTTATATCATATTATTTTGCTTATGTATATTTGCATTTTGTTCAATTGCTCTGTAATTGGAATTTTTCTTTCTGTTGAGCAGTAAACGTTATTATAATAACTAACAATGCATGAAGTTGCAACAATAACAATAAGACCAAATAAACTAAATGTTTACGCTACACGAAATTCACAGTTCGCTTGCCAACGAGTGCAAGCGCGGTGCATACACGTCCACACAGTACACCCCTCTACACACGGGTATACCTAAAACTTTTAGGCAGAAGCTCCCTTTCCTTGTCAAATACAAGATTATTTAAATATCGCGGCAAAGGGCTGAGTTGAGAGTGGCAGAAACAGGCGACACTTTTGCTAAGCTATATAGGTTATGTTAACAATTAATAGCTAGAGATCAGAATTAATAAAAAAAATTATTTTCATAGTTAAACCTGTTAAACGATAGTTTTTAATTAAAATAAAGAAATCGGAATAGGTGTGATAAAAGAAGGTTCATTAGAAGGACAAATATTTAATAAAATACGACATAATTTAAACTTTGCGATGAGTAATGACATTTGTGTGCGGAAACTAATGACATTTCTGTACAGAAACTATTCTTACCGCACAGAAATGTCATTTATCATTTGTTTTTAGAAGATGCATGATATTGCCAACTTTCAACCCTACCTTATTGTGCGATATCGTTAGGTTTCCTATGGGGTCGTAGGAAAACTTTATTTTTAAACCGGTCCCATTTATTAACAATAACCACACAGGATTTTAATTTTTATTTCCAAAATATATATTTATAGAATTCCATTCATAAATATTATGAATAAATCGTTTGTGCTATTGTTTAAGTATACATACTGCTAATTTCCAGTTTATGGTAACATTAATTCAACAACTATTGAAATGTCATCAGTGAAAATGAGCACATTAGACTTTAAGTTATTTCATTCTATTTAAATGCAAAAATGAATAATACGTATATTATGGACAATCCTGTAATATTGAACGGTACATTAAGTGATATATGAAAAATGGTTTACTTTGATCGCAAGACTTTTCGAATATGCGTTGTTATCAACAAACTTTTTTATTTTCGAACTAAAAAACACATTCACAATTTAAATTATGTCTTTTTATTTACAATTGTATTTTTTAGAATTTGTAACGTCCCAGGGTACTAACCACCATGGGCGTAACTAGAGAATTCTTCTGGGGGGGGGGGGCTTTGTATTTGAAATGCTATAAACTTAAAAAAATAGTGGTAAGTAACAATAATAATTAATCCAGATATAATAAGAAATCCGAGAATTAAAATAGTAGGGTTGTCAACAAAAAGAGAAAAAGATGTTATTCAGAAAATTAAGGTACAAAATCAAATTAAGAATGATGAAAACACAAAAATCAAGGTTCTTTACATGAATAGTGAAAAAAACCCGACAATACGCGAGATTTTTCTGGTATATGGAGGTGGACGGTGAGACTTACAGATCTTTATTGAAAGCAGGATATGTTAACATTGGTTGGGATAGGTGCAAGGTTTTCTGTGCGTTGTATAATTGCAACGGTTACGGGAATAAGGCAAGTGGGTGCAGAAAAGAAACAACATGACCACGATGTAGCGGGCCGCATAGTCTAAAAGAGTGTAAAAGTAATGAAAAGAAATGTATTAACTGCCTTAATGCAGTACGGAGATTAAATCTGAAATTCAATGTGGAACATGAAGCCTGGGATAAAACGTGTCCGGTATTGCAGCATTATCAGGAAATCGAATATAATAAAGTTGATTCTTTAGGTTAAAGGAAAATTGTCTACACGGTAATAAGGTAGAAAATTGTGGAATTATGTATACTAATATTGAAAAGTACCTTGCGCATGCCGAAGAACTTGAAATATTATCAGAAATGTACCAATCACCATTACTAATGCTAAGTGAAACGTGTACAACTAACGAGATAAATGATTGTGAAATCAGTGTTTATAACTATAACATATTAAGATGTGACTCCCATAGTAGACATACTGGAGGCGTAATAATGGTTTTTAGAAACGACATTAAATTTAAATTTCTAACATAAAAAATATGCTTCAAAAGAACGCGTGGATAATGAGTGTAACGGTGACTAAAGGTCTCCCTCGCGGCATATATACGGTATTGTATCAATCCCCAAACCAAAGTGACAGTAAATTCCTCGAATTCTTTGATAATTGGTGTGAACACAATTTATCCAATAATGAAAGACATGTAATAATTGGAGACTTTAATATTAATTCGTTTAAAGTAACATCTAGTAGCAGTAAGCTAACAAATATTGTTCATTTTTATGGTATGAAGCAAATTGTGAAATTGGCAAAAAGAGAATTTAAGCGAAAATGTTGTAATTTTATTAGAACTAATGTAAACTAAAAGAAGCCATGATAGCTCAGTGGGTATGGCACTTGACTACCAATCTTAAGGTCCTGGGTATTATTTAGTATTTAGAAGCAGTTAAAACCATAAATCTCTCATTGACATGAATCAATCAAAAGTTAGTCGAATTGAGTCAATCATACGGGTTTACGTATAAACTGGGAAAGGTAAAAGCGACACACCAGAACTACTGAACAGTAATTAACTAATGTTAGACATAGCAACAGATACTTTAAGACCAGACATGTATGTGTATAAAATACACATAAAATAATAAACATCTGTAAACGTCTTTTTATATGACGTTCTTGTGTATGTACTTGCGAAAAGCAATTACTGTTCCGCACGAGCGCCCCAAAGTATATTATTTACAGTAGGTTTTAAAATTAACCTATAATTATTATGTACTGAATGCGGAACACAAGAAAACAGTAGTTACATTTAAGGCACGTATAACATTCCAGTTAACAATAACCTGTAGCCATAATTATATTACAAACATTAACAGTAATAGTTATTCTAAAGTAATATTTCCCAAATCAGATTCATACACAAAATTCAAATTTACAATGATATGTCAAAACAATGCTTTATTGACTTAATTATTATGATTTTTGACTTATCTACAGTTCCCAAACGAGAGATTTAGGTTTCAGCTTAATCAATGCATAAACTTCAAACGGCACAACTTAAATCAACATCAAAGGGACCAAATAAATATAAACTTATATGAAGGAAAATACTGTTACAGCTAAAAGCAAAAAATGGCGGAGTTGGCCATCTCGAATGTGTTTTTGATTGACTGTAGGTCTGACCACTACAAATTCAATACATTATTTAGTTTTTTTTTTATTAATATTGGTTGGACAGGTCTCATTGGCAATTGCAACTGGTAATTCTTCACAGCAAGAAATTCAAACATGCTTTTTTTCAGATAAGATATAGAGGTGTAGACTTTGTGCCAATAAAACGTTTGGCATGTTAAAAATCCATGCTAAACATTTGTGTTATGAAAGCATCGCTTTTAAATACATCATTTAGTATTTTTGTTAAATTAAAGGCGATAAATTTATGACACAAATGTTTAGTATGGAATTTGAACATGCCAAACATTTCATGGACACGGAGTCTACACCTCTATATCTTATCCAAAAAAGGCAACTTTGAATTTCTTGTTATGAAGAATTACCAGGTCGAATTGCCAATCAGACTTGCCCAACCTAAAAGGCGTTAGCGACAAGGTAGTAAGATGCTAATTCCACCCGAGTTGGCCAACAAATACTCTCTTGTTACAATTATTTTTAGATTGATATATAATATTACACTTACATGATTTGCTGAAACCTTTAGAATTATAAAAATGGCCCAGAATAAAACTCTCAGGATGTCCATGTTGGCAGATCAGTAATAATTTACGATCTGTTTATTACGCACAAATTTATATAAATGATCCTTATAATTTTTGTAAAATGTTGAAAAAACTAGATTTTATCAAAGGGAAGTCATTGTTCGGTTTCTGGAATTTTTTAATTTTAATTTCAGTGCAATATTTGCTACTAATAGCTATAGGGCTAACAAGCAAATAATGTGATCATATACATATAAACTGAGAGAAGGAAGTTACACAGATTCCGAAAATCCTCACGTTCCTTCCAATGGTAAGTAATTGAGGTACGCTCAATCATCGCGCATATGGCTAATACATGCTACCAGTAACTCACTGGTTGGAGCGAGGTCGCCTATCCATCCTATACTATCTCTCCAGGCTAAAACCGGAGCTATAAACGTACTCACCCGTCAGGGTCTATCCTGAGGGACGAACCCTTCATCAACATTAGGAATACTCCCACTATGTGGGACTTCATTGCCCGATCGAATCCAGCCTCAGATGTGGCGGGACTTGGTTTTGAAAGTACCCGTTAAGGTGAAGTTGTCTTGCACGCGAGAGGCTATATATTCGTATCGCTTTAGACGATTTCTGAGAATCAGACGACTGGAACTGCACAGCCAAAGCCTGACTCCCGTACTGTCATCTACGAGACAATACCCAGTTTTCCATAGGTCAGCGGGCGCACCCCCTTTCCGAGATAAGCCTCACTTTAATTTTCCAACATTCGTCTAGGTTAGGTAGCGGGTAACTAGCACCATATCTGATCCTGACGTCAGGTAAGAATTAAATCCACTCACATCGGACCCTCATGTTAGCAGAATTAGCAATGCTTCCTCCGCAACCTATATGGGCCATCGTCGAGAAACACTTACGCGTGACTTACCACACATTCTTTTCTGACTGTGTCATCCGTTGTTTTCTTAGTTAACATATTTAACTTATTACATACAATTTTTTTGTGGTTACATACAAAGTACTGGTGTAATGTAGTTGTATCTTACTAATTGTAAGTATGTAAAACCACAGTTGATATCCTAGGATGGCTTTTAGTTATTGTTATGAATATCTTTGCTTGTATGAATTTTAGAAAGAAATAATAAATAAATACGCCACTGTGTATGATATGCAATGTGTAAAACGCATAAGAACATATATTTTGTTTACCGTGGGTGAGACATAACTTCAACTATGCATTATTACCGTGCTAAAATTCTTTTTCGTTACCCAACACGAAAATGAGTCGCGGTACTTTTTTCGTTGTTTTGCAGATATCTTCGCTTTTATTATACCAATGACAAAAAATAAAAGCACCACTGTGTTCACAGAAAGTCAATGCAAAACGTTTATTCCAGTCGTTTTTTCTTAATATGTACTAGATTTGACGATATTAAGTATTAAATATAATTTTGTTAAACCTTAAAAGTGCTGTTTCGAGAAAATCGACTTTGAAGGTAGGAGTTTCCGTAAGAAACAATGTAAATAAATAGCTTAAATGTTTTTCTTGACAATTTAAATATAGATGTAACTAAAGTTACTAAATAGATTAAGTACCGCAATGGTCAGCCATTTTCTGGCAAAATAAAAGCGCCAAATTTAAAATGTCTTTATTTCGAAAACCTTTAATTTGGTTCTATGAGATCTCTCTTAAAATATCAAAAACGAATTTAAATACTTAAAATAAATACGATAAGTATAATATATTAAAATATATTATAAATAAAACAAATATCTTGTTATTTATATTATTTATTTTTTTACAAGAATTCGCATCGCTATGCTCCTACTACTGTTAGTATCAGCGCAGTTATCAAATTGTTTCGATCTATCTTTTAAAATAAAATGTAACCTACTTCTTACAAAGATTTTAACAATTTTGTATACTATATTGTGGCATGTTGGAAATCTTTCTGAAGGAGGATATTTCATTAAAGCATTCTTTAAAAAATCGTCAAGACTTAAATTATTATTTACAATAATATCTTGAAATTGTCTAAAATATATCTCGATATTATAAATATAATTATAAAAATCCATTGTAGGAAACTCTAAAACATTTTCCTTAAATTCTTTCAGTTTAGTAAATAAACTTAAAGATGTAATGTTGGTGGCATTCTTAGGGTCCCTTATACTCTCGTAACAAGTAGAACAAATTGATTGATTTTTCTTCACTTTATATATAATAGAACCAACTAGGTAAAATAAACTAGCTTGCAGTATATCATTTAAATGTGCAAAGTTCAACTCCTCATGTAAATCCTCCTCCAGTTCTGAAATAACTTTGTCATCAATATCTTCCATTTCCATCATATGTTGGGTTGATTTACAATAGTTAACCAGATGGTTCGAATTCTCATTAGTGTAACTGGATCGTTTAACTTGGGCTTCAAACTGTGACAAACAAATTAAACGCAAGGAAACTCTGAACATATGTGCATTTGGTATAGGCTGTCTACACCTTATGGAAGAAAATGCATTCTCCAAAGCATCCTGTGTCAACCTACCAAGCATAAGATAATGAAAATTTTCGTGTTCCAAATAAATCTTTTGTATATCTAGGGCAGTTTCTGTGGATAATATAATGCCTGTTTGAAAAGGTTTCCATGTTTACAGTCAAATTATATGCAAGCTCTTGTACAGATTTTAAAAATTCAATGTTTTCATCATACTTCTCCATAGTTTTTAAAGATAAGGCCAATGCTGCATAACGACTAGTTAATAATTTAAACCACCGATACATTACTTTGATAAACCAGGCAGTTGTCCTGTGTTTCTCTTCTATTTTATTTTTCGAAATGCAGTACAAAAGTCCTGCTGCAATGTCGTTATTTATTAACGCCACACTTACTCTGGCATTCATTGTGTGAAAATGTGATGGATTTAGGTCGTCGTCTTTTAATCTTGGACACAATTTCATCACATCATGTTTATCAATTTCATGCAATGTCTGGTAAAAAAAATAATTTTTCATTAGGCAGACACGGATGTTGAATGGAATTTTGAATTCTGGTATGTCGTCCAGCAACAATATTTAAAATTTTCCATACACTTCGGTTTTGTGGACCCATATCAGAAATTACAACTCTAATAGTGATCCCAATATTATGAGCTTTTTCTATAATTTGTTTTAATCTATCATAAAGTTCACTGGGATCAATGGAGTTTGCTGTGAAGTCATATCCCACAATTTGTTTCCATTTGGTTGAAATTCCCCTTAACATGTATACCATAGCATGTGTGGCAATAACGTTTTCATTACGTTTTGCCTTGGGAACATTCACAGTAGGTTTGCCAACAACTGTATATAAGGAATTATCAAACTGCAAGCCAGGTCTTATAGCCATTTCATCAAAAATTAGAACTGCATGCCTCTCTTCTGGTTGAAAACTGTCCATCTATAAACAAACACATTAAACCATAAATGTTGTATTAGCAGTAAAATTATTATACTAACTTTAAATTTTAACAGGTCAAAAATTTCTTTAAGAATACCTGACTTGAATTTTAAATTACTAATGCGGTGCTGAAGGGTCCTTATGCTAGGGTAAGGAAGATTCTGACGAAGAATTTCTTCATACCCTTTAGTCCCGCATGCCATGTACAATTTTAAACCTTTCGTTACAGTATCTTCTGACCACATTCCACCTCTACATGTACCAGTCTTCAAAACATTCAACTGATCTTCATTGAAAATACTCTCTAGATTCGTATTTCTTTGTTGTTTCAGTTTTTTCTCATACTCTCTACACTTCTGCAAAGCAGCTTTTAATTTTTGCTTCAATTTTCCTATAGCTTCATCGTCATGCACCATTTTCTCATCTAATTCTTCATTGGGATGGTTTTCATGTTGACAATGGGATAAGTCATCTGTAACTGCATACATTTTCAATAAGACATTCATTGGCATTACATTAAATATATCTTAATACCTACCTTTACCATTCCCTAGACTCTTTCCACCAATTTCAATGTCGCTCGATCCAGAAATAACGCCACCTTCACCACGTCTTCGTTTAGAATTAGGACCATTTTCACTGCTTTCGCCACAATCTAAATCTCTCCTCAACAAATCGGGCACAGCACAGGGCCTAAGAAGTTTTTTCCCATCTTGCCTTCCATTTTCAAATTGATTTGCCGAAAAATGCACCTACAGTAGCTCTTGATAAATATCTACATTTAAACATATTTTTCATCAATACTTACTTCACAAATTCTAAAATTTTCATTAAAATCTGGTCGATCAACTAAACTTAACCACACTTTCCTTCGAGCGCTATTTCTTTCACCGCTTGGAAAAGAAAATAATCTGAAGGCCTTTGCAGAGCTGTTTTTACAGCCTAATATACAACAACCAGGCATTACAATGTTTGATTTAAAATCGTAAACAATATTTGTAACAATATTAACAACAGCGGTTATTGCAACGACGGCTGACGTTTCTACAGTCTGTCCGCCGTCGACACGACATTAATAACATAAAAATTACTAAATATCGCCCCCATTTTCTGGCAAAAATAATGTCTCTTTGTCTAACACATTGGCCTAATGTTTGCGGTACTTAATCTATTTAGTAACTTTAGATGTAACGATTTAAGTCTTGTCACGACATAGCGAATGATGTTCCGCAACAAATAACAAAAAAATTCAATTTCACCACTTTTTTACTAAAACCTCCTCTCCCGTACCCCCGCACAGTTATTTCTTTGACGACAAGTAAATTCTGCTTAAGGGGAAGATTCGCTAGTAGAAAAGTAATGTGTTCGTATCTGCAAAATAACTTTTTTATTTATGTAAATAGTGACACGGGACAAAAAGCAATTTGTTAAGATAGGTTTTCTGTAGGTACCTACGACTCGAATATCTTTACAAAACGTAATCTGTTTTAGAAAAAAATTGCTAAAGTTAGTATATTTTCGACTAATCAAAGCAGGCCTGATAAACATAAAATTAAATAAATCTCGTCGTAGGTACTTCAATTTAAGTTTTTTCTTTCATTTAGTAAAAACCCCATCGTATAATGTCTTCTACTTTTTAAAATATCTTACATTTACGATGATAAGATACGGGTTTTTTCTTAATACAATTGCCTAACTATCAGGCGCAATGGCAATAGTTTTCGATGGTTAATTACTCATGCAGGCTACACTGTTAAAATAAGTTCATATTATGCGCGGTCTATTATTATTTATGGTATTTTATTTTATTCCTTAATTTAATTTAATTGAATCTTATTTCTTAATTTAACTGAAACGTTGATTGCAAAAAGGGTATACTAAGTTGCAATTTTAACAAAAATCAAATTTCTGTCGGAAATTACACGTCCTTCTAAATAAAAGGTATATCAGTTTTTTTCACTTATCATTGCTTGAGGTGTCCATGCAACGCATATACAATAATTGCAGTTCGTAATATGTAACTGTCCTTGTATTTGAAAGTAATAATTATGAGTTCTTTTTAAACAGATTTCACCAGCCCGGTTTTCCAAAAATTTAATTTTCTTTTCTTTAACAACACTTATAACTTTTATCCTTGCAGCTGATGCAGGGCATTTGATTTCAATTAATCCGTCATCGCTTAATAGTCCGTCTGGTGATGCAAAAAGAAATCATCTTTATCAATAAAAAGTCCGCATTGTCGAATTTGGATATTAGATTTCTCTTGAACTTCTCTAAGTGCTACTGTTTCATGATCTTGTCCCCATCGTGTAGCGAGATTTCCTTTAAAAGTGCTATACAACAGATTTTTGACTATATTTTTACAATGTGTTATAATAAATAATAATAATAATAGGTCCCATTATTCCCTTAAGGGACACAGGGTTTTAATATAGTCCTTCCAACTCTTCTTGTCTACTGCTATTTGTGCCAGCTCCGAAATCGTCATCGTTTCCTTTTCTGCTATATTTCTCCAGGTACCTTTTGGATGCCCCCTTTTTCTGTTTCCTTCAGAATTCCATTTTAGTATCTTCTTACCAATTTCATTTCCATTTTTACGCAGAGTGAGCCCCAGCCAGCCATACTTTCTCCTTCTTATCTCCATATTTATATCTGCTTGGTTTGTTCTTCTCCATAACTCTTCATTTCTAATGGTTTCTTTTAACAATGTGTTAAGCTTTTCATTTTACAAATCTTACCAAAATTAGAAGCTGTTATTCGCGATGATCTTTCTTGACGCCAAAGTAGATTATTATTCTGACCAGTTGTTTCTAACTGTATCAGATGTAATTCGTCTTTAATTTTATCATTACTTGTAAAATTTCTTTTAAAGAATCTTCTTCTGCCGATAACCTGCATGTTTTCTTCCTCTACTTTTCCATATTCGCTATCGGCTGGTACCGACTTGTAAGTCTTCCTTCTTTGTGATTTTTCACTTAAACGGTCTCTTTCGACATGTAACCCACTTTTATTTGGTTTTCGCAGCTTTCACGTAGTTTTTGTAAATTGTCCAGGACTTTTGCTAACTACCTTTTTATGGATTACGTTCGAAATATGGCCTGGTTCAAGATTGAAAGTTACAGCAGCTGCTTCGCATCGTGTTTTATAGGAACTATTTCCCGTAAAGGTAATTCGTTTACCTCCTGTATATTTTGCAACTATAGAGTTTAACATTCGACAGCGTTATTGTCCATATTTCATGGCAAAACTTTCAGAATTAAGCGCTACTCTGTCAGTAACAACCATTATGTCTTGATATTATCCCGAGTCTTTGAAGTCAATAATCCAATTGTTTTCATTTTCACGTTTGGGTCCTTGCAAAAGTAAGTGGCGCAATTATTGTGATCCCCAAAAACATGATGAGAACAGTTCAAAATGTCATTTCTCAGCTGTTGTACTCTCTCACAATGAGTTAAAGTTGCATTTGTAATATACAAAAGAACGACACCTTGTATACCCGACTTCATTCGTTTGATAGAGTTGTTCAGCTTATTCATATTATACAACAAAAAACAATTATCATTGTGCTGCTTATTATTTTTTGGGTCAGTTCTCTTAATTTACTACAAAAATTTCGTAGAAGATGGTTACGACATTCGATTTTTTTAATTACTTTCTGTCCATACTCAATTGCTTCCTTCTGGAAGGAACGTCGGGATTAAGTCTAACGACAGGTGCTCCACGTTAAACATTCTTGGATTTTTTACCATACGGACGAACTTCCAATTCTTAAGACATTTATGCGGGGGAGCTTCAGAATGTTTTGATTTACCATGGTTACACATACAACAGTATTTATTTGTAATCCCTAAGAATAACACCTTTTTTTCGTTTTTTTTACCAACAATAACGCCAACTCCGACAGCTACATTATAGTTGGTTCTGTATTATCTTTTACTCCAGGATCCATCTGCAATAACAGTAATGAATGTAATGCCGTCTGAATCAACTCGGCCTTCTTCAATTGCTAAACGGGATTCTTCTAAAACAGCTTTTTCCATATATTCCCATGCAGTTTCTTCAATATAAGTAGCAAGAAGTTGTTCTGCTTTTGCATAAAGATTTGGGCCCATGCAAGGAATATCACAATTAGCCAACATTTTCTTCAATTGTGAGTACATCCTATTCCGGTTGCGATACTTTTTAGAACTGCTGCCTTGTTTAAATATCCATTGCCTGATCATTACAGTCAGTTGATATAACAATGTTAACTCCGCACATCTCACATTGAACAACAATTTTACTTTGCAGGTCAATTCTTTGCTCAGAAACCATTTTCAGATGTTCCTTTCTACGCGAAAACAATCCAACATGAGGAAAATGTATAATTGCATTAAAAAATTAGGAATTTCCACAATTCTCCTTCCACTGACATCTTCGTGCTCTACACCTCATTTTCAACGTCAGTAGTATAAGTAGGTGGAATTTCTTCTGGGCTGTGGCTACTATTTGTGGAAGTACAAAGTTGATGTGCTGGAGCTGATAGTTGATCAAATGAAGTTGAAGGTTGACCTGTTGAAGTTGAAGGTTGATCTTATGAAGATGAAGTTTGATCTAATGAAATTAAAGGTTAATCAACAGAAACAAATTCTGCTGATTGTACTTTTTGGGAAGACCTTGTAAAACCAGAAACGTTTTGCATTCTTCGACGTATGCTCTTTCTTCTAGCTGATACCGTTAATCGTGGCATAATCTTACATAAATAAATTGCACGTACAATATGGTATATAAGTACTTGTTACACTTCACTACGTTACACTAGAATACACTACACGATAATTACACTATGCTATATTAATACTTGCTACGCTTACTTATGTAAGCGTACTTATGTACTAACACGAAAACTATAGCAGTACGGTAAACATTTGTAAACTTATGTAAAAATTTCGTTGTCTGTGGTACAGTTGGTTTCAAAAAAATCGAATACACTTTATAAATCGGTAGTCCATGATTATGAAAATTTTTTACAATGTAAAATGATCTTTATTTATTTAGGTTATGTTTTGTGACATAAGTTGACAACTAACTTTGACATTTTATTTGTCATTGTGACAACATGATTTACACCACTTAAAAAGGCTGTACTCGATTATTTTGAAACCAACTGTACATAAAAATGCAACAACCAAGCTCAACAAATTTTTCAAACGGATTCGTAAAACTGCGATTACAAAATTACATTCCGATGTTCTGTTTTAAAGGTTGAGTTAAAAGTGGCTGGACAGGCTGCTTTTTGACTAGTTCTGATGTAATGCATCTTTAAACGCTATTATTATAAAGTAGTTATCTTTGCCGAGACTTTGTCATTTTTATTAGACCCGTACTGCAAGTACCGCTATAGTATAATAAAGCAGGCTTTGGGATAATTTACAAATTTACGATAGGGTTTGCAAGAAGTCTACAATAATAGTCGGTTTATGTGAACAGAAGATATTGTGCCTTTTACAAAATGCCGAAAACGAAGGATTCCCTAGAAGTATTTCTTTTAATAGACAATATAGGGGAGGGTCGCCCCAATTGGACCGCCTCCTAAATTGAACCAGTCAATTATCTTTTTAAAGACTAGAGTCACTCTATATTACCTATAAGAGTTGAGCCAACGCGAATGTCAATCCGCCATTTTGGATCCAAAAATATACATTGCAAAAATGATTGGTTATGTTTGCCTGGCAAATGTCAAATGTTTCATAACCTGACATTTATTTCATTATAATTTACCATAGTTTATTTGAATTGATTAATATAATAAAATTCCTAAATAGAGTAATATATATATTCATATTATTTGCAAAATTGAGAAAAGAAGAAACTACTCTCAGCTACAAAAAAAACTGTTAATGTCTCTTGTGCTCTAGTAAGTCAATTTCCATTTGAATTATTTCCGTAACAAAAACACTGGAAAAGTAGTGAAAATATTTTGCTTTTTTAAATCGTTTTATTTCAGAGTTATTACTCAGTAACATATTTTGCATATTTTATCAAATGGGGCGACCAAGAAAGATATTTTTAACTTCAAACTGTCGACTGATAAGTTTTTTGTAAAGAATAGTCGACCACCTATTCCACTAAAGTCTTCGCAAATGTATGGCATACATTCAGGCAATAACATTTTTGTGTTAAATAAATAAATTTATAGAATAAGAGATGGCTGTTCTGGAACGTAGAGACAATGCATAATTAGAAGCAAGACCATAATTACTAGTGAATTACAACGTGTACCTATCGAGATCAATCATGCAAAACTAAAAGATCTTCAAGTCCTTTGTGCAGTATTATCTAATCGAGAACACCGTGGTTTCTATGATATTCTGGACACTAATGAAGACCTAGGTGACATTGTCGAGGACGACAACAGCAGTGCTTACATATATTTTTTCTTTCATGCTAGAGATATGAATCTTTTGTTTAAAAAAGTATATACATACCTATTTTAATTTTTTTTAAATCTGCCAGACCGATTTAATTAAAATGTATCTTATGTTTAATAAAAAAATAACAAATCTGTTTTGCCAAATTTTCGTCAAAAACCACAGATTTTTGGATTGTGTAAGAATGTTTCATAAACTGCACATAGTTCCAAATAATAAAAACTTTGGCCTTACATTAGTTTTTGGTTCTGCTAAAGGTTACAGTTTTTTGACAAATGCCGTGTTTGACATCAACCCTTCAATTGCAATTTATATTTCTTAAAAACTTGAAGAGAAATACATAAAAATTCTTACTAAACATCATATTATTTGTCAAATTAAGGGCGATCTTTTCACCACCTTGTAACTTTATTTGTCAGTTAATTGTTATGGATACAATTTATCCTATGGATACAATTGCAGAAACAGTTGTAACCATAGTAAGTAACTTCCACATAAATTTATGAGGAAGTGAAAAGACCTGTCGTATTATTACATAATTTTATCAAACTTCGTGTTTTTAAATTGGCATTAGTACAAATGGATCCAACCAATCAGCGTCAATTCCCGCGTTGGCCCAACTCTTATAAGTAATATAGAGTGACTCTATTAAAGACTATATTGCAATGCCATCTATCGTCGAAAATAGTAACAGGAGGACTATAGAATGCTGTAGTTTCAATATGACTACAGTGTTCCCGCGATTATCGATGTAATTGCAAATTGTATGTTTATGCCTTCATTTATGTAATTTTCTCCATATGTTTCGTAAAGACTGGTGCAGAAAATTTCGGAAATGTCTGGAAGGCAGTATATACCATTATTTTGTTATACTATTTTAAACAGTCTCGCGCAATTTCGGCGCTGATTATAATTTGAAAAAAAAAGATTCAGGTTAAATTGAATAAAACGAATGAGTTGCCTAAATTGAACTGGTTAGGTTCATTGAAAAGACAAATGGCAAACAGTTCTTCTGATGGTTTGGCAAAGTCGTGTGCAGAAGATGCTTCATGTCTTTATTGTAAGGATATAACTACCTGAATTCACTTGAAAATGAATGCACGGTGCCTAAGTAGTGCATAGTGGGCCTACGAAGAATGTGCTGGGGTAGAAGATGAGGATTTCCATCTTCCAGTCGTTAGACTTAACAGGTTTATTGTGATTTCTAGTATAATATTACCCAGTGTCATAGTAAATAATTAAGTTTTTTTTTGGTTTTATTATTTAGAACGATGTTTATTTGAATATCTGCTAGTCGTTAAAATTAGGGAACTCTTGGTTCAATTTAGGCGACTGGTTCCCTAAATCGAACTGATTCCACATTTTTCTAATTTATTATTTTAATAGAGAATTTATGTTTTTTTTCAATATATTTTTTAATTGAATATATGATAAACATTATAAAGTATGCCTTAGTGTGAATTTTAATTTAAATAACCGACAATGACCTGAAATACCAACTTTTTCTAAAAAAGGTTCAATTTGGGCGGCTCTCCCCTACTTTCGGTAAAGTGCAGTTTTTCAACGCTCACTTAGAGCACCAACTAGTGATAATATATGTAGCAAGAAAATTTTGTTAAATCATATCAAATTATTTAAGAAATTACCTACCAAATAAATTTTGTTTTAGTAATTCAACCATGATCGCAAACGACGATAACATCATAATTACTAATTACATTAAGAAAATGAACAATATCGCTGATACTTGACAATATTATATTTTACTTTTCTTTTAATTAAATATTAGGTGCATTATCACGAATATCCTATAGATACGCATTATTATTACTATTTATACACAGAATTATTAAAGCAAATGAACATTCCATTGTAACAGTGTATATCATATTTCAGTCTCAACTTTGTTGTGACTCATTCACGTTAGAAGCAATTAAATTTTGCTTGCAAGTTAGATCTGCAAATACATACAGCATTTATTAGTCAGCTATGTGTGTCTCACTTCTAACTATTTGATCTTCGTTGCAAAATATATCAGGCTATAGCGAATCTTGGCCTTAACATAGGGTTAGACTACAACATGAGCTAGGATGGTACTTTTTACAAGGTAGGCCCAACGGAATGACCGATTTCCGCCTAATAAAACTCTACTGTTTATACTGGTCAATTTCTCATGGAATGACCCTGATTAATGATACTACATATTAGAGGTGCAGTGATTTTAACAAAGCTTACTTAATGTCTGAGACACAAATTTTTATTTTGACGTGATTATTAAAAGTTACTCGTCATTCTGCTTCATTGACATTTAAACAAAAATTATCTGGAACTGAATATGCTTATTTATTATTATACAGCAATAACATCAGTCATATATTTTCGTATTATAAGCAGCACAGTGGTTAAACATACCAACAATGTAATATTTTTAAGTGCAATAAACCCGAATAAATGACACGTGAATTTTTTATTGCATTGATGCATTTGATTTTTGTCATAGATCTTGTTAGCATTTTTCTGGTATTTTCTAAGAATAATTATGGGCTTTGTTTAGTTGAAAAAGCTTGTGATATATTATTTGAAAATATAAATGTAAATTCCTGGGTTTTAGGTTATAAAAAAATATATTATGAGAGTTTTCAGGAGGATTTCAAACAATATACCCTTAGACGTTTTGTCTAACTCTTTGGACTCATCAGTAAAGGAGGCATTGTTTGAAAACCTGTAGTTCTCATTTGTGATTTAGCTTATACAGGGTGTCCCACAATGCTGTTTACACGCAATATCTCCCTTATTTGAAAAGATAAAGAAATCAATCAAAAATTATTGTGAATGACTCAAAATGGACCTTCATAAAACATCCTTAAACGCTGGTTGCATAGCAACGTTTCAGAGATCATGCCAACTTGATTAATTTTTCAAATTGCATCCTCTGTTTTTTTAACGGAAATGTATTCCTAATTACATTCTGCATACGGTAGTATGCCTTACTTAATTATCTAATGTGCATTTAGGGGTTGAAAAAAATATTTTTTATAAATTGAATTTATCTTAAACTTAAAGCAAATGCCCAAAATGCCCTCCTGTGGACTCTACACGAGCTTTGAAGTGCTTCAGTACTTCCCTTGTAGACACGACGCTCTCAACATCAACACTCCAACCACCGTCATCGGCCAGCTGCCTGCCTGGTCACCTAGCCTCCTCCATATCACTCGCGACTAAGCCAGGAAGCGGAGTACAGAGCGAACAAGTCATTCATGTCATATTGATGCCGTTGCCGGGCTGGTTATTATTAAATTTATTTAATAATAATTGGTCTGCCAACGGCTGGCTGAAGAGGCTCTTCTTTATAGAGCCTATAACAGCCTCACCCAGCTTCGCGGGGTGATAAAAATAACGTTGATCAGCAGCAGCCTTGTTGACACAGCTCTAATTATATTTTTTAAATAAATAATTTAGTTAATGAATATGAAGTGCACAATTTATAAAAAATATTTTTTCAACCCCTAAATGCACATTAGATAAATAAGTAAGGCATACTACCGTATGCAGAATGAAGTGAAGAATACACTTCCGTGAAAAAAACAGAGGGTGCAATTTGAAAAATTAATCAAGTTTGCATGATCTCTGAAACGTTGCTATACAACCAGCGTTTAAGGATGTTCTCTGAAGGCCCATTTTGAGTCATTCGCAATAGTTTTTGATTGATTTCGTTATCTTTTCAAATAAGTGAGATATTGCGTGTAAACGGCATTGTGGGACACCCTGTATATTATATTATACATTTAAAAGTTCAAAAACTAAAATCACAATTATTTATAATTATGAATTAATTGTAATAATTATGAATCTGAAAAATAAAACTTCATTTTTTATGTAAAACGAACTTAAATACTGTACAGTATTATAATAAAACTAGTGAGAATGCGCAGAGCTAGCATTGCTATAACGAACAAAAACAACTGTATACTTAATAAACTAATTTATTTTTGAAAACTAATGTTGACGTAACACATTAGTTGTCATAAAAACTAAAATTCTGTCCTAAGATTTTTCGTATAAAAAAAATGTTGCTAAAAATGTTTATTTTTTTGTAAATTTTTACAAAATACAAAATTTTTCATTTTTCAAAAATTTTTCCGAAATTTTCGATGGTCATTTTGACCACTTTCCCGAAGAGATACAAAAAAATGTTTCAACAAAAGTTTCTTAGAATTTGATGTAATATAAGATTCCAAAAAGAAAAATTCAAAAAAGTCAACAGGGAAAAAGGCGACACACCCACAGACAGACTTCACGAATTCAGAGACGAACTTTTTGTTCGTCGATAATTTGTGGCATTATATGAGAATTAAATACAAAGCAATAAGACATGGAATCAATAGTAATGAAAAAATAACTAAAATTGCCGGTTACTTGATTCCAGTACTGGGTAATTCAATTACTTTTATTGTGAAGTTTAGCAATTACTTGACAAATGAATTAGTTTTGGGCACAGTATAGTAATCAATTACCCTTTAATTGTAATCGATTCAGCTCTGTGAGTGAGCATATGCCTTTGCAACAACTCTTTTCGTGAGCATTTATAATTGCAAACACCGTGTCCGGCGTTAGAACGCATTAATTTTAAGGGGTGATAGAAGACATCAAAAGGAACAAAAAAGTCTTATACAACTTTGTTCTAGAACGTAGTACTTTTTCAGTTCGGCATCATTTTACCGCGTTAATAATAGTACTTTAATTATGGTGCTTTTTCGGCAGATGCATCTCATCTATCACAATAACAAACCTTAATAACGTTTTATCCTATCGTATGTCGTTTCCGCGTAAAATTGACTTCTTTTTACAATTACAAATTCATTTTACTCATTAAGAAGCGTGACAACCCTATAAAGTTTCTAATAAAATTTGCTCCATATTCGAACAAAAGGCTGATGTGGAGGTTTCTTGACATTGAAATAAAAGCACGTTTTGAAGAATATTTGGGTCAATGCCTGACCGCAACTGTGTAAATAATAGAATAATACTCTTTTATTATTATTAGGTAAGATCTTACTGAGTTGGTGGTTTGTTGAACTTTGAAATAATAATTTGTCCATAAAGCACTTTGTTCTTCTAATAACAGTTTTTAATGATTTTATAAGAGAATATCTTTTAAAAAGAAGATTTATCTAATTTAAATTAGATAATTAGGTTAAGGGATTTTGCTGACACCTCGATATGGCTACATTAAAAGATCTTTAATTCTATAGTAATAAGGTGCCTTAATCAAATTTCTTTACACAAGATAGTATTTTTTATTAAAAAAACAAATACGTCAAGAAATTTTGGAAATATTTCGGAAATTAATAAATATAAAATGTAGATCAATGATTGTCTTATTTTTACAGTTGGTTTGTTATGAATCAGGGTGATTTTAACGTACAACGTACAAATCTTGTTTACGGTGCCGATTACAATTTTCGTAGAATGTCACCCGACTAATCTGCTTGGGATGTTTATTATTTTTAAACAACGGCTTTGATCATCAGTTTGTTTCTAAAACAAGGTCAAGACCCAGCTGCGATTATACTTAAGCAAGGTTGCCAGATATGGCAATGGTTTTTTCTAAATTACTCGAAAGCTTATTAACATAGAAAAAAAAACTATTCAGACTTTTTTGTTCCTTTTGATGTCTTCTATCACCCCTTAAAATTAATGCGTTCTATCTCATGACACCCTGTATATTACATCCAAATGGTTTCTCACCAGTATGAGTAAGCATGTGTCTTTGCAAATGTGTGTTGTTCGTAAGCATTTATAATTACAAATAATAGACTGAAATGGTTTCAGACTGCTATGTATGAGCTTATGTTTTTGTAGATAGCCTTTTATTGACCATTTATAGACGCATATATTACATTCAAATGGTTTATACCGCTATGTATGAGCATGTGATTTTGGAAATGTACTTTTTGTGATAATTTATAATAACAAATCTTACAATCAAATAGTTTTTTTATCACTATCTCTATATTAGTTAGAGAACAGCTGAAATCATGAAATCTTAAAAGCTGAGTAAATTCAATTCATGTGAAACAGCAATACAATCAGTGTTAAGTAAATGGAAAAGTAAATGTAAATCTAAATAAAACAATTGTTGGTGCAGTATTTCTGGGCGTGTCTTTGAAAGTATAAACAGAAATATATCAATATTGCAAATTAGAGCGTTTGGGTGTGGTGGGAGAGTGATTCAATGATTTAAATGCTACTTAAAAGGAGTGTTTAAATCAGTGGTTAAATATTACTTACACGATCTTCTGAAACACTTAAAATTATGAAAAGGGCACAGAATAAAAATCTCAGAATTTCCATGTTGGCAGATCAGTAATAATTTACAATATGTTTGTTATGTAAATATTTACATACATGATTCGTATTATTCTTTTTTGTAATAATACAGATCATTAAATAAAAATTAGCTACTGTCATCATTATTAAACATCATTAGATGTTTAATCTTATAACGAACATATTTTTTGTCCTTGGCAGGTTTTTAATTTTTATTTGAATGCAATATTTACAACTAGTCATAGGGCTGACAAGCAAATATGATCCTATGTACTGCGATGATTCTTTAGTATTAAGTTGAAATATTGAAGTATCAACATTAGAAGGTCGTCAACCGTAGGCAAGGCATTTGAACCATTCAGTATATGGGAAGGTTACATAAACGATTTTCAATATATGTACTATTTGAGATCAGCATCAGTTCACTTTAAACCTTAACTATAAAAAGGATTTATATATTTCAATACATGTTAAGAGAAGGATGACCTCATAAGCGACTATTCCTAAAAAAAAGGAAAAACATTGTAATAGATTAAGTAGGTAGGTTTGAAGAAATGTCTCGTTGTACCAAAGTCACAACCAGCCTTGAGAATTGAAACACGACAAGGAATTAATTACTAAGAAACATAAATTATAATTGTTCAAATTCTGATTATAGCAAAACGTTTTGTCATGGTTTCATATTCTTGGGACTATGGTTGATAAGGAGAATAAAAAAATTGAAGTTTTTTTTTTTAAGAAAGAATAAGCTATTGAGGACGATAAAATATAAATAAGAGCTGTAAAATTTTTAATAATTCGAAAAAAGAAAATAAATTCAATTTATATAAAAATAAGAAAAAGGCTTGACAAAGATTAAAATGTGCAAAGCACATGTGTAAAATTAAAATAAGTAAATGTGGAATTATTGTTTTCGTATTTTTAATATTTCCAATAAACAAGTTAAGACTGCCGTCTGCCTATGCTAGTAAATGTAAACTTTGGGATCCAATTTACAGAAACTGGTATAACGTACAATTCTGTATTTTTTTATAGCAATATATGACAACATTTTCTCGGGCTTGAAGTATTTTCAAGCCGTTAGTGTCTTTAGTTTTCAAGAAAAAAAATTTTTTTCGAAAAGATGTCAGGTGATTACATTTAGGTCTATTACAATAGTCATTCTAAAATTGCAAGTAATGTTAAGGAGCGGGAGTAGATTGTTGTGAGTTGTCACAATAAGAAAATAACATCGAAGACGTAAACACTAAATTAACTTTATTTAATCCTTAAAACATTATTTTAAATTTTGTAACACTGAGTTATGACTTATTCTGATTGAAGAATAATTAGAATAGTTAAGGGAGAATATATTGAAAAAGAAAAATAATTTTGTTTTTATTTACTTTCCTTACTTTCCATTCCGCGAATATAAAGACGCGCCCTCGTATAACTATTAAGTAGTCAGTTTAATATTTTTATATATACTTACATATATTTTTAGTTAAAATAACGGCAAATGGATTATTCATATGCAACAAACTCAAAACTTTTTTGAGGTTGATACCATTTTTTCAGGAACCGTGTTTCATAATTTAACTTTTTTCAGGAAATGGTATATTTTGAAAGACAAAACCGAGGACGCAGTAACTGCGGTTAAATTAAGGAATATATTATAAATATTGCAACATTACATTAATACTTTTCTGTAACTACTTTTAAATGTATTAATCGACACTCCAAATAAATCTAAAATTCTATAGTTACTGGCGGGATGACACATCCTAGGATGAGTAGAATTTAACCCATGCATTTCTGGCATGACTGCTATAAATTTTGATTTTAAATTTTGATGTCGAATTTTCATTTTTAATTCGGAGTTTTTTAATTTTTAGTTTAAGAAAAGAATTGTTAATGCAATGTTACTATATTTAATTGTATTTTTAAAACCTTTATACTTATTAATTATTATACGTAGTTTACTATTGTTTTACGTTATATATGTTTGTAATGAATGTCCGTCAATATAGATTATTATACCTTATCTTTAAAAATCTAGAACTTTGAATTTAAATTTTGATTTGCTATGAATTTATTAAATATCAATCTGCATTAATATTTTTTACTCAGACTATTATACTTACTTACATAGCAAACATGACGATATAACTTTGGTTATTGTAGTTTCATTCGAACAAATATAAATTAATTTATGACTAAACATGAATTTTATATTGGTCAAGCAAGGTCTTGCTTCAAATTTTACACCAGACATAAATAAATTCAATATTAATTTAATAAATATACCGCTGAAAATATGAATTTCCTTGCGCGACGTTCATAAAAATTTCTCAAATTTTTCTCAATTCATAGCAGTCGTAGCGGAAAAGTCTAAAACTTCAAATTTATATGCAGAGTAGCTTCCTGTTGGACCAAAAATTTTAAAATTTTTTGCAACTCCCCCACCAAAGATACAACACCCTGAATGTTGATGTTTTTAGAAATTTAGTGATATTATTGACCCCATTACAAAAAAAAAAGTTAAAATCTTTGAGGATAATTGTTTGGATGTAAACGCTCTTGGTACAGGCAAATTTAATGTAAAAGTTTGAAGTCTTTTAGACTACACCTCTTCACACTATAATTGAAATCAGAAAATTGCATTTTTGGCAGATTGAAACCCAAAATTCAGGTTTTACTTTCAACTTTCTTGTAGAACATAGATAAGAATATTTATAAGGCAAAAGACGAACCATTTCAATAGCTTGGTTTGATTTATTCTTCTAGCTGGTTTCTTCCAAAAGATATTCGAGTTTCTGTAAACGTTAGTTCTGTAGAAATTGAACGCCAGATGCAATAAAGAAATGGTCTCCATTAATAAATGAAAGGCAGGAAATTTTTTTATATGTGGTTTTGTTATGTATTTGTATTTACAGGGGAATATGCCATTAAAAAATAAACATTTTCTAAAACGGTCATACAACCATTTAGTTAGATTTGAATGATTTCAGATGGAATTAGCCTAATGTCAACATTTTCTAACTAGGGCCTTCTTCTGTTTTTAATGTTTGTTTTTAAGACGATAAATTTTAGGAAAGTTTTCGTTGTCGAACCAGTTTTTAGAAGCAACTAGTTAAAATGCTTGCCGCCAGCTAACATCCAAAAGTATGAACTACCACTGCATGCTACCAATAAAACTCCCTTATTACATCATAAACAATATTAAGAGTTTATGATATGTTTTAAGATGATGCGTACCCGCAGGGTGGCTGGAAGCGGGGAGCCATTGGGGAGTAGCGCCCCCACGGGTACCAGCTCAGTACACCTCTTCCAACACACGTACCTGCCCGTACACACAACCATATACACACAGTTTTTCTAAATTATTCCAAACACACCTACACTAAATACATGTACACTGCATACGGGCAGGTCACCAACACGTACACTCATTCCTAGTTTGACAGCGTGGGGAACTAGTAGCAGTCTGAGATCCTTGGGTTCGCCTGCTGGAGGGTACAGCGGATAAAACTGGGTTCCGGGGTGTGCACTCCCAGGCTGCAAGGTAGTACAGGGGCCCGGGTCGGTCTAGCCAACATGACCTGGCTGCCCTATCAACTTGCGAAAATCTCGCTTATGCCGTAATGCCAGGTGGCGCCTGGACAGGAAACCTTGCGGTATAATGCGGGGGGCTCCGTCGAGGCCACCAGAGTCGGGTTCTTTGGAATCCTTTGGCTGTTGCTGGTTCCTTAAGCTGTCAAACATGAAAAGGAATGAAAAACAAACACTCTATACATACACACTTCTTACACAAAATATTAAAAATCAAAATGAATACAGACAACGTTGCAAAAGTGCCCCTTGCTCAAACGGAGCTTCCCGGCTCCACTCACATACCTCTTACCTTTTCCTGCTCCTCCCAGAATTTCCTGGAAAATAAGAGAACCCTCCCTCTCTCCTCATTTTCCACTTCATCCAAATGAAGTAATCGCGCCTGGTATTCAATCGCCAGGCAAGAGAAAAAAGCCAAGTGATTCGTTAGGTGAGACAGACAATGAGACAGAAACTTGTAGTGCAAAGAAATTTCCTATCAGCTATTCAAAAATTAATTTCTTATTGATTACAAGAGAAGAAGGTTCGTTTAGTAAAGTAAGTCCGTTTTTAATTTGTCGCAGTTTGAAAAGACAAGTTGGCGATGTTAAGAATGTGAAGGAAATAAATGAGGGTTTCTTAGTTGAAAGCTTTAGTAAATAACAAACGAAACGATTGTTAGAATTAACTTCACTTGATAATTTAAAAATTAAAGTATCCGTTCATAAAACGCTCCACTTTGTAAACGGGGTGATAACATGAAAGATCTGGATAATTGTAGCATAGAAGAGATTAAAGAAGAAACAGTAAGATCGAGACATATTGTAGACATAAAACGACTTACTTACAAAAGGCAGGGCGAGGTACTAAATACCTCTTCGTATGTTGTTACGTTTTCGGGGACCGTTCTTCCAGAGCAGGTTAAGATAGCATTTTACTCGCTTCCAGTTCGCCCCTACATACCAGCTCCTTTGCGCTGCTTTAGGTGCCAGAGATTTGGCCACGCAGCGATGAATTGTCGTAAAGACCCAATATGCGTATGCGGAAAGGCAATCAAGGCGTTCCTTGCGAGACTCCGGTAGCTTGTGTTAACTGTGGAGACCACCACCCGGCAAACTATAGAAACTGCTCGATGTATAAGCAAGAAGTAGCAATTCAAAAAATAAAAGTGAGCAAACGAATTAGCTATTTCGATGCCAGACGCGAGGTTATGTTAAATACTCCCTCACTAGTTACTGGTCAGACTACTTCTTATGCTCGTATCGCTGCTAAACCCATAGAACCACCTGCAAAAATAAATCAAAACCTCTTAGTTAGCGCACTTGTCCCTGAAAGTATTAAAGTCATTGAAGTACGTTTAAAAACTTTGAACATAATTCGTACCACTCCTCTAAAACCCCTTCCTTCTGAAACTTCGGTCCCTATAAATCCCTCCCCCCATTCACCCTTTTTATCTCTCCCACCACCAGAACCAACTAAGTCTACACTATTAAACAATAATATAAGTGATTCTACCCTCTCGATAAATATGGTTGCCAGTCTGGATACCCTTTCCACCAATACTAGTTTCCCAAGAACCCTATCCCAATCCAAACAATCCCCCCAACTTTTCTTCAAATCTCCTACCCCCTCTTCTAACTCCAAAGAATCTCAGGATAGTTTTATCAGAAATAAGGAAACATCAATTGACTTAACCTTAGCATCCCCTATCCTAACACCTCTGAACTCAGGTTCAGATACTAAACTGCTCCCTTTCACAGGGACGGTAAGGAAAAAAAAGGGTTGGCCTAAGGGCGTCCCGAGAAAACCCAGAGATAGTAGTAAAGATCGTCTCTCTCAATAGTCCATAATTACTAATGGACACAATAATCCAATGGAACATTAACGGCATTCGAACCCATAATGCCGAACTAAAGTTATTGCTTGTTGAAAATCTCCCTATTTATATAGCATTACAGGAAACCCACCTAAATCCGGAATCTCCGTATGACATAAAAGGCTACACTGTGTTTCGTAAAGATGTCATACCTGACTATCGAGCCAGAGGAGGTGTAGCTATATTGGCAAAAGAATCTGTTCCAGTCCAAGCTGTAAACATAAATACAGAGTTGCAGATAATTGCAGTAAAAACCTTCTACCCTCGTGCATTAACCATCTGCAATGTATATTTACAAGATATTCACTGGACAGTAGAAGATCTACGGAACACCATCCTTCAAATACCTCGGCCGTTTATACTTCTCGGAAACTTTAACTCACATAACCCGCTATGGGGCTCTGTGACACCCGATGATCACATAAATACTTAATGATCATATACTTAACACGGGTAAAGGTACTTATTTTAACTCTAGGTTCAATAATCTCTCGGCCATAGACCTATCCGTTTTCTCTCCGGAAGTAGAGCATTCATTCTCTTGGCATGTGCTGGATGACCTTCACTCTTCAGATCACTTTCCCGTAATGTTACAATATATTATACCTAATTTGCACTTACCTTTACAAGTCGCACGTAAAAAGTTTAAAGAAAATAGAAGTGATTGGTTGAAATTTCAGAGCAATACTACCACGCTTCATCTTAGTGACAATATCAGTTTTTCAGTAGACTCCGTTACACGAATCATTTTTTCAGCTGCTGAAGAAAGCATTCCAAGCACATCGCTAAACCGTCAGCGCAAACAAAACGTGCCATGGTGGGATGAAGAAGTAGCAAATGCCATTAAAGAAAAAAAACGAGCGTTAAATATCTTCAAAAGACATCCTACGCCTCAAAACGTAGATAACTTTAAACGTCTTCGCGCACGAGCTCATCGAATTATCTTAGAAAAGAAACGTCTGTCTTTTAAAACTTACGTATCAACTCTCACGACACAAACTTCACCATCCGAAGTATGGGCTAAAATAAGATCCATAACGGGAAAGAAACTTGCAACTACCTCGCCCGTGTTAGAGATTAATGAAGAGTTGATAACGGAAGTTCCTAGATTAGCGGACGAATTTGCACGCCATTTTCAATCGACGAGCAAGTCCGAAAACTATAATGAAGAATTTCGCACAACTAAGGCTAATTTGCAAGTTCCATTGGATTTTACAGAGCATAATACATCGTTCTATAACACTCCCTTTACCGTGGATGAGCTGGAGAAAGCTCTGTCTTCATGAATCAAAAAACTCATCTCCCGGTCGAGATTGTATAACCTACAACATGCTAAAGCACCTACCTAATACTGCCAAACTCGAGCTGTTACATCTATACAATCAGATTTGGGAGGAAGGATTCTATCCAGAACATTGGCAGGAGTCAGTTATAATTCCTCTTTTAAAACCTGACAAGGACCCCAAAATAACATCTCATTACTGTTCGATATCTTCAACCAGCTGTCCCAGTAAGACACTTGAAAAAATGGTTCGTTTTCGTTTGATGTGGATACTGGAAAAGTATAACCTGTTATCTAAATTTCAAATGGGTTTCAGAAAATTTAGATCAACAACTGATCAACTTGTATATATTGAAAATGCCATTCAAACCAGCTTTCTCCACAGAAACCATCTTACTGCTGTCTTTTTTGATTTCGAGAAGGCCTATGATATGACCTGGCGGTATGGAGTCTTGCAAACACTAGACAAGTGGGGTCTGAAAGGCTGCCTGCCGACATTTGTTGCTAGTTTTCTAACCAATAGAAAGATCAGAACGCGAGTCGGTAATATTGAGTCAAAAGCATATAACATTGAGAATGGCATACTCCAAGGGTATACACTTAGCGTACTTCTATTTGCAATAGCCGTAAACAGTTTGTTATCAGGGATGGATCGGAGGATTGGGAGGAGTTTATACGTTGACGATATCTGTATCTTCTATGCAAGCAACAACTTTGAAGATATACACGCTATTTTGCAAGAAGCCATCGATTCTCTAGCAAATCGTTCAGAGAGCCGAGGTTTCCGTTTTTCTACGCAGAAAACACAATGCGTACATTTCTGCAGATTAAGGTCATGAAATAGACCCTCCCAACTCACTATAAAAAACCTTCCTATACAAAACGCATCAGAAATAAAATTCCTTGGTGTAATATTGGATAAAAAGTTACTTTGGGGGTCCACATATTCAGAATCTCGCTTCTTCTTGTAAAAAGAGGCCGAATATTATCAGATGCTTGTCAAGCATCAAATGGGGTGCAGATAAAGCTATATATCCTTTTAAATATTTATAAAAGCATGGTGTTAGCAAAGTTGGATTATGGATCTACAGTGTATGGAGCAGCCCGTCACTCTCACCTAAAAGCACTGGATCAAATTCATACTACGGGCATAAGGCTTGCCCTAGGGGCTTTTCGAACTTCTCACGCCATATTGTTTCGACTCTCAAGTGTCGCGACAATCGGATAGTATCGAGACCCCATCACTAATTTTTTTATTTATATAAACTGATTTTATATATACTACCATTTTAGATTTCGTTTGTAAGTTCACGTCTTGTTATTATTGTCTCTTATTATTTCATGTTTATATTTTATGTCTACAATGCTAGTTAAGTTGTGTCTTAGCACAAATGCACAAAAAAAAGAACGTTATCCACAACAATCGTACTTACTATTCATGAAATGCGGCTAATAACCAAAGTTGTTCATGCCGCTGCTATCAAAAAAAAAATATGATGCGTTTTAACTGAACAGCTAACATTTATAATAAGAAACCGATCTAAAATACAAAAGTAGTTATCTAATCCATAATTATATTCATGTATGCATTTATCTTATGTACAGTTACGGCTGAGAAATTTTCAATGGTCTATTGCGACTGCGAAATTTCGACTTTTCAAGTCTCATAAGAGACGTCACTTTTATTCATCCGAAATGTCATAAATGGCATACAAGCCAGATTCAGTCGATTTAAATACAGAAAAGTGTGCTAACTTGATAAATTACTGTTGAAGGTTTTTTGGCCGCAACTGTACTACATTAGTTAGCACTGGTTGTTAGTAAATTTAGAAAAATTCCTCCTGCCAAAACTATAAAAAACATCCAATATCCAAATTTGCAATTAAATACAGTCTTCAAAGGATATCTTATACAAAAGTAGTTATCTAATCCATAATTATATTCATGTATGCATTTATCTTATGTACAGTTACGGCTGAAAAATTTTCAATGGTCTATTGCGACTGCGAAATTTCGACTTTTCAAGTCTCATAAGAGACGTCACTTTTATTCATCCGAAATGTCATAAATGGCATACAAGCCAGATTCAGTCGATTTAAATATCAGAAAAGTGTGCTAACTTGATAAATTACTGTTGAAGGTTTTTTGGCCGCAACTGTACTACATTAGTTAGCACTGGTTGTTAGTAAATTTAGAAAAATTCCTCCTGCCAAAACTATAAAAAACATCCAATATCCAAATTTGCAATTAAATACAGTCTTCAAAGGATATCTTATACAAAAGTAGTTATCTAATCCATAATTATATTCATGTATGCATTTATCTTATGTACAGTTACGGCTGAAAAATTTTCAATGGTCTATTGCGACTGCGAAATTTCGACTTTTCAAGTCTCATAAGAGACGTCACTTTTATTCATCCGAAATGTCATAAATGGCATACAAGCCAGATTCAGTCGATTTAAATATCAGAAAAGTGTGCTAACTTGATAAATTACTGTTGAAGGTTTTTTGGCCGCAACTGTACTACATTAGTTAGCACTGGTTGTTAGTAAATTTAGAAAAATTCCTCCTGCCAAAACTATAAAAAACATCCAATATCCAAATTTGCAATTAAATACAGTCTTCAAAGGATATCTTATACAAAAGTAGTTATCTAATCCATAATTATATTCATGTATGCATTTATCTTATGTACAGTTACGGCTGAAAAATTTTCAATGGTCTATTGCGACTGCGAAATTTCGACTTTTCAAGTCTCATAAGAGACGTCACTTTTATTCATCCGAAATGTCATAAATGGCATACAAGCCAGATTCAGTCGATTTAAATATCAGAAAAGTGTGCTAACTTGATAAATTACTGTTGAAGGTTTTTTGGCCGCAACTGTACTACATTAGTTAGCACTGGTTGTTAGTAAATTTAGAAAAATTCCTCCTGCCAAAACTATAAAAAACATCCAATATCCAAATTTGCAATTAAATACAGTCTTCAAAGGATATCTTATACAAAAGTAGTTATCTAATCCATAATTATATTCATGTATGCATTTATCTTATGTACAGTTACGGCTGAAAAATTTTCAATGGTCTATTGCGACTGCGAAATTTCGACTTTTCAAGTCTCATAAGAGACGTCACTTTTATTCATCCGAAATGTCATAAATGGCATACAAGCCAGATTCAGTCGATTTAAATATCAGAAAAGTGTGCTAACTTGATAAATTACTGTTGAAGGTTTTTTGGCCGCAACTGTACTACATTAGTTAGCACTGGTTGTTAGTAAATTTAGAAAAATTCCTCCTGCCAAAACTATAAAAAACATCCAATATCCAAATTTGCAATTAAATACAGTCTTCAAAGGATATCTTATACAAAAGTAGTTATCTAATCCATAATTATATTCATGTATGCATTTATCTTATGTACAGTTACGGCTGAAAAATTTTCAATGGTCTATTGCGACTGCGAAATTTCGACTTTTCAAGTCTCATAAGAGACGTCACTTTTATTCATCCGAAATGTCATAAATGGCATACAAGCCAGATTCAGTCGATTTAAATATCAGAAAAGTGTGCTAACTTGATAAATTACTGTTGAAGGTTTTTTGGCCGCAACTGTACTACATTAGTTAGCACTGGTTGTTAGTAAATTTAGAAAAATTCCTCCTGCCAAAACTATAAAAAACATCCAATATCCAAATTTGCAATTAAATACAGTCTTCAAAGGATATCTTATACAAAAGTAGTTATCTAATCCATAATTATATTCATGTATGCATTTATCTTATGTACAGTTACGGCTGAAAAATTTTCAATGGTCTATTGCGACTGCGAAATTTCGACTTTTCAAGTCTCATAAGAGACGTCACTTTTATTCATCCGAAATGTCATAAATGGCATACAAGCCAGATTCAGTCGATTTAAATATCAGAAAAGTGTGCTAACTTGATAAATTACTGTTGAAGATTTTTTGGCCGCAACTGTACTACATTAGTTAGCACTGGTTGTTAGTAAATTTAGAAAAATTTCTTCTGCCAAAACTATAAAAAACATCCAATATCCAAATTTGCAATTAAATACAGTCTTCAAAGGATATCTTGCAAAGTTCTTGTCAGATTTTTATAAAATATTTCGAAATAAAGAAAAATAAAAACACGTTTGTTAACAAAAACTTATTGAGAAGATCAAAAAGCCCATGTTCATGTGAATACTTAATTTAAAAAACTTCTTTTTTAATATAAATAAATATTTTCTGATATTTATATTTTCTGAGGCGTGCTAGGGTTACAAAACCTATCCGGGTTTTGTATAATCTAGCAAATTATAATTGAAAGTTATGTTCTTTAGTTGTTTTCTACCACATGGGCGATTTTCTCTGAAATTCGTGAGATTACCCCTTTATATTGGTCAATTTTACATGAAATGACCCTAATGATACTACATAATAGTGTAGTGATTTAGACACAAATTTTAAGTTTGACGTGATTATTAAATAAAGCTATTCACCATCCACTTTTCTGGAACTGAATATGCTTATTTATTACTACACTGCAATACCATCAATGTGTATATCGTATTATAAGCAGCACAGTGGTTCAACATATCAACAATCTAATATTTGAAGAACAATAAACCCGAATAAATGACAGGTGAAATTTTATTGCATTGATCCATTTGATTTTTGTAACAGATCTTGTTAGCATTTTCCTGGTATTTTTTTAAGAATAATCTTGGGTTTTGTTTAGTTGAAAAAGCTCGTGATATATTATTTAAAACTATAAATTTAAACTCTTGGGTTTTAAGTTCTAAAAAAATATATTATGAGAGATGGAGGATTTCACACAATATACCTTGACACAATTGTTTTGTCCTAACTTTTTAGACTCATCAGTAAAGGAGGCATTGTTAGAAAAGCTGCAGTTCTCATTTGTAATTCTGCTTATATATTATATTATACATTTAAGTTCAAAAACTAAAATCACAATTATTTATAAATTATGAACTAATTGTAATAATTATGAATCTGAAAAACAAAACTTCATTTTTTATGTAAAACGAATTAAAATAATGTACAGTATTATAATAAAATAATTTGTGGTATTATCTGAGAATTAAATTCAAAATAATAAGACATGGAATCAATAATAATCATAAAAATAACTGAAATTGCCGATTACTTGATTCCAGTATTGGGCAATTCAATTACTTTTATTGTGAAGTTTAATTACTTGACAAAACTTTTAAGCACAGTACAGTATTCAATTACTTTTTAATAGTAATCAATTCAGCTCTGTAAGTGAGCATTATGCCTTTGCAACAGCTCTTTCCATGAGCATCTATAATTACACATATTACATCCAAATGGTTTCTCACTAGTATGAGTAAGCAAGTGCCTTTGTAAATGTGTGTTTCGTAAGCATTTATAATTACAAATACTACATTGAAATAGTTTCTGACTGCTATGTATCATCTTATGTTTTTGTAGATATCCTTTTATTGGACATTTATAGTCACATATATTACATTAAAATGGTTTTATCACCGCTATATGTATGAACATGTGATTTTGCAAATGTACTTTTTGTGAGAATTTATAATAACAAATCTTACAATCAAATAGTTTTTTATCACTATGTCCTGAGCATATTATGTTTTTGCAAATTTCCATTCATTGAGCATTTATAGTCACATTATAGTACATTCAAATGGTTTCTCACCTGTATACAGGAGCCTGTGCACTTATTTTTTGTGAGCATTTACAATTACATATTTTACATTCAAATGGTTTACTACCACTATGAGTGAACATATGATTTCGCAAACTTTTTTTCTGTGAGCATGTGTAACTGCAAAGATTACATCCAAATGGTTTCTCATCGTTATGAGTGTTCATGTGTCTTTGCAAACTAGCTTTTCGGGAACATTTATAAGCACAAATATTACGTCGATATGGTTTCTCACCACTATGGATGAGCAAATGCTGTTTCAAAATTTCCTTTCGAGAGCATTTGTAACTACATATATTACATTCAATTGGTTTCTCACAAACATGAATGAGCATGTGCCTTTTCAAACTCGTTTTCACTGAACATTTATAGTTACATATATTACATTCAAATGGTTTCTCACCACTATGAGTGAGCATGTGGGTTTGCAAATTGGCTTTTAGTGAGCAGGTGTAACTACAACTGTTACATTGAAATGGTTTATCACCACTATGAGTTAACATGTGCTTTTGTAAACTTGCTTTTAGCGAGCATGTAAAGTGACAAATTTTACATCCATATGGTTTGACACCACTGTGAGTGAGCATGTGCTGCTTCAAATTTTCTTTTTGCGAGCATTTATAATTACAAATTTTACATTCAAATGGCTTCTCACCACTATGAGTGAGCATATGTCGTTGCAGATGTCCTTTTAATGAGCATTTATAATTACATATATTACATTCAAATGGCTTTTCACCAGTATGAGTAAACATGTGCTGTTTCAAAGTTTCTTTTTGTGAGGATTTATAATTACAAATTTTACATCCAAATGGCTTCTCTCCGCTATGAGTGAGCATATGTCGTTGCAGATGTCCTTTTAGTGAGCATGTGTAATTACAAATATTACACTTAAATGGTTTATTACTACTATGTGTGAGCATGTGTTGTTGAAGGTTTGCTTTTAATGAGCATTTATGGTTACAAATGTTACATTCGAATGGTTTCTCACCACTATGAGTGAGCATGTGCCTTTGCAAACATTCTTTTCGAGAGCATTTATAATTACATATATTACATACAAATGGTTTATCACCACTATGAGTGAGTATGTGCTTTGTCAGACTTGCTTTTTGCAAACATTTATAATTACATATATTGCACACATAGGATTTCTCACCACTATGTTGTTGCATATTTCTGTGTATTGATTATTTATAATCGTCACATATATTAGATTATGATGGTTTTAGTAGCTTGAATGCATGGACGATTTTGGAATCTGCTATAAAGTAATTGGAAGAGCAGGTACACGTTCTACACTCAAACTTTGCTGCAATTTCCTTTTTATTTTTGTAGTATCACTACTAGATTTTTTAAAATGAGCATTGCCTACAAACAGACTAACAATTAATTTTGCTTCCTGTGTGCAATGAAGTAACTTTATCACCTTTTTTTATGTTAATTATTTTTCCTCAATTTTACTTATTAGAATTGGACCGTTGTAACACAATACATTAGATTTATTTAAATCACTTCAAACTTTTACTTGGCGAAGAATATGATATAATTTATATATTGAAATTTCTAACATACCTGGATAAATAAAACATGTCGAAGTATCTTTGAGCTAGAGTTCCCAAATGAAAACTGTAATTGTGTTATATTAGAGTTAGGACACGGGTGTCAAAATCTATCTCTTTCTAGGCCAAATCTAAGCTGTCTGAAACAGAGATACTTTTTTTTCTCTTTTTATTTTAGTGACAACATTCAGCAGCATGCTGTCATGTTTATTTTTATGAATGTAAAAATTTTTAATGTGGACATTATCATTTATTTACTGTTTTTAGAGAATTTTCAAAACTACTCTAGTTCTGTAACGGTCTGGTGGTTTTACCAGAAGTTATATTTAATAGATTTAGTTGGAGTAAATAAAATACGTGTTGATTGAAGATAGATTTTATTACTTTCTTATTGATTCTGGTTCACATGGCAATCCCTTAGCATTCAATGCCTTCTTGATGGAACATGTATGTAATGACTGATTGTAGTTATTTTATGAATGAAGATCATTACATGACATCCCGGATAAAAAAAGGTTGAATATGTACCAAAAGAAATGAGCCATAAGTCAAAAGGGCATTTAATGCATTCCTCAATAAAAAAAATAGCTTACATTAATGTCGTACTTGTATGTATCGGCATGTTTAATGTATACTAGCTACAAAAAAATTGAGGTCGTTTGCATCTTTTCAATAAATTCTTTACATGCTATGACAATAAAACTTATGCTAGGAATAGTAATGCTAATCAAAGAATTGAAAGGCCTTAGCCTTAAGGCAAAAAAAGGTATTGCTGAGTAGTAAGTAAATGTTCCTTCAAGCCCACAACTCCCCATGTTATTCTTATGGGAGTTTCGTTTTTAAGGCAGGACAATTTTGTGAGGTTATGTGTGTCAAACTTACAATTGAGTGAGGTTATGTGTGTAAAACTTGGCGTCCTTCCCGCCAGATGTCAGCATGGGTGCGGGGTTAAGTGTTTAGGCGGGAAAAAGGCGAATGTGATGCTTGTCCGTGATTGGTCGGATCGAATTGCCGGTAAAATAGGTTGCAGCATGTGTCTCTAGATGTCTCTGTGGGCGTGGTTTTGGCGGGAAAAATCAAATCTCAGGCCTTTTCGTGATTGGTCGGATTGAATTGCCGGTAAAATAGGTTGCAGCATGTCCCGCCAGATGTCAGCATGGGTGTGGGGTTGAGTGTTTAGGCGGGAAAAAGGCGAACGTGATACTTGTCCGTGATTGGTCGGCTGAATTGCCGGTAAAATAGGTTGCAGCATGTACCGCTAGATGTCGCTGTGGGCGACAATCTCAGGCCTGTTCGTGATTGGTCCGAAGTTTGGCGCTAAAGGAGGTTGCAGGACGTGCTGCTTTGGAGCTTAATGTAAACAAACGAGGTTGCCAAATCTCATATTTGGTAAAAATGAAAAGTCCCTAGATGTTATATTTTGATAAAAAACAGAGAGCGAGAAAGTCACTAGATAATTCCCCAGCAGGGCTTGAAAGTGTGTTTTAGACCGCGCGCAAAGGGGCCTTCGCCCTGGGCCCCCATTCTGGGGCATTCTAGGGAGATCGTTAGGGTGCTTCGCCCTGGGCCCCCCATTCTGGGGCATCCTAAAGAGAGATCGTTAGGGTGCTTCGGTGTGGGCCCCCCACTCTGGTGTTCCCGGGGAGATCGTTAAGGGTGCTTCGCCCTCCTCGTGGCCCCCACTCTGGGGGCCCCCCCGGGATCGACAGCGGTGCAGGGCCCCCTTGTGTGAAAGATGTCGGCGTGCACGTGAGCGCGGCCGGGCGGTGCGGGTTAATCCGAAAATTTTGTCGGGGCGTTACGTGGCCGGGTATTCCAGTGCCCCGGTGGGCCGTTGAAAGGGGTTAATTTATTTGGCGGTCCGAAAAATTTGTCGCGGCGTTGCGTGGGCGGGTATTCCAGTGCCCCAGTGGGCCGGTGAGCCGGTGGGGCATTGAAAGGGGTTAATTATTTGGTGGTTGCTGATTAATAATAAGGTGGTGGGTTAAACATTTTATTAAAGGGGGTGGGCTGAAAAAAATAATAAACAATATTAATGTACATACAATATTAACAACATAAGCGTACTGTAGATTTTTCTTTAATACAAATAATGAATAAATAGTGACCTATAAAATACAATAATAATATTTAAAGAGGAATGCTTCTTTTTCTTTCCTTCTCATAGTATATTCTGTTGGATAATGTCAACAGTTAATTGTTGCATAGTGTGTTGTTAGACTAAAAAATAAAAAACATTACATTCGGTATAAAATATCAAGCTCAAATTACCTGCATTTGTTTTTTTTCTTTTATTACAATGAATAAATAGTAGCCAATAAAATACAATAATAATAATAATATTGTTTAAAAGAAGAATGCGTCTTTTTTTCTTTCCTTCTCTAATAATATATTCTGCTGGATGATGTAATTATTGCAGTAGAAACACATGTGCATCTAAACATTCCTTTTCATGAATGATGTCATCGCTTAATTATTGTTTAGTTTTGAGAGCTAAAAAAACAATACATTTTATACCGTTAATTAAAATATCAATCTCAAATTACCTGCATTTTGTTTTTAGTATTTTGCACGTTACAACGAAATTTTTAAGAATGCAAACAAGATATCAACATTCCTTCACACTTGTATATTTTTTTATGTAAAAGCCTTCTTCATTTTACACTATTAAGCGGATGGACGCGTGAATTAAAACTGCCGCGCTGTTTCTTTTCAAAATGTATTGCGTTTCCCTCTTTGTAACGTATGTTTAGAAAAAACTGTAAAATGTCATGACATATATAATAAATTACTGCTTTTTTAAATGCAAGAATTAGCAGAGACGCAAAAGATTTATTGATAAGTCTGTGTAAAAAGGTGGATCATCTACGTTCCAATAATCTTGACTATAAAATATGTTGTTAATATAACTAATGAAAAATTTAAAAAAACGAGCATGTGCGACATTATGACATCTGGGGGCCGTTTTTTTCTTTATAAATTAAATGAATATAGACATAAAAAATTGATTATATAAATGTGTCATTTCTTGTTATTTTTCACTGGATTTACTAAGCAACATTAGGGATGCACAGTCGAATTTATAAAAAAAAGGAAACGATTTTCGTTGCATTTGTACTTTGAACATACATTATTAATTAAAATATTACTTTATATATTTGCCGACATTTGTAGATTAAGTAAATAAAGTCTTATTAATGATTAATCTTTGTTAAAATTGATAGTAATCGAAACTAATATAAATTTCATATTTGATACAAGAGTCGTTTTCCTTGTGAATCTGACTGTACATGTGTTTATTTCAATTATAAATAAATCGTTGCTTTGAGCATCCTTCGGTTTTATTTTAATTGATGAAATGAATGCAGTTTTTCAGTTTTTCACAGTTTAGATAAACAAGCAACAAACAACAATTTTTTTAATTAAAGAAGCATTCTATATCATTGACATACTGTACGGGTTAAAATTTTAATTGTTGAAATGAATGTAGTTTTCGCAGTTTTCCTCTTAATGGTCGAGATGGAAGTACTACTAATTTCAAACACATCTTATAATAAATTAGTTTTTAATTGTGAAGATGAAAACAATTTTTCAGGGTTTAGGAATTACTAGAAATATGTTAGTATTAACACGCACGCATACATCTTATAATAAAAGAAAATTAAAGCCTTCAGTTTAATTGTTGAAATGCAGTTCTTGTACCATTTAGATAAACAAACAAAACAACAATTTTATATATATATATATATATATATATATATATATATATATATATATATATATATATACAGGGTCTTCATTAAGTTTGGAACCGGCTTAATATCTTCAAAACTATTAACTGGATTAAATTGAAATTTGGGGTGTGCATTTTATAAATTAATATCTATTGTGCCTAATTTTTTCACCTGCTTTGCATCGTTACTTTACGAGATACACAGCCAACTTGATTTTTTTTAAATAGCAATGGGGGTCAAATTTGACATCATTTGAAAGCTTATTTTTTTCTGAGTACTATTATGTAATACACGTGTTGTATCATTTTGACAAAAATTGCCAAAAAAATTAAAATCAACGAAACATGTTTTATCCACAAAATTAAATTTATTACTTAAAATTTACTTTTACTTAAAATTACTTAAATATTTACTGTCAATGTATAACTTTTGACATTTCTATGAATTTTGTAAGATCACTAGATATTTTAATTTTTAATTTATTCAACACTTTTGATTTTGTGGATAAAACATGTTTCGTTGATTTTAATTTTTTTGGCGATTTTTGTCAAAATGATACAACACGTGTATTACATAATGGTACTCAGAAAAAAATAAGCTTTCAAATGATGTCAAATTTGACCCCCATTGCTATTTAAAAAAAATCAAGTTGGCTGTGTATCTCGTAAAGTAACGATGCAAAGCAGGTGAAAAAATTAGGTACAATAGATATTAATTTATAAAATGCACACCCCAAATTTCAATTTAATCCAGTTAATAGTTTTGAAGATATTAAGCCGGTTCCAAACTTAATGAAGACTGTACTATATTTTAATTTTCAAAAAGTATTTTCGATAATGAAATCCAATGCAACCTTCTTCAATCTCTTGTTGTATTATGCAATATCTCTTTAACAAAAAACGGGATGATAATTGAAAATACAAACCATCCTGTATATATGAGTTATTTACTAATTATTCATTCAGTTGCGTGTTCCTATGAAAAAAATTTCATTTTATACATCAAGCACATGAATAGCTAATCAAATCATCATTTTCGTCTTCAACGTTTCATATGAATGAAACGAAAAGAAAGACGGTGTAGGTGTTTTGTTAAAAATAGAATGTTTTGCGATTTAATTGAATAATTAATATTTATGTCTTGAAAATGTTAAGGGGGAGATAAAAAAATAATTATTGTTTTTTATTTTATTAGGAATTATTACAAATGTCACTATTAACACAACTTATAATAAATTAATGTAAATGTTGCTTACGAGTTTAAAGTTTTACATATTTTTGCTTAAGATCTATTTTTCACACGGATGTTAAAAACCATTAGTCTAACAAAAAACGTCTCTGTAACTGATTTAGATAAGAAATAATATTAATAATTAAAATATTTCAATGGATGCGTCCATCTCATATAATAAACCATTCCTTTCATGAATGATGTCATCACTTAATTGTTGCATAGATTTGATGTTGGGCTAAAAATAAAAACATTACATTATATACCGCTAATTAAAATATCAATCTCAAATTACCTCCACTTGTTTTTTCCTTTAATACGATAATAATATTAAAAGAAAAATGCATCTGTTTCTTTCCTTCTAACAAAATATTATATATTCCGCCGGATGATGTCAACAGTTAATTATTGCATTATAACGAAACACATGTGCATGAAAACAATCCTTTCCTAATTATTGCATTTGATGTTCGAGCTAGAAAAATAAAAACATTACATTTTATACCGCTAATTAAAATATCAATCTCAAATTACCTGCATTTGTTTTTTCGTATTTTGCACGTTATAAACGAAATTTTTAAGAAAGCAAACAATATATCATACGTGCTAATTACATTCCTTCACTTCTCTAATTTTATGAAAAGCCTTTTTCATTTTACACTATTAAAACTGAAAGCGGTTTGTTTTTAATGCTATTTTTATAGATTAAAAGATGCTAGCTTTTAACAAACCGCATTACATATGTGCACAGTTTACCGCTTGTTTTAAAACTGGGCGAAGAGGGAATGTTTTGCATGTATTGCGTTTCCCCTCTTTGTAATGTGTACTGAAAAATACTTTTCTTAATGTCATAGGTGTAATTTATTTTGTCATGTCATAATAAATTACTGCTTTTTAAGTGCAAGCAAACATCTGAGGAGTCATCCGGTTTCTTTATAAATTAAATGAACATGAACATAAAAAATTGGTTGGACGATTATCTTCATCTATTTTAGTTGTAAAAATTAAATGTTTTATGAAGTGTATTGTTCAAAGTGTCGACTAAACTAATTTCAAAATATCAGAAATAGTATTAAGAATATGTTTACTTTTTTAAAACATTCACAGCGTTAATCACAATAGTAATTTAGCATTTTATGTAAATGCAATAAACCAAAACGAAAATAAAATAATTTCAAAACTTAGTAAGATCCTTCTTAAATGATACAAATAGTATAAAGGTTTATATCATATATTTTTGCATACTACATATGCAATTTATAGACTAAAAATAGAATAATTACATAGGTACAGGGTTTATATACAGACTTATATAATACAAGTTATACATGTAAACTTAACTAGTTTCTAAATTATCATCATTAGAAATCCTTTAATTTCCCCAAGCTAAGGTATTTATACATATCACATATACAATTTTTAGATTAAATAAAATAATTACATAGGTAGAGGGTTTATATACAGACTTATACAATACAAGTTATACATCAACACTTAACTAGTCTCCAAATTTTCATAGTTAAAAATACAATAAAGGGTTCTAGGGAAAAGAAATTCTAATCAATAGTTAGAAATCCTATAATTTTTCCAAGCTAAGGTATTTATACATATCACATATACAATTTATAGATTAAATAAAATAATTACATAGGTAGAGGGTTTATATACAGACTTATACAATACAAGTTATACATGTAAACTTAACTAGTTTCTAAATTATCATCATTAGAAATCCTTTAATTTCCCCAAGCTAAGGTATTTATACATATCACATATACAATTTATAGATTAAATAAAATAATTACATAGGTAGAGGGTTTATATACAGACTTATACAATACAAGTTATACATGAACACTTAACTAGTTTCTAAATTATCATCGTTAGAAATCCTATAATTTTCCCAAGCTAAGGTATTTATACATATCACATATGCAATTTATAGATTAAATAAAATAATTACATAGGTAGAGGGTTTATATACAGACTTATATAATACAAGTTATACATGAGCACTTAACTAGTTTCTAAATTATCATCGTTAAAAATCCTATAATTTTTCCAAGCTAAGGTATTAATACATATCACATATACAATTTATAGATTAAATAAAATAATTACATAGGTAGAGGGTTTATATACAGACTTATACAATACAAGTTATATATGAGCACTTAACTAGTCTCCAAATTTTCATGGCTAAAAATACAAAGAAGGGTTCTAGGGAAAAGAAATTCTAATCAATAGTTAGAAATCCTATAATTTTTCCAAGCTAAGGTATTTATACATATCACATATACAATTTATAGATTAAATAGAATAATTACATAGGTAGAGGGTTTATATACAGACTTATACAAGTTATACATGAACACTTAACTAGTCTCCAAATTTTCATAGTTAAAAATACAATAAAGGGTTCTAAGGAAAAGAAATTCTAATCAATAGTTAGAAATCCTATAATTTCCCCAAGCTAAGATATTAATACATCCTTATTATTTGATTCTACAGCAGCGAGGCAACCGCCAAATTTTTCAAATTAACCCCTTTCAACGGCCTAGTGGCCCACTGGGGCGTCGCACCACCGCACGGCTCCCCACCCGGCCACGCAACGCCGCGAGTTAAGTGCTCATGTATAACTTGTATTGTATAAGTCTGTATATAAACCCTCTACCTATGTAATTATTTTATATAATCTATACATTGTATATGTGAAATGTATTAATAGCTTAGCTTGGGGAAATTATAGGATTTCTAACTATTGATTAGAATTTCTTTTCCCTAGAACCCTTTTTTGTATTTTTAACTATGAAAATTTAGAAACTAGTTAAGTGTTCAAGTATAACTTGTATTGTATAAGTCTGTATATAAACCCTCTACCTATGTAATTATTTTATTTAATCTATAAATTGTATATGTGATATGTATTAATACCTTAGCTTGGAAAAATTATAGGATTTCTAACTATTGATTAGAATTTCTTTTCCCTAGAACCCTTCTTTGTATTTTTAGCCATGAAAATTTGGAGACTAGTTAAGTGCTCATATATAACTTGTATTGTATAAGTCTGTATATAAACCCTCTACCTATGTAATTATTTTATTTAATCTATAAATTGTATATGTGATATGTATTAATACCTTAGCTTGGGAAAATTAAAGGATTTCTAATGATGATAATTTAGAAACTAGTTAAGTTTACATGTATAACTTGTATTATATAAGTCTGTATATAAACCCTGTACCTATGTAATTATTCTATTTTTAGTCTATAAATTGCATATGTAGTATGTATAAATACCTTAGCTTGGGAAATTATAGGATTTCTAACTATTGATTAGAATTTCTTTTCCCTAGAACCCTTTATTGTATTTTTAACTATGAAAATTTGGAGACTAGTTAAGTGTTCATGTATAACTTGTATTGTATAAGTCTGTATATAAACCCTCTACCTATGTAATTATTTTATTTAATCTATAAATTGTATATGTGATATGTATAAATACCTTAGCTTGGGGAAATTAAAGGATTTCTAATGATGATAATTTAGAAACTAGTTAAGTTTACATGTATAACTTGTATTATATAAGTCTGTATATAAACCCTGTACCTATGTAATTATTCTATTTTTAGTCTATAAATTGCATATGTAGTATGTATAAATACCTTAGCTTGGGAAATTATAGGATTTCTAACTATTGATTAGAATTTCTTTTCCCTAGAACCCTTTATTGTATTTTTAACTATGAAAATTTGGAGACTAGTTAAGTGTTGATGTATAACTTGTATTGTATAAGTCTGTATATAAACCCTCTACCTATGTAATTATTTTATTTAATCTATAAATTGTATATGTGATATGTATAAATACCTTAGCTTGGGGAAATTAAAGGATTTCTAATGATGATAATTTAGAAACTAGTTAAGTTTACATGTATAACTTGTATTATATAAGTCTGTATATAAACCCTGTACCTATGTAATTATTCTATTTTTAGTCTATAAATTGCATATGTAGTATGTATAAATACCTTAGCTTGGGAAATTATAGGATTTCTAACTATTGATTAGAATTTCTTTTCCCTAGAACCCTTTATTGTATTTTTAACTATGAAAATTTGGAGACTAGTTAAGTGTTGATGTATAACTTGTATTGTATAAGTCTGTATATAAACCCTCTACCTATGTAATTATTTTATTTAATCTAAAAATTGTATATGTGATATGTATAAATACCTTAGCTTGGGGAAATTAAAGGATTTCTAATGATGATAATTTAGAAACTAGTTAAGTTTACATGTATAACTTGTATTATATAAGTCTGTATATAAACCCTGTACCTATGTAATTATTCTATTTTTAGTCTATAAATTGCATATGTAGTATGCAAAAATATATGATATAAACCTTTATACTATTTGTATCATTTAAGAAGGATCTTACTAAGTTTTGAAATTATTTTATTTTCGTTTTGGTTTATTGCATTTACATAAAATGCTAAATTACTATTGTGATTAACGCTGTGAATGTTTTAAAAAAGTAAACATATTCTTAATACTATTTCTGATATTTTGAAATTAGTTTAGTCGACACTTTGAACAATACACTTCATAAAACATTTAATTTTTACAACTAAAATAGATGAAGATAATCGTCCAACCAATTTTTTATGTTCATGTTCATTTAATTTATAAAGAAACCGGATGACTCCTCAGATGTTTGCTTGCACTTAAAAAGCAGTAATTTATTATGACATGACAAAATAAATTACACCTATGACATTAAGAAAAGTATTTTTCAGTACACATTACAAAGAGGGGAAACGCAATACATGCAAAACATTCCCTCTTCGCCCAGTTTTAAAACAAGCGGTAAACTGTGCACATATGTAATGCGGTTTGTTAAAAGCTAGCATCTTTTAATCTATAAAAATAGCATTAAAAACAAACCGCTTTCAGTTTTAATAGTGTAAAATGAAAAAGGCTTTTCATAAAATTAGAGAAGTGAAGGAATGTAATTAGCACGTATGATATATTGTTTGCTTTCTTAAAAATTTCGTTTATAACGTGCAAAATACGAAAAAACAAATGCAGGTAATTTGAGATTGATATTTTAATTAGCGGTATAAAATGTAATGTTTTTATTTTTCTAGCTCGAACATCAAATGCAATAATTAGGAAAGGATTGTTTTCATGCACATGTGTTTCGTTATAATGCAATAATTAACTGTTGACATCATCCGGCGGAATATATAATATTTTGTTAGAAGGAAAGAAACAGATGCATTTTTCTTTTAATATTATTATCGTATTAAAGGAAAAAACAAGTGGAGGTAATTTGAGATTGATATTTTAATTAGCGGTATATAATGTAATGTTTTTATTTTTAGCCCAACATCAAATCTATGCAACAATTAAGTGATGACATCATTCATGAAAGGAATGGTTTATTATATGAGATGGACGCATCCATTGAAATATTTTAATTATTAATATTATTTCTTATCTAAATCAGTTACAGAGACGTTTTTTGTTAGACTAATGGTTTTTAACATCCGTGTGAAAAATAGATCTTAAGCAAAAATATGTAAAACTTTAAACTCGTAAGCAACATTTACATTAATTTATTATAAGTTGTGTTAATAGTGACATTTGTAATAATTCCTAATAAAATAAAAAACAATAATTATTTTTTTATCTCCCCCTTAACATTTTCAAGACATAAATATTAATTATTCAATTAAATCGCAAAACATTCTATTTTTAACAAAACACCTACACCGTCTTTCTTTTCGTTTCATTCATATGAAACGTTGAAGACGAAAATGATGATTTGATTAGCTATTCATGTGCTTGATGTATAAAATGAAATTTTTTTCATAGGAACACGCAACTGAATGAATAATTAGTAAATAACTCATATATACAGGATGGTTTGTATTTTCAATTATCATCCCGTTTTTTGTTAAAGAGATATTGCATAATACAACAAGAGATTGAAGAAGGTTGCATTGGATTTCATTATCGAAAATACTTTTTGAAAATTAAAATATAGTACAGTCTTCATTAAGTTTGGAACCGGCTTAATATCTTCAAAACTATTAACTGGATTAAATTGAAATTTGGGGTGTGCATTTTATAAATTAATATCTATTGTACCTAATTTTTTCACCTGCTTTGCATCGTTACTTTACGAGATACACAGCCAACTTGATTTTTTTTAAATAGCAATGGGGGTCAAATTTGACATCATTTGAAAGCTTATTTTTTTCTGAGTACCATTATGTAATACACGTGTTGTATCATTTTGACAAAAATCGCCAAAAAAATTAAAATCAACGAAACATGTTTTATCCACAAAATCAAAAGTGTTGAATAAATTAAAAATTAAAATATCTAGTGATCTTACAAAATTCATAGAAATGTCAAAAGTTACACATTGACAGTAAATATTTAAGTAATTTTAAGTAAAAGTAAATTTTAAGTAATAAATTTAATTTTGTGGATAAAACATGTTTCGTTGATTTTAATTTTTTTGGCGATTTTTGTCAAAATGATACAACACGTGTATTACATAATAGTACTCAGAAAAAAATAAGCTTTCAAATGATGTCAAATTTGACCCCCATTGCTATTTAAAAAAAATCAAGTTGGCTGTGTATCTCGTAGAGTAACGATGCAAAGCAGGTGAAAAAATTAGGCACAATAGATATTAATTTATAAAATGCACACCCCAAATTTCAATTTAATCCAGTTAATAGTTTTGAAGATATTAAGCCGGTTCCAAACTTAATGAAGACCCTGTATATATATATATATATAAAATTGTTGTTTTGTTTGTTTATCTAAATGGTACAAGAACTGCATTTCAACAATTAAACTGAAGGCTTTAATTTTCTTTTATTATAAGATGTATGCGTGCGTGTTAATACTAACATATTTCTAGTAATTCCTAAACCCTGAAAAATTGTTTTCATCTTCACAATTAAAAACTAATTTATTATAAGATGTGTTTGAAATTAGTAGTACTTCCATCTCGACCATTAAGAGGAAAACTGCGAAAACTACATTCATTTCAACAATTAAAATTTTAACCCGTACAGTATGTCAATGATATAGAATGCTTCTTTAATTACAAAAATTGTTGTTTGTTGCTTGTTTATCTAAACTGTGAAAAACTGAAAAACTGCATTCATTTCATCAATTAAAATAAAACCGAAGGATGCTCAAAGCAACGATTTATTTATAATTGAAATAAACACATGTACAGTCAGATTCACAAGGAAAACGACTCTTGTATCAAATATGAAATTTATATTAGTTTCGATTACTATCAATTTTAACAAAGATTAATCATTAATAAGACTTTATTTACTTAATCTACAAATGTCGGCAAATATATAAAGTAATATTTTAATTAATAATGTATGTTCAAAGTACAAATGCAACGAAAATCGTTTCCTTTTTTTTATGAATTCGACTGTGCATCCCTAATGTTGCTTAGTAAATCCAGTGAAAAATAACAAGAAATGACACATTTATATAATCAATTTTTTATGTCGATATTCATTTAATTTATAAAGAAAAAAACGGCCCCCAGATGTCATAATGTCGCACATGCTCGTTTTTTTAAATTTTTCATTAGTTATATTAACAACATATTTTATAGTCAAGATTATTGGAACGTAGATGATCCACCTTTTTACACAGACTTATCAATAAATCTTTTGCGTCTCTGCTAATTCTTGCATTTAAAAAAGCAGTAATTTATTATATATGTCATGACATTTTACAGTTTTTTCTAAACATACGTTACAAAGAGGGAAACGCAATACATTTTGAAAAGAAACAGCGCGGCAGTTTTAATTCACGCGTCCATCCGCTTAATAGTGTAAAATGAAGAAGGCTTTTACATAAAAAAATATACAAGTGTGAAGGAATGTTGATATCTTGTTTGCATTCTTAAAAATTTCGTTGTAACGTGCAAAATACTAAAAACAAAATGTAGGTAATTTGAGATTGATATTTTAATTAACGGTATAAAATGTATTGTTTTTTTAGCTCTCAAAACTAAACAATAATTAAGCGATGACATCATTCATGAAAAGGAATGTTTAGATGCACATGTGTTTCTACTGCAATAATTACATCATCCAGCAGAATATATTATTAGAGAAGGAAAGAAAAAAAGACGCATTCTTCTTTTAAACAATATTATTATTATTATTGTATTTTATTGGCTACTATTTATTCATTGTAATAAAAGAAAAAAAACAAATGCAGGTAATTTGAGCTTGATATTTTATACCGAATGTAATGTTTTTTATTTTTTAGTCTAACAACACACTATGCAACAATTAACTGTTGACATTATCCAACAGAATATACTATGAGAAGGAAAGAAAAAGAAGCATTCCTCTTTAAATATTATTATTGTATTTTATAGGTCACTATTTATTCATTATTTGTATTAAAGAAAAATCTACAGTACGCTTATGTTGTTAATATTGTATGTACATTAATATTGTTTATTATTTTTTTCAGCCCACCCCCTTTAATAAAATGTTTAACCCACCACCTTATTATTAATCAGCAACCACCAAATAATTAACCCCTTTCAATGCCCCACCGGCTCACCGGCCCACTGGGGCACTGGAATACCCGCCCACGCAACGCCGCGACAAATTTTTCGGACCGCCAAATAAATTAACCCCTTTCAACGGCCCACCGGGGCACTGGAATACCCGGCCACGTAACGCCCCGACAAAATTTTCGGATTAACCCGCACCGCCCGGCCGCGCTCACGCGCACGCCGACATCTTTCACACAAGGGGGCCCTGCACCGCTGTCGATCCCGGGGGGGCCCCCAGAGTGGGGGCCACGAGGAGGGCGAAGCACCCCTAACGATCTCCCCGGGAACACCAGAGTGGGGGGGCCCACAGCGAAGCACCCTAACGATCTCTCTTTAGGATACCCCAGAATGGGGGGCCCAGGGCGAAGCACCCTAACGATCTCCCTAGAATGCCCCAGAATGGGGGCCCAGGGCGAAGGCCCCTTTGCGCGCGGTCTAAAACACACTTTCAAGCCCTGCTGGGGAATTATCTAGTGACTTTCTCGCTCTCTGTTTTTTATCAAAATATAACATCTAGGGACTTTTCATTTTTACCAAATATGAGATTTGGCAACCTCGTTTGTTTACATTAAGCTCCAAAGCAGCACGTCCTGCAACCTCCTTTAGCGCCAAACTTCGGACCAATCACGAACAGGCCTGAGATTTGAATTTTCCCCGCCAAAACCACGCCCACAGCGACATCTAGCGGCACATGCTGCAACCTATTTTACCGGCAATTCAGCCGACCAATCACGGACAAGTATCACGTTCGCCTTTTTCCCGCCTAAACACTCAACCCCACACCCATGCTGACATCTGGCGGGACATGCTGCAACCTATTTTACCGGCAATTCAATCCGACCAATCACGAACAGGCCTGAGATTTGATTTTTCCCGCCAAAACCACGCCCACAGAGACATCTAGAGACACATGCTGCAACCTATTTTACCGGCAATTCGATCCGACCAATCACGGACAAGCATCACATTCGCCTTTTTCCCGCCTAAACACTTAACCCCGCACCCATGCTGACATCTGGCGGGAAGGACGCCAAGTTTTACACACATAACCTCACTCAATTGTAAGTTTGACACACATAACCTCATAAAATTGTCCTGCCTTAAAAACGAAACTCCCATAAGAATAACATGGGGAGTTGTGGGCTTGAAGGAACATTTACTTACTACTTTGCTGAAGGCGGAGCAATGTGACAAACTTAACCTAAGTAAAACAAACTTGACAAATATACAATTGAACACTTGAACTAAAACTGAATAATTGAATTGAACAATTAAAACTAATTTGCCGGTGCACTTCATCTCTTGAAGGTATTCTTTCTAGAACGAAAAGAGAATGCGAATGAAAATTTTATTCATCTAAAATAAGCAAGCTTAAGTCTGTCGATTGATACGGGTTGATCTAGTCCATCTAGCATAAAATACTTTGCAGATCTGTTTAACACTTTATAGGGGCCGACATAGGTGTCTTTAATATTTAAGTCATGTGTATCATTTCTAATATAAACATGTGTACAATTATGTAATTCTTTGGGAACGAAAGAATTTGATTTATAAGTCCTTGTGAAAAAAAACTTCTGATTGTGCATATGATATTTCATTTGTCGAAGAAATTGAGGTAGGTACCTATGCGGAATTCTTCATCGGGTTTCTTTTCTTCAAAGAATTCTCCGGGTAAACGAAGTGCAGTTCTGTACCATATTTCTGCAAGTGAAACATCTAATTCGGATTTTATCGTAGCTCGTAGACTAAGTAATATCCATGGTAGGTTCTTTAACCAAGAAGATATACCACTGGTGCGTATGGCCTGTTTGAGTGTACGATTGAATCTCTCAATTATTCCTTGGCTTATGGGATGATACACGGTGCAAGTAATGTGTTTTATCCCTAAGGTATTCGTGAAATGCTTCCATAGATGAGAATGGAATATTTGAGCATTGTCCGTTATTATAGTGGGGATTCCAAAGCGTGTTATCCATGTGTTGATAAAAGAATTTATTACTGTAGTTGCCGTAGCATTCCTTAAAGGAATAGCTTCTATCCATCTGCTGAAGCGATCTATTACGGTCAATAAGTACTTATAACCTTCTGAAGGTGGCAAATGTACTAGATCAAGGTGAATTTTTTGGAAACGTTGATCGGTTCTATAATTGGTTGTAGAGGAGCTTTCGTGTGACGAATCACTTTGTGGCGTTGGCAATCAGTGCAGGAAATAACCCATTCTTTTATATCTTGGTTCATAGAAGACCATAGATAACGTAATCATTTTCCTTGAAGCTCTGATACCAGGATGCGCTACATTATGTAGTTGTTGAAACAACTTATAGCGAAATTGTTGAGGAACGTAAGGTTTGGGATTTTTCTTGCTTACATCCGCCCAAATAGGTGATTGACCGGGATTTTGAATTTGAACCAAATTGAAATTATTGCACTCTCGAAGATGTTGCAGTTCTTTGTCCGTTTGTTGGGCACGAGGAATTTCCTCGTAATTAATTGAAGAATAGGGCATATGAATAAGTTGCACTCTTGTTATTGCGTCATCGGGAATATCTTGTTGTCCTTGAATATGTCTAATGTCACTAGTATAATGGGAAATATATTCAAGTTGACGAAATTCGCGTGGCAAGTATGCATCACTATTGTTCTTTATTGCCGTACATAAAGGTTTATAGTCAGTATATATATATATATATGAAAGTCCCTACACTCAACATAATACCGGAATTTTTTTAGCGAGAAGTAAAAGTAGTAAAAGAGCGAAAAACTCGCCTGAAAAAACACTGTATTTTTGTTCCGTAGGGGTTAGTTTACGTGAACAAAATGCTAATGGTTTCCACATGCCATTATTCAGTTGTTGGAGTACTCCTGCAATTGTGGTAGATGAACTATCAGCTGCAATACTAATTGGTGCATCGAGTTTAGGATGTGTCAGTAGTATAGCATTGATTAAAGCATTTTTAGCATTGTAAAGCTTGTACTTGATTGCTATTTAATTCGATAAGTTTTTGAGAAGTTTTGCCTGGTATGACAAGATTATTTAGTGGTGCTAATATTTCCGCACAGTTTAGAATGATTTTATGATAATACGAAACAAGGCCAATAAAATTCTTAAGGTTCTTTTGATTAGTAGGCAATGGAAATTCTGCAATTCATTCAACTTTTGTAGTTTGTGGTTTAATCCCGTTAGTATTTACAGGGTGTCCCAAAAAGTCAATTTCTGAGACACCAAATTTACATTTATCCACATTTACTAGAAGCCCATTGTCTCTCAATCGTGAAAAGACTTGTTGCAGATGGTCCAGATGTTGTTGAGCATCTTTACTGAATATTAAAATATCGTCTACGTAAAAAAAATAAAAGATAGGCCTGATAATATTGTATCCATGAATCGGCTCCACGAGCTTGCTGCATTTTTTAATCCAAAACACATCCTTTTGAATTGGAAGATGCCTAGCGGTGTGGTAATTGCTGTTTTGTGTATATCAGCAGGGTGAATGGGGATTGCATAGTACGCCTTCTTCAGATCTATTTTGGAGAAAATGGTAGCGCCTTCTATTTTCCGGGTGAAGTCACTTAAGAAGGGTGTTGGATATCTGTCAAGAACTGTAATTGAATTCAACCGCCTATAATCTGCGACCATTTGATAAGGTTCCGCTGATGGTGTGTTCTTCTTATTTGGCACCAGGTGGATTGGTGTGGACCAATCGCTAGCTGACCGTTCGAGAACATCTGCTTCCATGAGCTCGTTTAAATGTTTTTCTACAAAGAGTAGTTGATTAGGATTTAATTTTCTAGGCTTAGCTCTAACAGTAGAAGTAGTTTCTGTGTCAATTTTATGAGTAATTGAATGTTGGATAGGTCTGTTATAATTAAAGGGTTGTAGTAATTCAGAAAACTTCTTATGTAATAGGTTTGAGTAGATGTTGCGATCATTGTTATCGTTACCAATTTCTGAGGATACCTGTGTAGGAAGAGAAAGGTTAGTAACGACGGTACTGACCTGGTCACAATGATCATTAGAAAACGTGTCTGCAGTTTTTTTAAAAGTTATAACGGTCTGGTGGTTTTACCAGAAGTTAGATTTAATAGATTTAGTTGGAGTAAATAAAATACGTGTTGATTGAAGATATATTTTATTATGTTCTTATTGATTCTGGTTCTCATGGCAATCCCTTAGCAATCAATGCCTTGATGGAATATGTATGTAATGACTGATTGTAGTTATTTTATGAATGAAGATCATTACAGTATATATATCAATTTTACGACAACTTTTAGTGAGATATTAATTGTACCGAATCTCAGATTTATATAATTGCCATACTGGAAGTTTAATTTATTAAACCAATTTTCATGTTTACCAACCTTATAACAAATAGTTTCAAACTATGAAATGTCACTAGGAAAATTTGATATGCGTGACTTAGCTCGAAATATCACAGAGCTCAGTTTATATTTAGGAACTCTACTCTGTGCTAAACATCCAGCTCGAATATTTTACAACATTATTAATAGAAATAACTCACTGAAATAAAAAAGCAAAGGAACTATTTTTAATATATTTTGTCTATTTCGCGTATACAAAGATTACTTTGTGACACTGTTTTTGCGAAAAACAGTTACACAAAGTGCTACTTTGTGCAACTGAAAGTAGTGATTTATTTATTTGTAAGGCTGGCAGTAGTAAGTAAATTTTGCTGCCAGCCTACTCTGTCATGCCATTCTGTCAACGAAGTCCAGTGTCAGACGTAAATGCGTAATAAGCAATAACACAGCTATATTCTGATTTCAAGATCAAAATTAGATTAAAAAGCCAAAACGTATATCGCTTGTCGATATTGAGGTAAGTTTAATTGAGTTGAATGATGTACACCTCCATTTCATCAAATATTTTTTTCAGTTTTTACCTACTAATGGGAACATAACCAAGGTGTTAGGAAGAATATAAAAAGGAAAGGAATAATGCTCGACAACCAACCCGCGGAAGTATTTTGGGGGCACATTATCCAAAAGAAAAGCACTTTCCCGTGATAGGTACTAATAAGCATTCATTAACTGGCGCCGTTTTGAAAATTTGAATGTTATGATGCTCAGAAATAACAGCGAGAATAATGAAACATATTTCATTTTAAGAAGCTTTGAATTAAAACAAAGCGCGGTTAATAGCGGATTTCCTACGAAAATGCGCTGAAAAGCTTGTTGGTTTTCCGGATTAAGTTGATGGTCGTGAATCCCGTGTCCGTCCCTACTCAAATTTCATTTTCATTGTTTAGATTTAGAGGTTAGGTTAGTTATTTTCTATTGTTGTATGTTAAGCAGTTTTGATGTATTAAAATGTTTATTGTAATAGAAACAGTATAACCTTGGTTGAGTACATGATTGTCTTATCACTTGTAATATACCAAGTGCATTGATTATTGCTGGAAATTTTTTGAGTGACATTTCTGCAACGTCATAATTGCACGACACGAAGTGGAGTGCAATTACGTTGCAGAAATGCACGAAATTAAAATTTCCAGGCAGAATCAATGCACGAGGCTGTATTCGGTAAGAGAATCGCACGACGCACAGAAAAAATGCATTATGATTAATTGGTTTTATGTAGCTATATATGTTACAAGTATAATTTCCAAAAAATTACTCCTTGGTAGCATATATATATAAATTTTCGGGAAAATTGTGTGGTTGTCATGGATACAATTCAAATTTGAATTTTTCTATTGGTTCTCGGCATCGTCGTGCGATTCTCAAAATAATTATTTATAATAAAAATACATTTTTCCACTCCCTACATAGTAAGCACACTGTTATGACATTGATTTGATGGAAGCAAGTGCAATTTACTGAGCAAGCTATGGTTACTATTAACAACGGGAGGTAAGTAGCAACTTACCTCCCGTTACTATAACAACGGGAGGTAAGTAACAACTCACCTCCCTTCAAATCAGGTATCTCATCAGAAATTGATTTCGACCATTAACGGGATGTGAGACCCACATTTATCTTTTATTTATATTTATAGTACAATTTTCAAAATTACAATTAACAAAATTTGGTGCGAGTCCCTGAAGGTCCTTTTTCACTTCGATTTTGTTGCAATCATTCCGATCTAGAATTGCACTTCCATTCACACACGAAATTTCGGTTGATGTGCTGGATGTTTCTAATATAATATTCGAAGCATGACTGTTATTGCCGTATAAAACTCTGTTAGCCAACTCATTTTTATTGGACAGGCTATCTGCAACGTACCCTTCAGCAATGGTATCCGATTTCCAGCCCCCATGTCTCTTTAGTGCAAGAATGTCGACTCCAGTGTTGGCTAATAAAGTAGCTGAAGTATTCCTAAATGAATGGCCAGTGTAAGTCTCAGCGTTTTTCAATCCAAGAAATTTTGCTATTTTGCTCGGAATTGACGAAAACGTGTTTTTTCCAACAGGTTGACCTAAGCATTTACCATTTTGGAAGCGCATAAAGAAACGCCGATGGGCACTTTTAACCATAGATCTTATTTTCAGGTATTTTTTAAAAATTTTCAAGTGACAAACAGCATCTCTCTCACCTGCGGTAACCGTAAATTTACGGGACATACCATTTTTCGAATCTGATATATTGACAATCGCTATACTTTCCATGTCTTGAACATTCTCCATCATCATATCACACAGTTCTTGCGATCGACAAGCCCCTGCTATCCCCATTATCATAACTACTTTCATCAAGAGGACATTATTGTCGTCAGCCTCCACTAAAAATCTATTTATTTCTTGTCGCGTGAAAACATTAGATTTTCTCGGCCTATACCCATCATTTCTTCTTTTTAAAAAAGCTTTGAGTTTTGGGAATTTAGAAATGTCTCTGTTGTCTTCAATAAACAACGTTGATTTTAACATTGAGTATTCACACCACAAACTTGCTGGTGACTTCAGTACCTTGGTTTTCTCCATAAAATACGCCAGCATTGTTGCTTCCGATATTTCAGTAGCGTTCTTTCTCTGGCACCACTCTTTGAAACACTTATATGCATTTTGATAACGTCCCTTCGACTTTTCCGGCAAGAGGAAGGAACAGGCAGCGTTTGCAGCGTCTTCAATCCCCATTTCGTTTTCCTTTTCGTTGAAATTCATTTTACAAACGGATGCAACTTTTAATACTCACACTTTGTTTGAAAAACAGACAGATGAAAGCCTTAGCAACCAAAGGCGTACTGATATTTTATTTAAATTATTGTAAAGATAAATTAACATAACCCGTATTTCACAGAGCTGTACAAGCAAGCTTGGTGGCGCAGTTGTCCAAACAAGGCTGATACCACAAAAAGGTGCCGGGTTCAAATCCCGGGCTCGAATCTTTTTTTTTTCATTTTTTTTTCAACAATTTCGGGAGTGGAAAAACTGTTATAAGCAATTTGGGAGGTAAGTATATTTGACCAGTCTCGGACTTGCCAGCCCTCGCTATCGCTCGGGCGCAAACTTGTCCTCAACTGGTAAATATTACTTACCTCCCTTAATGCTTAAATAACTATTTTATCTTATATCAGAAGAAACAACTAAGCTGTCACCTTTTTTTAAACTTGAATTTTTTCCTGCCTACGTGATTTTTTCATAATGACAGCGGATGTCATTGTATGCGTTATCAGTTATTACCAACATTACCACATCAAAAATACCCGCGTGTACATTTTCCCATTTCTTTAAAGTAAATTGTAAATTAAGGCGAAATAGACAAAGTAGTATGTAAAACACGTGTTACAATTCCTTTTTGTAATACTCGTATATAGCTTAACTCGCCGCTTCGCGGCTCGTTAAGCAAACTTATACTCGTATTACAAACATCGTCATTGTAACACTAGTTGTACAATATACTATTTTAACTTACTCATAATAAAAACGTAGAAATGCAGATAATGCCAGTTTGTATAGTAGGTACACTTCATTAGTACCTAAAACTTATTACATCTCTTAATTCTCAGCTGTTTGCTACCGTACTTTAGTAGTCTAGTCTCTAGTAGATTGCAGATTACTACTCACTCTTAATAGTAATAATCAAAGATAATGTTGCTAAACAATTATAATCAGGGACGCTGAAGGTAAATCAACGATTTTAGCCATTTTAGAATATGGCGATAGAGTTATTATAGTCCAGTCAAATTAGAAAAAATAGCGGAAAGTTGAGGAAAGTTCGTGAATTTTTGCATAGGCCTTCCTGGATGGCTGTTAAATAACCCCCTAAAAGTAACCGGCTGTAGGTGGCGAGCTCGAGGAGATAATGAGGGCAAACCACGCCCCCTAACGGTTTTTGAAGTTTTTCTCGGAAACTATTAGGTTTATCGAGATGAAGGAGGTTAGGTAAATTAAAGTTTATTTAAATGCCTACCAGAAATGTCCGAATGTTTTTTCGTACCTCGCCTTCTTTTTGTGTTATCCAAGAAAAAAGATATGTCATACATAAATGAGTAATTTGCTCCAGTAAATTTGCTCAAGGAACTTTCGGACGTAACTTTAACTTCGGACGCGATCGTGGTCCAGTCGTATTTTACCTTAGCATCTCTTCGGCAAAATCCATCAGGAGATATTATCGTTATCCTTGATGCCAGTTGGATGAAAGTTTCGTATTGGCAAATTAATTCTTAGGAGAGTACACGGTGCTAGTCAATTTTTGTATCCAACCCAATACGTACAAGGTGTTTCGCTTTTTTAGAAATCCTTCTAATTTCCTTTATTTCTAAGATCTTGGTATTGTCCACATTTACAATTTAATATTGATACAGTACGTTGCATGCATCCTAAATATGGAGCAAAATCTTTATAATTATCTGTTAACAGACGTTTTAAGATACAAAACATTCTGCGTTAGTATCTTGGTTTCTAGTTTACAACAAAATTGCACCTACATAAATATTTCTAAGGATTTCTAAAAAAGCGAAACACCCTGTACGTATTGGGTTGGATACAAAAATTGACTAGCACAGTGTACTCTCCTAAGAATTAATTCGACAATATGAAACTTTCATCCGACTGGCACCAAGGATAACGATAATATATTCTGATGGATTTTGCCGAAGAGATGCTAAGGTAAAATACGACTGGACCACGATCGCGTCCGGCTCTCAACGAATGTTTCGTACCTATTTCATGACGAATATGAGACTACAAAAAGTTACGACGAAAGTTCCTGGAGCAAATTTACTGGATCAAATTACTCATTTATGTATGACATATCTTCTTTCTTCAATAACACAAAAAGAAGGCAAGGTACGAAAAAACATTTGGACATTTCTGGTAGGGATTTAAATAATCTTTGTTTTACCTAACCTCCTTCATCTCGATAAACCTAATAGTTTTCGAGAAAAACGACAAAAACCGTTAGGGGGCGTGGTTTACCCTCTTTATCTCCTCGAGCACGCCACCTACAGACGGTGACTTTTAGGGGGTTATTTAACAGCCCTCCAGGAAGGCCTATGCAAAAATTCACGGATTTTCCCTAAACTTTCCGCAATTCATGAAAATTTGTTCTAAATTGACTGGACTATTATTATATATGTATAAAAATAATGTTTTAAGTCTATATTGCGCATATTCCATAAACCCTGTAAGATAAAATTGAATTAAAGAAAGTGAGGCAAATGTATAAGAGATAAGCATAATGCTATTTATCCTATCTATTAGTCCAGTTACTTTAGACATAAATAAGACTTCTGTTCCAAAAAAATCGGAACTAATTTTTTTTTGTTTTAATCGCCTGAGTTTATCGTTTTAAACAATATATTAAAAATTGAGAGTGAGATCGCGCAGGCATTAGAAGAGATTAAAGGTCAAAGATCAAAAAATTCATTGTTTTGCAAATATGTCACTTCTTAATGGCACAGAGGTCAATTACGATTATTATAAAAATGAAAGATAATTAAATTTCCGACAAAAAGATTATATTCATTTTTTAGCCACAGCGAACCGTTTATGAGATATACGGCAAAGAAGGTGTATAATGTAGTACGTTGTATCCGTTTCCGCACCACCTTAGAGGTAGAATAAAAGGTGCGGTTTTTGCATTACAGGTAATACTGACAAAGATATTTTTGAAGTACGGGTATTTCTCTACAAATCCTGTAAATTTCACCTCGATGTTATGTAACGGAGTCAAAATACTGATGAATTAACCTTAATTAGGCCATTAACTGTAGTCGTGCCAGAATTTGTTTGTAGGCCTATAAGAGGTTTTGTGTTACCTATACTGTCTACTTCCACATTTTCCATAACTTATCCGTATGTTTGATGGCGATCAAAATCTTGCGGTCGCAGCTTGGACTATTACTAATATTTAACCAAATTCCAATTTTCAACAAAATTCATAACTCCCAAACTGAACTATACAGCTCCATTTATCTCTCCACTGTTGAGGAGTGGGTGTCTTTTACCCAGTACCCCACAACAATAATACAAAATGCTATACTTTATCAATACAGAAATGTAAAATCTCAGCTGAGGTATACTTTTACCACACTCTACTCACACCTTCCTACTACTAAAATACAAAATGTTTCGTGGCTATTTTGGTGAACAGCGTCAATGTCGTTAGTAATCTAAGCATTGCCAATATCAGTTAATGAAATATTTTGGAACAAATGGAAACAAATGCAACATATAATGTAAAGGAACTCCTAATAGGGCGAGGTATAACTCTTAGATTTATTATTGATGACAAAAATACTGCTGTTTATCAAATTTTTAATCAATTTAAAACCAAATAGTAGTCAATTTTTATTTCATCTGTTATATAAACTGTGTAGCCTAATTCTGATCTTAAATCTACACTTCTAACTGCATGAAAATAATGATAGATACTAAATTTTTTTAAGTATCGAAATCTAAGAAATTTGTTTTGAATTTTATTTTATAGCAATTATATTGGAGTATGTGGCAGCCACATACTCCTCTCAAGGAGCGTCCCTTACCTTCTTGACCATCTCATCAAAGTTGGCACGTTTAACATTATACTCGCCTTGCACGTTTGATGGTTTTGATTACTTTAAGCTAGTTTTTTAATTTGCGGTGGGAGTGAAGGATGAAAGGCGTCCTCAGGCACGCTTGGTTGTACATGTGTAACAGTAGAGTGGTTTTTCAGTTGTTTTGAAATTAAGACCAAGTCCAAAGTTTCGTTTTAAGCATTCTGAATATTGTTAATTGAAACTAAATTATTATATAACAAAAAATTATGAAAATTTTTATAAATACCTAAAAATCTGTGTTAAGCATCTACTATTTTATCTAAATTAAAATATCCGACTATACACGACAAGTTTGGGTACCATATATATATATATTGGGGACAATATAATTTTGGGTACCTAGATTAGGAGGATACTATAAAGCAACGATTGAAAAAGTTTCCTTATTCAACTTAATATCAACTGAAATCAACTCATACAATTTGTTTTTACTCATGGTATTTTCAGCAACTTTGATTGATTTCTTAACAGCAATTAGGACACCTCCCCCCTCACCTTAGCAGTTACCAGCTCATCATCACCACATCTAAACAATAAATACCTGTTATCAAATCATTCATTATCATAAATTGTATTATTCAGCCAGGTTTCGCTAAGTTATAAAATTTCATAGTCTGCCTCGGCCAGTCCAATGCTAATTAAATTCTTTTATTTTTTCCCACCATTATTTCAAATCCCACATTTGTGTCACAGCTAAGGAAAACTGCAGAAAACCTTAACCAGATCTGCCGGCACCCGGAATCGACCGCGGGCCGCTTGGGTGAAAGTCTAGCACTCTAGACATTACACTACCAAGGCTGTAATTATGTATCTTATGTAATATATTATGTATCTTGGTTTAGATTTAGAATTTTTAAATTGTAAATTTCAGAAATTTCGAAATTTTTGCTAATTTTGAGTTCTAATATTTTAGCTTCAACGTTGGTGTTTCACATGTTACAGTTATGTTTCGGATGTTGGTCTCTGAGTTTGCTTAGAGCACAAAGCCACGCCAAGACCATTTAGCAAAATTTGCAAATCTCTATTTTATTACGAAATATAATACTATAAATACAAAGATTTTATTGTATTGTTTATATTTAACATTGATTTTGATTCCAGATAAAGCTCTTGGGTTGTAGAAGTTTGTGGTCATGTTTCTCTATATTTTTGAAAACAAACCATAGCATGACCGATAATCATCTAACAAGTCTACCTGTCTATCTATCTGACTTGATATTAAGACCAAGATTATTTTCACCCTTTTGTGAATTTTAACACAAAGTCTGTTGTTTTCTGTGATACCATCTAAAAATTTCTTAATTTTGCAAACATAACCATTTCAAAGTTTAAAAAACTTTTAATATAAAGTTAAAGCTTTTTCGTTATGTAGGTACTTAAATTAAAAAAACCAGACGCATTTCTTGAATATTTCTTTCAGAACTAAACATGACCTGTTTAAAACACCAACCTGGATTATGCTGCATTTAACGCCAGGCTTTATCTAGACGTTAGTAGTTTTAATAGCAATAAAGGCAAAAGTAGAAGTGACAAAAGGGACTTGACTGATGTGGTGGTGCCACTTTAGATTTTTCAGTTGTTGGCTAAGCAACATCTTTGCAAAGATTTCATGGTTATCTTGGATTAACCTTTGGATCATTTTGGCTTTTGGATTCCATGGACCTTAGCTTAGTTTATTGAGTATACAAATGGTTCAGTGTTACAACTTCTGCTAAATATAATTTGAACATATTTATTTAAATTTAGAAATAGTTTGATAATTTTACAGTAGTGTTTTCTTAAGTAATCACGTAGTAAAAGCAAACGATTTTGATGAAAGGCTATCGATTTGAAAATTTTAAATCTTCGGCATATAGGCATGAAATTCAAAATTGAGAAAACAAAACGATTTGTCGTGGATGAACATTAAGAACAATAAAGCCCTCAGATCAGAACTTTGCGAAATTCTCGATTGAGTTCGGATTGTGCATTTTTAATTGAGACAAACTGAGATCCGTTAGATATTGTCGTGATATTCGATTGTTTTAGAGAGATAATATAAACTGGAGAGCATAACTATAGCACCATTTGGAAATTCATGATTTTTACTAACTGCCAACTACAAATTAGCAAGAATTCACGTTAGCCAAGAAATTACAGCTTGGCTCCAACGGAATATAATTAATTCAATGAGATGGCCTGCTCCTTCACCAGATTTAAATCCTATGGAAAATCTACGGGGTGCCATAGCACGTCAAATATACTCCGAAAATAAGGAGTATCAAACACTAAATGAAGTAAAAGACGACATACGTACGACTTGGAATGATTTGGGACATGAACTTTTAGGAAATCCCATTTGGAGTTTGATAAACCGACTTTTTGAAGTAATTCGAAAAAAGGGTAGTACTACCCATTATTAAATTCATTTATTACTTATTTTCTACACGCCGATGACTGAAAAAATTAATTTCTAATTGTCGTGCTATAGTTATGCATCTACGAAAAAACATTAAATTGTTGATTTAAATAAATATTCTGCAAATAAAATGATCAATTCTTTCTTGTACAATAATGTTTTTCTATTACCGTTTCACCAATAAACAGTATTTTATAATCTATAGTTGGCAGTTAGTAAAAATCATGAATTTCCAAATGGTGCTATAGTTATGCTCTCCAGTTTATAATTATTATAACCTCATATAAACCTCAATTTATTAAATTAATTTTTAAAAAGGAAGCTTCTTAAATCATATGTAGCCACAAATAAATTGACTTACCGTAAAAATTGTGTTTTTTAGGATTTTATTATAACGACATCAATAATGTAAGATAGGTTTCTTGTAATTTTGTTACTTGTATAACGTTGTAATTAATTAAACTACTGGAATTTTATATAATGCTATCTTGACCACAGGATTTATAAAGATTTTCGTGATGAGGTTGAGTTTCATTAATGTAATTGATGAAAATATTTTTCAATAGCTGTGTCTTGACATCGTAATGAAGTCTCATGTAAAATGAGTTGCAGATTTTGATTAAATGCAACTAAAATGTTCAAATATTATGTTTGAGCCACAATGTAGTTATTTATTTATAAAAAGGTTGCAAAGGTATTTAAAAAAAATAAACTTACTTTTAGATAAAAAAAATGGTTTGAAGTTTTGTGATCGACAGTGTATAGCAGTGATGGCGAACCTTTTTGAGAAGTGGGTCAAATTTTGTTCATTATTTGTTTTAATACATTTGTATTATGCTAGTAATCTTATAAAGCCGGAGTAAAACAATTTTAAAGGTAAGGAGGTTTACTTACAGTGTCACCAGATTTTTTTCCACCAGAAAAAAAAGAGTCCCCAGACCATAAGTACGTTGACAGAATAAAAGTCAAGTGCATTTTCAATTTATTTTATTAGCCAGATTTTTTAAAGCCATTAAAAGGGTATGTAATACAAGGGTGGTTTGATAAGTCAGTGACTTTTTGAATAAAAGATATTTATTTCGGCAAATAAGCGTTTTACTTCTCAACATAGTCTCCTTTTAGCTCGATACATTTAGTCTAGCGTTTTTCCAATTTTTTTATTCCTTCCAAATAATAGGTTTTCTCGAAATAGGCTTTTGTTTCAGTGATGACCGATTCATTCAACCCAAATCTTTTACCGCCCAGTCATTTCTTCAGGTTTGGAAGCAGGAAATAGTCACAGGGGGCTAAATCTGGAGAATATGCTGGATGGGGTAGCAGTTCGTAGCCCAATGTATGGATTTTTGCCATGGTGACTACACACGTGTGCACCCGTGCATTGTCTTGATGCAACAGCACTTTTTTCTTCGTCAAATGCGGTCGTTTCTGCTTCAAATCATTATCGAATCTGTCCAAAAGCTCTGAATAATATTCGCCGGTGATCGTTTTACCCTTTTCAAGGTAATTGATGTGAATGACACCGCGTGATTCTCAAAAAACTGTGGCCATGACCTTGTTGGCCGACGTACCCACCTTGGCCTTCTTTGGTGCACGTTCACCCACGGAGAAACCCACTGTCTTAATTGTTCCTTGGTCTCTGGTGTAGTGTGATGGATTCATGTTTCGTCTACGGTAACGAAACGCCGCAAAAACTCATTCGGATTGCGGCTGAACATTGCCAAACAGTCCTTTGAAGTGGTCAAATGGTTGCGCTTATGGTCGAGTGTGAGCAATCGCGGCACCCATCGCTCGGATAGATTTTTCATGTCCAAATATTCATGTAAAATGTGATGTACCCGCTCAGTTGAGATGCCTACAGCCTCAGCCACCTCACGCACTTTCATTCTCCGATCGTCCAATATCATTCCATGGATTTTATCGACGATTTCTGGCGTGACGACCTCTTTTGGGCGACCTGAACGTTCGGCGTCACTTGTGCTGGTACGACCACAACGGAAGTCAGTAAACCACTTCTTAACTATTGAAATTGATGATGCAGAGTCCCCATAGTATTTATCAAGCCTTTCCTTGGTTTCGGTGATGGTTTCTTTACGCAAAAGATAATGCTTAATCAGCACATGAAATTCACTTTTTTCCCATTTTCGTTAAAATCCCGAGATTGTTTGCTTTCACTGGCTATCAAACACATACTAAATGGCCTTCCCAAAATTTTACAGTTGTCTATTCATAGATGGTACTGCGCGGGAAATTAAAAAAGTCACTGACTTATCAAATCACCCTCGTATAATATACCAACATTATGAAATCATACAACGTAGAAAATTATCATGGGTTTCAAATTTCTAGAGTTTCAGGATTAATGGAAAGTGTTGAACTTTGTTAACTGCTTTCGAGATATTGCTATACATTAGGGTGATCGTTAAAACTCGTAAGAGAATTTTTGCGCCCCATCCCCTAAATCAGTTAAAAATGTAAAAAATGAGCTGTTTAAGATTTTAGCCGATTTGAATAATATTAACCCATGCCACCGAGGAGTTGAAATTTAAACGGGATTTAAAATAGGAAATCGTCCTTTTTGAGACTTGAATGTAACTTTTTTATTTTCCAATGTTTTGACATGAAAATGTGTATCCTATAGTTTTTGGGGTCGCTAAACACGAATCCAATGTCAAAAAATTGTTTTAATTTTGACAACTTTCATTATAACTGTATTTTTTATAAAATGATGTTTCTTCATGAAAATTCGCGTCTTTTCAGATTAAATAAAATTTTTAGGCGTTTGAATCGGTGTACAGAAATAGTCTGAGTTATAAGACAAAGTTGAGGTCAAAAGTAAATTTACCACAGTTGACGACTATCAGTGAAGTTGTCAATTTTATTTATATTGACTTTAGATTTTAATTACATGGAAGAAGAAGCTTTTCTCTCTCTGAAACGATTTGTCTTCTTGATAAAAAAAGGAGTTTGAGAATTATATTAATTATTAAAGAAAGAAGAAAAAAGAGAGAAGAAGAAAAAAATATTTATTAAAATTCGCCGTTGTCAATAACATTATATTTGATATAATTTTTTATTTCTTAGGATGCAATGGTTTCATCAATGTGCTCTTAGATACATCTGAAAAAGTTTTTTAGGCGATGATTATAAAAAGGATGATTCTATGGCCCACTTTGACGCCATAAAGTTTTCGTTTTTTGTACTCATCTGTCAAATTTTGCTATTTTTGTACACATCTGTAATTTTTTTGGACTCATCTGTCAAAAACCATTTCATGAACAAATTCTACCTATAATGTCAACCAACACCAGCCCATAATAATAGTTCGATAAAGTTTTATATTTCCTGTAGTTTGCTAGATCAATTGAATGTTGGCGTGCAGCCGCGGTTGCATAAGCGTTATATACGTAACCTTAACCTCAACCATCTGATCGTAATCGACCGAAAAATAAAATACTCATGTTATTTAAGTAATTTTATTCAAGATTAACAACAGAACGATCTAAATCAAAACTATTAATAAGTATCTATTTATATATTCATCACTCTTTCATTTTGAATTGTTTTAAAATCACAGTGTAAAATCGTCGCGAAGGACGCTATTAAATTTGACATATGTTTCATTTGTTTTGTTTCCAAAGGTAACTCAATTTTTAAGAGAAATATTCGAAAAATTAGTTATGATCAAATTCTTTAATTCTGTTGTGATCATCGCCTAAAAAACGTTGTGTGCACCTCTGCCGAAGGTGCTTTTTTGGCCTCATCTGAATTCCAGCCTCGGCTGACGCCTCGGCTGTAAACAACAGATTCGGCCAAAAAAGATCACCTTTACGGCCTTGATACACAAATAACTACTTTTGTACTCGTCGACAACTTGTATAATAGCTTAATAGCTTGTTTTTGGTCTTCCTCGTACTGTAACAAGAGAGAAAAAGAAAGAACCTCTTCTTCACACAACAAATGGAATATTCTACAGCATTCGAGAGAATGACGCATCGCATCAAGCATGTAAACCAGACGCGGTTTATCTAGCGCCTTCCAGAAATACATAGTAGGTTTCAGCGGCTTCTGGTACGATTATATGAGGGTATAAAATCGACTTCGCGGATAAAAGAGGATCAGTCAACAGCAAGTCATTAACTGTGTATTACGAAATAAATAGTAAATGTGAAGATAAATGTTGTATTAGAAATTCATAGTCTGTAAATAATAGTTTTAATGGTTTATAATCATAGCGTTAATTTATAGTGTATTGATTAGTGTTTGTAAATAAATATTTCTTATTAATAGACGATTTAAACAGCACTTTTGTTATTATTTTAAAAAGAACGTTACAGTGGTGTACAGGTGTCGGGTTTTAAAATAAATAAAATCGTGTAATAAACAAAGTGCTGTGAGAATAAACTGTTAGTGTTAAAAACAATTACAACTAATAATTAAAATGGCGATGAAATTGTTGAAAGATCTGAAGGTAATAGACTTAAAACGCGAACTGGAAGAACGGGACTTGGAAACAATGGGCCTTAAAGCGTGTTAATAAATCGGCTAAGAGAATGGCTTTTGGAACAGAAGGAAGACCCCGTAAAATAACCTCTTCGAAATACCTGGACCCGCAATTGATACTAACGTATTGTTAAGTAAAATGGAAGAGAATTCTAGAAAGTCTCAAGAAAATTCTAGAATGTTAAAAGAAGAACTACTGGAAAAGTCCGGAGAGAATTCTAGAATGTTAAAAGAAGAACTACTGGAAAAGTCTGAAGAGAATTCTAGAATGTTAAAAGAAGAACTACTGCAAAAGTCCGAAGAGAATTCTAGAAAGTCCGAAGAAAATTCTAAAATATTAAAAGAAGAATTACTGGAAAAGGCCGAAGAAACTGTTAGAATGCTAAAGGAAGAAATACTGGAGAATTTCAGGAAATCCGAAGAAAATTCTAGAAGACTTAAAGGAGAATTGCTGGACAATGTCAAAGCGTTAGAAGATAAAGTTTTCGAGGAATTGGAAAAACAGGATAGGGTAATAAAGATGGTAGAAGAGAAAATAGCCCAAATACAATTACCACCAATAACTGAGAAAGATAGCGTAACTAAAATGTTGGAAGATAGAATGAGTCAACTACGGTTTCCCTCAACTTCTGAGTGGCCGAAACAATTTAAAGAAGAAAAGGATCCTGCCGTAGGGATAAAAGTAAAACCACCCACGTTCGATGGAAAGATACCTTGGTCCACCTACTACAAACAATTTGAGGCGGCCACTGGGGCCAACGGATGGACACGCAAGGAAAAGGCCTTTTCTTTAACTGTGGCTTTGCGTGGAGACGCGTTGAACGTCCTGCAAACAATCCCAGCAGCACAGGAAAATGATTACCAGTTGTTAGTTTCTAGATTGGAGATGAGATATGGAGACGCGCATCTACAACAGGTTTATTACGCGCAAGTAAAGAATCGTGTCCAGAAGAATGGAGAAAGCCTTCAGGAGTTTGAAGCCGATGTTGCGCGGCTTGTCCGATTGGCGTACTCTACGGCACCCGATTCATTTCTGGGACAACTCGCTGTGCAGACCTTCATTGATGGGTTAAGAGACGGGGAAACACAACAATCATTGAGATTGCCACGACCAAGAACAACTGATGATGCGCTTGCTCATGCCTTAGAATTTGAAGCTGCAAAACAAGCGTCCCGAGGTCACGGGCGTGTTCGGGCCGTTGTGGAAGAAGAAGAAGGTTCTAACGATCACCTAGAGGAGTTAGTATTGAGAGTTCTTCGGAAGGAAGAAAGCCGAAGGAAGAATCATCAAGAAGTTCGAGGGCCCCGTTGTTGGAATTGCGGCGAACAAGGGCACATACGACGTCGTTGCCCTAAACCAAAACAAGTTCAGCAGTCGGAAAACTAAAGAGGGTCGACGAGAGGGGGCGAACGTTGACCTTTAGTAAAGATGCCCCGGAGATCACCATCCATGCCGTAACATCAAAGAACAGTACCAGCAGTTTGTTCGTAGATGGGAAGATTGTTAATCGAACTGTCTCCCTACTCATTGATACGGGGGCGACAAAATCAATTATACGCCCTGACGTTCTACGAACAAGTATGAAGCTGTTACAGACAACTACTCAACTCCGTACAGCGACGGGAGAAGTAGTACCAACACGCGGAGTGGTGAAGATGAAGATTGGCATTGGAAGTGAAGAACGTGATCTTGAGGTGCTGGTAGCCGACATCATTGACGAATTCATCTTGGGAATGGACCTCCTGAGAAAATTTGGTTTTACATTGGACTTGAAGGAGGGTGTTTTGAAGGTTGGTAACGAAGAACTTCCGTTGCACCCACGAGAAGATCCTGTCGTAAGGGTTTTGCTGACAGACGATGTGATATTGCCGGGTCAAAGCGAGATGGTTGTCGAGGCAGGTTTGGATGGAGATCTTCGGGTAGGATGTGTGCGAATGACGGAGCCTGTTTGTGATAAGAAGATCCATAGTGGCATACTGGTGGGAAAAGTGCTGATGGTTGGAAAGACAGTGCCGGTGAGGCTTATGAACGTTAATGTGGATCCGGTGACATTGAAGAAGAGTACCCTTGTGGGACAGTGTGTTCCAGTATTCCGAGTAGCCAGGTGTATGGCTGATGTTCCAAAACCAGCGCCCAAAGACCATGGTGGAAAATTAGTGGGTATGGTTACTAGTTCGTGCGAAGATCTTAACAGAACGGAAGTGAAAGAGGTACAAGGTTTGGTTCACCGATACCAAGATATCTTCGCTCTTGACGATAGCCAGAAGGGACGAACAAATATAGTAAAACATAAAATCAATACAGGCAACTCTATGCCTGTCCGTCAGCAGCCGAGGCGTCTACCTCTAGCAAGGCGAGCAGAAGCCGAAAAGATTATTACCGATATGGAAGAACAAGGGGTCATCGAGCCACCCAGCAGTCCATGGGCATCACCGGTGGTCCTGGTCAGTAAGAAGGACGGGTCAACGAGATTTTGTGTGGACTATCGGCAGCTCAATAACGTGACCAAGAAAGACAGCTATCCCTTACCACGCATCGACGACACGTTAGATACCCTGTCTGGTTCACGATGGTTTTCGACTTTGGATTTGAAGAGTGGTTATTGGCAGGTTGAAATGGAACCTGAAGACCGGGAGAAGACCGCGTTCACTATTGGTTCCGGACTATGGCAGTTTACAGTTATGCCTTTCGGTCTATGTAACGCTCCGGCCACCTTTGAGCGTCTAATGGAGACCATCCTGAGAGGGCTGTCGTGGAAGACCTGGCTGGTATACCTAGATGATGTTATTGTAGTCGGAAAATCATTCAACGAACATTTGAAAAATCTAGAGGAAGTGTTCCGACGACTACGTGGAGCCAATCTGAAACTGAGTCCGAAAAAGTGCCACATATTCAGAAAGGAAGTGAAATATCTCGGGCACGTCGTATCACAAAATGGAGTGGCAGCCGACCCCGATAAGATTCGTGCAGTTCAAGAGTGGCCAACACCGAAAGATAAACACCAAGTTCGTAGTTCTCTTGGGTTATGTACCTACTACAGGCGTTTCGTTCCTGGGTTTGCCAATATAGCGAAACCTCTGACAAGGTTAACTGAAGATGGGCGCGGGTATGTTTGGAGCGGAGAGTGTGAAACAGCTTTCCAACAGTTGAAGCGTGCCCTGACAACAGCACCAATATTGAGCTATCCACGGACAGAAGGGAAATTCATACTTGACACAGATGCAAGTAATCTGGCCATTGGGGGTGTACTTTCTCAGATACAGGATGGACAAGAAAAGGTCATCGGCTATTTTAGTAAGGTTTTGTCGAAAGCCGAAAGGAATTATTGTGTGACCAGAAAAGAACTATTGGCCGTCGTGAAGTCCGTTGAGCACTTCTACAAATACTTGTACGGACGGAAGTTTTTATTGAGGACGGACCATGCAGCGTTGAAATGGCTTCTACAATTCCGTAATCCTGAAAGCCAGGTCGCAAGGTGGATCGAGCGATTACAAGGATACGACTTTGACACAGAACATCGAGCGGGCACTAGTCATCGAAATGCCGATGCTCTTTCAAGAAGACCCTGTCCAACGGATTGCCGTCATTGCTCTCGCTTGGAGGAGAGGGTTTGCCAAGTATTAAGAACTACCATCGTCAACGACAATTGGTTGCCGGAAGAATTGCAACGACAGCAGAAGGCTGATCCCGAACTAAAAATGGTACTGGAATGGAAGCGCGTGGGAGAAAGGCCTGCTTGGGAGGCCGTCAGCCCTTTCAACAGAACGCTCAAAGCATATTGGGGCCAATGGGAGTCCTTGAAGGTGGAAGACGATCTCCTGAAGCGAGTACTGGAGAGTGAAGATGGCATCACCATTAGGTCTCAGTTCGTGGTTCCAAGAAGCCGAGTGGCTACAGTGTTGCGACATCTCCATGCCTCAGGAGGACACTTCGGTGTGAAAAAGACTTTGGAGAAAGTTAGGGAGCGTTTTTATTGGGTCAACTGTAAAGAAGACGTGAAGGAGTGGTGCCGGAAATGTGAACTTGTGCTGGTAACGGACCCTTGGGGAAACGAAGAGCACCTATGAGGCAGTACAATGTGGGTAGTCCTCTGGAAAGAATAGCTATAGATATTGCCGGACCATTTCCCGAAACCGACGATGGGAATAAATACATATTAGTGGCAATGGACTACTTTACCAAATGGCCAGAAGCATATGCCCTACCAAACCAGGAAGCTGCGACTGTTGCTGACGTACTAGTCAAAGAGTTTTTCAGTCGCTTCGGAGTGCCCATGGAGCTGCATTCGGATCAAGGCCGCAACTTTGAGTCTGTACTATTTGGAGAAGTCTGTCGATTGTTGGGCATTCGTAAGACTCGGACCACACCGTTACATCCGCAGTCCGATGGAATGGTAGAACGCATGAATCGGACAATGGGCAAATATTTGGCCAAGGTCGTCTCCGATCATCAACGAGACTGGGACCAATACCTGCATCTGTTCCTGATGGCTTATCGTGCATCGGTCCACGAAACAACCGGTCAGTCACCAGCGTCTGTGATGTTTGGTCGCGAGTTACGGTTACCGTGTGATCTGGAATTTGGGTCTCCACCTACAGAGCAGGAGGTAGCCGGGAATGATTATGTCATCAACTTAAAGAAGAAGTTGGAGAATATTCACGACCGAACCCGAAACAATAGTCAAATCGCGAGTGACCGGATGAAGGCTACGTACGATGTGAGAGCCCAAGAAGGAAGGTTTCAACCTGGAGAGCATGTCTGGTTATACAACCCGCAAAGACGTCGTGGCTATTCTCCAAAGTTACAGCGGAATTGGGAGTGCCCATACCAGGTGAAGAAACGAATAAATGACTTGATTTATCGCATCCAGAAATTGGCAAGAGGGAAACCAAAGGTGGTACACTCCAATCGTCTGGCGCACTATGAGGGAAATAATGACGCAGTCCCGGATCGGGAAGATGAGGCTGAGGTGGCTATCAATACCGTAAGGCCTGGAGATGATCAGCCAACCTTCAGAGAATTTATGGCTGCGTTTTCTGGAAATGGCGCGATTTGGAGTCACGACTGAGATGCAACAAGATCTCTTCCGGGTCCCTGGTGATTATTGCATTGCCCACTGTGTCTCCGAGGATCTCCGTATGTCCAGGGGGATCGCAGTAGTGTTTAGAAATAAATTTGGACGGCTGAATGAACTTCGAGAACAAAATCCCTCTGTTAGTAAATCCTTACGCTTGCCTGATCATGACCGATCCATTTACTACTTGGTAACCAAGCGGTTTTACTACCAGAAACCGAGTTACGCCGACTTGTGGAGGGCATTATGGAATTTGAGGATCGAGTTGCTTACCAGGGGAATTAACAAATTGGCAGTTCCCAAACTCGGCTGTGGGCGGGACCAGCTGGATTGGAGAATAGTTAGAAACATGCTGGAAGTTGTCTTTAGAGGTACGGACGTCAAGATCTTCGTCTGCAGTTTTGACCCACAGCCCGCATTAAGGCCAACGAAGAGTGTAGACTGCTACTTCTACCGTAATGGAACGTGTAGTCGAGGTGAAGACTGTCGATATCGTCATGACCCGTTCTACAGGAACCAGAGCATAAAACCTGTTCTGGGACAGAACAGACTTGAAGAGGGGGGCAGTGTAACAAGAGAGAAAAAGAAATAACCTCTTCTTCACACAACAAATGGAATATTCTACAGCATTCGAGAGAATGACGCATCGCATCAAGCATGTAAACCAGACGCGGTTTATCTAGCGCCTTCCAGAAATACATAGTAGGTTTCAGCGGCTTCTGGTACGATTATATGAGGGTATAAAATCGACTTCGCGGATAAAAAAGAATCAGTCAACAGCAAGTCACTAACTGTGTATCACGAAATAAATAGTAAATGTGAAGATAAATGTTGTATTAGAAATTCATAGTCTGTAAATAATAGTTTTAATGGTTTATAATCATAGCGTTAATTTATAGTGTATTCATTAGTGTTTGTAAATAAATATTTCTTATTAATAGACGATTTAAACAGCACTTTTGTTATTATTTTAAAAAGAACGTTACAGTACTTCATCGTATAATGGATTTTAACGATAACCAAACGAAATTACCCTATGTAATTCTGGCAAGCTTCAAAACTTTTTACAAATTTTATTTTTATTTACCAGATAACTTTTCAACACTATAAACTCTACCTTTATTACTACCTTGGTGGATGGTCAGTTGACACTGCTGGTAGTTCATAAATACCTTGCCTACGATGTTCCCTTGTTGAAACTTATCTTTGTCGACTTCTTCTGCTCGTTGATCCAGCTGTATATGAGTGCCTAGGAACGTCTGTCAAGATTTCGTTCCAGACCAAAGGTGTTACAAATTTATTTACCACCTGCTTAAAACAATGATAAATTTTTGTTTCTTCAGTTTGGATAAAGCTGCAGTTTATATACTCTTCCAGTGGAGAGCAAATAAAATATATAGATTGATAACTTATTTTATTTCTCTCTTCTCTTTTATATCTTTATAAATTTGATTTTATTTACAGATTGAAGATTTATTCAATTCGGTTGAAAAACAGCTCTTTTAACCTTTTCTTTTTAATAATTATAATCTTTATAAAACAGAATAACTTACTTAAATCCTATACGCGTAATTTGTCGAGGATAATGCACGACCGAAAATTTTTTAAATTAGGTCATGTTGTAAAAAAGCGATAAATGCTGATTCTATCGTACTATTTAGTGCTATTGAGTGCTATTTGGTACTAATATGTGCTCTATCGATAGGGAATCGATTGGAGTTTTTGTAGGTCATGTAAATACTGATCTACTTTTAAAAAAATCTATAAATGCTATTTCTATCATACTTAAGTGCTTAGGCCGGTAGGGCCGATTATCCTAGTAAGTACTGATATGGTAATGTAAAATCAGTTCTATTTTTAATTAACATAAATATTATACATATATTATTTAGTTTAAACATTGACCATAAAATTAAGGGATTAAAATTGTATGTAATTATTCTTTTTTATGTTTATTTATAAAATAAACAATTCCCTAAAAATACAAACAAAAAAGGATAATAAATGACCTTTATTAAAGAAACAAGCAATGTCAACAGATAGCATAACCCTGTGGAAGGGTCTACGTATTTTCGACTAGAAAACCACGGTTCAAATCCCATGCAGTTCGTTTAATATTTTTTTTAATAAAATATTTAATGTGAAAAACTTGTAGAAGTGCTACGATAAAAACTAGAGTGGTTTAATAGACTTCCATCAAGTTTCAGAACTCCACTAAGTCCGTTTCCATCTAAAAGATTCAGAATTTTAAAGATCTAGAAACTCTAAAAATGTCAGGAAATTCAAAATCTTTGTTAATTTTGAGATCTAATATTTTAGTTTCAACGTTGGTGTTTCGCATGTTACAGTCATATTTCAGATGTGATGTATCAAACTCACCAAAGCCCTGGGGTTTTATTTTGCTTGAAGTACAAAATTTGAAAAACCTAACAACGCCAAGACTATTCACTTTTTAGTAAAATTGGCAAGCACGATCGCGATGTTATTGTTTTATTTACTTTTAACATTGATTTTAATTCCAGATAAAACTTTTGGATATCTAGGAGGTTTGTAGGTTAAGTTTATTAGGACAGTTTATTGTCATGTTGGGTGATGTGTCACAGATGGAATTATTCAGAATTAAATAATCCATTATTCTTCAAGTTGCATTCTAACCAGTACAACCAGTATTTACCAAGATTACACACGTCGTTCCAACGTCAAACCACATCAAGGAACACCTGCATGCTGAACAAAGGAGTACTGGCGAATAGTTAAGTGAGTTAACATTAATATGATAATGAATTCAGTCTTCAACGTTAATACTACATTAATGTATGCAGCCATAAAAGTTAATATATTAATTTATGCATCAACAACTTCCGCGATATTCATAAGACTACAGTATATAAATAGGCTTGCTACAAGACATAAGGCAGTCGACTTCTTGATTCCATCCAACCATGATCTCGTGGCCAGTCTGGTGAGTAACCTGTATGTGTATATTATTTAATTGTAAGGGTTCAGGAAGCTAGCTTCCAGGGGCGCCGCTTACCTAATTCCCTACTGCTTAGTTATTAGGAGTCCAGAAGCTAGCGTCCTGGAACACCGCTTACCTGGTCTTCCTAAGCTTAGTCGTAGTATGCAGTTTACCCCCATGCTTGTGTAGTTTGTAGTAATCTTGTTACCTATTATATTGTTAAATTGAACCTTGCGTTTCATTCTATTTCTACCCTTAGCTACTAGCCTGGTCACGACAACCCCCAGGTGACATTTCTTTGTATTTTTAAAATCAAATCGAAGTATGACTGATAATAATCAAAATGATCATCTAACATATCCACCTGTCTACCTATCTGACTTGATATTAAATTCAAAATTAGAACCACCCTTTCGTGAATCTTAATACAGTATGTTGTCTATTCCGATACCATCTTAAAGTATGTTAATTTTGTAAAGAAAATCGTAGTGTAAGCCAATCTTCTCGAATTATTTCAAAATTTAAAAAACTTTAAATAATAAAGCTTTTTCGTCATGCACTTAAATTAAGAACCAAGACGAATTTCTTAGCTATTTCTGTCAGAACTATAATATGAACATTTCAAAACAGCAACCTGGATTATGCTGCATTTGACGGCATGAAATCGCAAAAAAATATTAAACGAACTGCATGGGATTTGAACCGTGGTTTTCTAGTCGAAAATACGTAGACCCTTCCACAGGGTTATGCTGTCTGTTGACATTGCTTGTTTCTTTAATAAAGGTCATTTATTATCCTTTTTTGTTTGTATTTTTAGGGAATTGTTTATTTTATAAATAAACATAAAAAAGAATAATTACATACAATTTTAATCCCTTAATTTTATAGTCAATGTTTAAACTAAATAATATATAATAATAATAATAATAATATTGTTTATTTCCATAATATTCAAAATATAAAAATATACATAAAATACAGACATTCTTTTTAGTAGTAATTTATCAATAAAAATGAAAATGAACAAAATGCACATTATATTATGGAAATGTGATAGCAGTCAGGTGATTTCAACATTGAAATCTCTGCTCTTCCCTGCTACCACAATTCGTTATGTGAGTATCATAACCTATACACAATTCTATAAATTTACAAAATTAAATATTGACTAATAATAATCTAACTAATAATAATAATTACCATAATTATTTTTCTCTCTTTTTTCTACCAAATTAGTATAGCTACTTACACATTTAAATCATTAGATAGCATGTTCTTAATACGATTTTTGAAGGATCCCGCCGACAACATCTTATAGTCATTAGGTACGGAGTTATATAGCTTACAAACATTATAAGTAAATGAAGATTTGAACAGTTCTGTGCGATGCGAAGGTGTTGTAATAAGGCCCCTATGCCTAAGATTTACGTTATGTACATGCGTACGAAATCTTATTTTATTATAAAGATAAGAGGGTGTTTTTTGCTTGATTATTTTATGAAATAGAACTAGAGAATGTAATATTCGACGATTGTTCATATTCAACCAATTAGTATCTTTTAACTTATGAGAGATATGCTGGTAACGTCTAATTCCATAAATAAGTCTTAAACAAGAATTTTGCATCGCCTGAGGTCTTTCTTGCCGTTGCCCTGTCAAGTCATAACATCACAATAATTGAAATGTGAAATCATTAAAGCTTCGCACGAGGCAACTTTAATATTTTGATTTAGAACATCACGGCTGTTATAAATAAGTTTTAAATTACAGAATGCTTTTTTAACACAATCATTTACATGTGCGGTAAATTTAAGTTATTATATCTAATGTCAGACCCAAATTTCGCGTCGAATTTGAATTTTGAATGTCAAAACCATTAACAGAAATACGAAAATCTTGTAATATAGACTCTCTACGATTGAAGGTTTAATATGCAAGGAGTGTGCAGCCGCAAATGTCACCAACTCACACAAGTCACACGAATCCTGTTACAGGCAGTAGCTCTATCCTTATAATCAAATGACAAATAAATTTGTGTATCATCCGCGTACTGATGATAATTACAGTACTTAACGCAGCTGCATATATAAGATGAATAAATGGTATATAGAAGGGGGCCTACGATAGAACCTTGCGGCACACCAGAATTAATAATTCTAAGCTGAGATTTATTATTATTTAAAACGACACATTGTTTCCTGTTAGTGAGATAATCTTTAATTAAAAGAGAAGCTGAATCATGAAACCCAGTATGTCTTAAGATGGCCATCAATACGCTATGATTTATAGTGTAAAAGGCTCTCGAGAAATCCAGTAACACCAAGGCAGTAACTTTACCTTCATCTCTAGCTCTGATTATGTCATTACAAATATGGAGCAGTGCAGTGGCACAGCTGTAGTTAGGACGAAAGCCTGATTGTAAATCCGGGAAAAGTTGATATTTATACAAATAAATCCGTATTTGTAAATCCATAATCTTTTCTAGAACCTTTGACAATACAGGGAGTATGCTAATGGGTCTCAGATCCTTAAATGCTTTTGGAGAATTATTCTTTGGTAATGGGATTATTTTTGCAATTTTCCAATTATCTGGAAATACACTATTCGAAAGGCAGTAATTAATCATATGTGTTACAATAAGAATAATAAAAGGACAACAGATATGTATCATGAATAGATTAATGTCATCAATTCCAAATGAATTAGATTTAATTTTATCCAAAAACTTACTTCGGCCTCGGTAACTTGCGAAAACCTAAATATCTCAATGACACCCGGCCGCACACCCTGGTAAATATTGGGAAAAACTAAATTTGGAGTAACAAGGTCTTTTACAGAATCAACAAAAAAATTATTAATTGAATCTACGTTATTTAAAGAGGTTGGAATATCTACCATTTTTTTACTATTACAAATATTGAATTGTTTTAAGTCTTTCCACAGTTGTTTAGTAGTACCTTGTGTAAACCTGTAGTTAAAATAGGTCTTCTTTTCGTTCCTGACTGACAGAGTAACAAGATTACGCAAAATCTTATAATAATTCCAGTGCTTCCAGGACATCATTAATCTCAGATTATTCGTCAACCACGGAGCTTTTGATTTTCGAAATATTGAAGTTTTATACAGAGCGCAAATATCAAACAAACTTATTAAACTGGTATTTAAAAAATTAACTTTATCATCAACATTATTTATATAATAAATATTACGCCAGCTAATTGATTGAAGAAGATCCTGAAAATGTTCAAAATTAATATTAGAAAAATCTCTATAAGTACGTGTAGTAGATACAGGCTTAGTTATCATAATTTGTAATTTACAATGAATAAGTTCATGGTCGGAATAATCTAAGTGTTTAGTACCTGCATTAATAACTACAGTATCCTCAGAAATTAGAATATGATCAATTAGACTTAAGCTGTGAGAAGTAATTCGTGTAGCTTCCTTTATTAACTGTTTAAGAGTGAGACCTTCTAACATAGATAAGTAATGCGTTGTTTCAGGGGATGCAATATCAAAGAGATCAATGTTGACGTCGCCTACGCATACAATCCCATCAGAGACAGAAGCAAGTTCACTTATTGTTTCCTCAAATCCTTCAATAAAACTAGAATAATACTTTCTATGTGGTACATATACAACACCTACTACAACGTTTTTCTTATCAATCTTAACGTTAATCCAAAGATGTTCAAAGTCGTTGAACAACCGTGTTGTAATAATATTAAAATTAAATTATTTTTAACATATAGAGCAACACCATCACATCGAGCTGAACGGCGATCTTTTCGTACAAAAGCATAATTCTCTAACTCAACAAGACTATTGTCAATGTTATCGTTCAAAAATGTCTCAGAAATCCCTATGATATCATAATTATTTAAGTGTACATGATCTTTGAGAATATTAAATTTATGGGTTAACGACTGTGCATTAATGTGAGCTACACTTAGATAGTTTTTAATCATCAAATTGAATAAAGTAAAGTAAAAGTAGAAAAAAAAGAAAATAATTGTGTTTTATTTAAGTATGGAATTTAAATCACTAGAAAAATTTATATATTTAAATATTTAAATTAGTCCATATTTTTCTCTTGTATTACCTTAATACTTTTGTGTTCAGAATCACATTTGCTATCGATTTTCATATTTAAAACCTAATAGTACTATTTAAAAAAATCTCGATGACGTCATATCCGGTACCAGCAAAAATACCAAGATGGGTTCTAACACTGATTTCGTAAACTAGAGGTAGAATTATGCAAAGTTCTTTTAATTTCATTGCTGTAGCCAGAAGCCAGTCCGAATGATTGAGTGTAGACTGTTAAACAGGACACCCTGTATAATATTAAATAACAAGGTAAGTAAAAATTAATTCAAAACTAAATTCATATAACTTTAAAGTGTTTGTTTACGATTAAACTTATTTTAGATTGGCAGGTACGTCTATGAATTGTTTAACGTGTATATAACAGAATAAAGATAATAAATAAATAAACGAAATAAAATTTCGTAGTTTAACTAAAATTATTATTTATTACTCCTTGTGTAAGAAATAAAAATCTACTATAGTAGTTTAACAACATAATTGTTATTTTATGGTTATAATATAAAAACAATAATCCCTAATCAAATAAATTTAAATTAAATGAATCCAATATTCTTTTTTTTGTTTAGTTTTCTTCTTTTAACAGAAATTGAAAAATAAGATTTATTTATTCATACAATGTACACATTACATAGAAAAGAAAGGTTTATTTATTATTTTTTACCTGAATTTTCCCGTCGATAGTCCAAACATTTGTTGTGCCATGATTATTAATCGCTTTACAATATTCTGCATACCTGACTTTTGTTAGATCCTCTTGTACTATAATCTTCGACCCTTTAAATTTTCTCTTATTGACAAACACCAATGACCTTAAGGGATAGGACTGAAATTTAACAATGATCGGACGTGGATGCTGCGGTAGCCCTTCTGTCGATTTTTTACCGACTCGATGTGATCTCTCAATATCTGAAAGTTGAATATTTATTTCAAGATATTTTTTAATTAGCTCCATTATTTTAAAATCAGTATTATCTTCGTTTCCTTCTTCCTGTATGCCAAAGAATCTTAAGTTACATCTTCTTGTATACTGTTCCAAATTATCTAATTGTTTATGAAGTCCTTCAATTTTTGTTACATTAGCTTTTATTGTATTTTGGTTGATAACGATTGTTTTATTAATTTCATCGTATTTACAAGTTAATTCCTGTATTTGTTTGTTATTTTCATTGGTTATTTTTTTCTTAAACAATTTACAGTTTCTGTTAAAGTATTTAATTTTGTTTTTAACTCATTCACTACGGAATTTGTTAAATTTACACATTTTAATATTTCGTCTATTTTATTATCATTTGGGACCGTTTCTGATAAACTTTCTTCTTTTTTTGCTGTTGTACGATTAGTACTTCTAGTTTCGCGTTCACTCATTTTTTAAGATTTTATTTAGTTAAAATTTCTTTACAAAATATATAAGTAAACAATTTACTATTTTGATTTGAGGATCATGAGCAATGCACGTCTTACTCGGCTCGCATTCTCGTAACGAATTGAATATGTGAAATAATTATGTTAATTAAAATAGAACTGATTATACATTACCATATTAGTATTTATTTAAGTAAGTTATTCTGTTTTATAAAGATTATAATTATTAAAAAGAAAAGGTTAAAAGAGCTGTTTTTCATCCAAATTGAATAAATCTTCACTCTGTAAATAAAATCAAATTTATAAAGATATAAAAGAGAAGAGAGAAATAAAATAAGTTATCAATCTATATATTTAATTTGCTCTCCACTGGAAGAGTATATAAACTGCAGCTTTATCCAAACTGAAGAAACAAAAATTTATCATTGTTTTAAGCAGGTGGTAAATAAATTTGTAACACCTTTGGTCTGGAACAAAATCTTGACAGACGTTCCTAGGCACTCATATACAGCTGGATCAACGAGCAGAAGAAGTCGACAAAGAAAAGTTTCAACAAGGGAACATCGTAGGCAAGGTATTTCTGAACTACCAGCAGTGTCAACTGACCATCCACCAAGGTAGTAATAAAGGTAGAGTTTATAGTGTTGAAAAGTTATTTGGTAAATAAAAATAAAATTTGTAAAAAGTTTTGAAGCTTGCCAGAATTACATAGGGTAATTTCGTTTGGTTATCGTTAAAATCCATTGCTAAAAAAGTAAGGTTGGAATAAAGTAAATTTCAATTGATTATCAGAGATATTAAATCAGTTGACTTACCAAAAAAAAATTAAATAAATAAAACTACACATTGGACTCTGTGTTTTGATAGACTCCAAAAGTATTCACACTAAAAATAAAAAAAGGTTGTCTGCATAAATGTTTATAAACAATATAAGTATGTTATGGTTATTCTTTATTAAATAGATGTTATCTTTGTAACACGGATTTGATGCGATGGCGATGGAAGAGTCGCCATTCCAAAAACAAAAGTTCTTGGTGAAAGTGGAAAGTCAAATGAGTAGGTATTGCGGTACTTGAGACCAGCCCCTTCAGTTTTTTTCTGGCCACGCCTGCTGCGCTCTGATTGGCTATCCCTACTCCTGTAGCTCCTCCCCTTGCTTCTGATTAATTGACGCCATCTTGGATGACACGCCTCCTGTTCTCTGACTGGACGAGCGCCATTTTGGATGACACGCCTGCTGTTCTCTGATTGGACGAGCGCCATCTTTGAACTTTGGGCGCCATTTTGACCACGCCCGTCCTCCATTACGGGAATCTGTATTATCGGCGATCTGTGTGCTGCCAATAGAGGGCGTCATGCTACAATTAGTGTGTATTGCTAAGAGAGGGCGTCATGAAGAAATCTGTATTATCGACGACGACGACGACGACCTATGTACTACCAATAGAGGTCGCATTAAAGAAATTTGTATTACCTGTATATGCTGATACTATTAGAGGTCGCATTAAAGAGCCTTCTCTCTCACTCTCTCGCTCTCTCCTTCTCACCTATTAGAGGACGCATTTTAGAGCCTTCTCTCTCACTCTCTCACCTATTAGAGGTCGCATTAAAGAGCCTTCTCTCTCACTCTCTCGCTCTCTCCTTCTCACCTATTAGAGGACGCATTAAATAGCCTTCTCTCTCACTCTCTCACCTATTAGAGGTCGCATTAAAGAGCCTTCTCTCTCACTCTCTCGCTCTCTCACGCTCTCCTTGTCACCTATTAGAGGTCGCATTAAAGAGCCTTCTCTCTCACTCACTCTCTACTTATCACCTATTAGAGGATGCATTAAAGAGCCTTCTCTCTCACTCTCTCGCTCTCTCACTCTCTCCTTCTCACTCTCTCCTTCTCGCTCTCTCCTTCTAACTCTCTCAAAGAATTCTGTATTACCGATATGTAGAGGTCGCCTAAAAAGAGAACTGTATTAGAGAAGAAGACTCTTCAATTAGAGTTTGCAGCCGTTTTATATCACAACATGTGTCGCTAGATATACATCCTTACAGACAGTCTTGAAACAAAAATGGTAGAGTCCAACCTGTTAGACATGAAAGCAGAGTAGGTCGTGATAAATAAAACGTATAAAGTTATTTTACAAACATTTATTTAGTATACACAGCATAATACAAGTATATAGATCATAAGTTGTTTTCTATGACTACTGTAGTTCTACGGGTTTCTGAGTCGTCGTTGTATGCCCTCGCAAAATACTAATACGTATAAAGGCCGTGGAATGACTTGTTGACCCTGTAACCTTTCCTAATTCTTCATTACTTTCATAGTTGGCACGATAATCAGCCGGCAGCGTAGTTGCGGTCCTATCTTCTGTCTCAACGATGTCAGTATTTGCTTCAGCTCCTGTCTTCACAACAGATGCGCTATGGTGTACGTTTTTCACATGCCTTTTTAAACTGTCAGTGTGTGAAAAAGTTTTGACACAACTAGAACACCGGACTTTGATTAATTCATGGACGCTTTTAATATGCCTTTTTAAGTTGTCAATGCTTGAAAAACATTTGAAGCAGTTAGAACACCGGACTTTGATTGATTCGTGGACGCCTTTCATATGTCGTTTTAAGTGGTCACGACGTGAAAAAGTTTTGAAACAGCTAGAGCACTGGATTCTGTTTATTTCGTGGACAGCTCTCTTGTGTATCTTGTAGGCATTGGCGTTTAAAAAAGTTTTGACACAGTTAGAACACTGGATTCTGTCTGATTCGTGCATGGTTTTTACGTGTCTCTTGCAGGTGAATGGCCTCGCGAAAGACTTGAAGCAAACCGGACACTGTATGTTGCAACCCCTTCGACCAGAGTCATTATTCGGCTGCTGCGACAGATCATGGAACGCTAAAACAATAATAATACAATAATCGATTAATATAAGCATAAACATACAAAAGTTTTAAACATCTTACCTAGTTCTTCTTCATTGTTTCACGCTTGACCGTTCTCACTGTACTTGTCGGTACTTGTTGTTGATGATGATGCCTGATTTGCAACACCCGGGCCTTCATCTAAACAAGCAGCAGTAAAATAGACACAAATTAGCATACAAACACAAACTTGAAGCTTTATAAACAACAACTTACCTATTTGCAGGGGTTCACTCTCACAGGTCTCGTTATCATAACAATAATTAGGACTGCTTATACTAGCCATCATCGTAATTGCTGCTGCTGCTGCAGTACACATGCTGTCTGCTACACACTAACAAATGTCGACTTTATATAGTCGCTTATACTTACCTAGATCCAACGAATGCTCAGTAACGGGCTTACGGTAAACAGGTGGTCGACGTTGAAAAACAAGTCTCATCTTGTTTAATGACACGTCATCACAGGCAGGTGTGTGTAGGTAATTACCTCATTCTTGCTTCTCTTTCATACTAGTATAGCTATCACTTTTCCATGCCATGGTACAGAGATGAGAATAGTAATAATACACATATAGAACATTAATCTTTTATTCATCTTTCTCAAAAATTTTATTGAACAACAACAAAACAATAATTAAATAACTAAACAATTATCTGTTCTCGGACAACCATAATAGAACATTAATCTTTTATTCTATGACAATGTTTATCAAAAATTATTAAACAACTAAACAATAATTAAATAACTAAACAATTATTAGGGTTGAAATCTGTTCTCGGATAACCATGAAGGCATACTCGTAACACGTTTGAAACTTGACCTTTCTTTCATTGTCAAATGGTTGTTGTTGTTTATCCCGGAGCAATTGAATGCCTTGTACTATTTGTTATGCTAAATATTCTTTTCAACAATGTCCTGATCTACTACTACTACTACTACTTAACAGACACAATTGAAAAGAACAAAATCGCGTTTATCAGGTAAGAACTCTATTTCATGAGTATGTTGTCGAGTATCCCTGTGATGGCTGTGATTTACATTCAGGCAGTTCCGAGCTTCATCATCTTTTGATAATTAATTACAAGTCCTGAACATAGAGTATAAACCTCGTCAGCTTCACTTATTATTTTAACTACACTATCCTGAAGGTTCGATTAACATACCCGACTACTGCTACTACGAATGAGCTGTACAATAATTATGTACATTATGATAATCATTGAAAACATAGACCTCCGTCTGGTGTTGTACTTATTACTATACAAATATTTTGCTACTTAAGAGTTAGATATGGTACTACCTATACAAATGATAAATGATTCCAATACATAAAAGACAGCTGACCAGCAACTAGTCACCAGGACCGAATCAAAGTCGAGAAAACCAAGCGAAAACAGCTATAATCAACGAACCCCAGGAGTTCTTTGACCTGCTATCCAACCCCGGCGTAAAAGTAAATCACGCGCAGGAAATAAATGACGAGGTGATTGCGGTTAAAGCTGCCATGGCCCTATAACATGGCAGTCTCTTTTATATTTTATGATCTTGAGTCAATGTAATATGAACACGGTTCTAATGGAGGAAGAATACATGTACCTAACTTCAACAAAGATGCGATAATTGCATTAATGAAGACAGTATAATTGCGGGATACTATTATAAAAGAAGTAAAGTATATCAACACCAAAAAAATGTAACTGCATATCAAGATAGTAGTGATTTGACCCAGTGGTTCGAGATCAATATTCAAGATTCTATTCTTAAAGATCTTGAAGAATTTCAAGTAGGTATAGAAATTTCATAAGATGTAAATAAACTAACGCGTACATATTTTTATCTAGCAAAAAAGACGGCTGTTGGACACTTAAATCGATTATTAACCTTCAAGTTAATAAATATACACCTCAGCTTGGGTCATCTTACATCGATCTACCCGAGCAAATGAAGTTGAAAGAAGCATGCGTCAATTAACAGAACCATGATGAGGCATGCTCTGCATGGGCTGTAGTCAACGCTTTATATACCGCATGTATTGACATAGCTAAAAGGGAGAGTAGCTACCCTTACTACTCTAAGGTTTAAAACTTAAGGGTATTCAATTTCCAGTGACAATCAAGCAGATCCCTAGATTTGAAAAACAGAATAATATATCCATTAATGTTTATTCTCTGAAGAAGAAAAAACAAGATTATGTAACATTACCTTCGTATCTTACTAAAAACAAAGTAGAACGACATGTGAATTTACTTCTCGTTCAAGATAAGTGCTTTGATGATGAGGAGGATACAGAAAACTACACTACACCAATTCGTTATCACTTCGTTTGGATAAAGAATCTAAGCCGACTGTTGTCCTCTCAACTTAGTAAAAGAGATGGTAGAAAATATTTCTGTGATCGCTGTTTGCATTACTTCAGATCACAAGTTCCAGCAAGTCTGTTCTGAATGTTACTGCGATTCAAATTATTCAGATCTGCTAAACATCGAGTTTCAACCATCTGTCAGACTAAAACCGCGCTAAGCCCTCATGACGACGATAAACGCCATATCATTCCAGGTTCGTACGACACTCTAGCGTAGGGTACTATCGCATACCTGATAAACATGGTTGTATAAAATAATACTTAAGCTTAGATATAAGTTAATGTTAAGTTTTTCATATAACAAATGATATATATACTAGAGTTAACGTACTATTGAACGATGATATGTCAATAATAATAATATGGTTCATAGTAGAACGTAGAAGCAGGACGGGTATTAAGAGATAGTTATCCTTAACCCTAGTTATAACGTTTAATTAAAACATTAGATTCTAAACCATGCTTCCATTATGTATGGATTAAGAATCTAAGTCGGCTACTATGATCACAGCTTAGCAAACATGACGGCCGAAAATATGTATGTGATAGATGCCTCCACTACTTCCATACTCAGCAAAATTGAATGCTCACACAGAAAATTAATGATTGTCGAGTAAGACTACATCTTTACAGATAATCTGGTAGCTATTCACATGGAAAAGATTACAAGTCCACTACGACAAGTCAATAGCTGATAAAGTGAATATTGAACTTTTCGGTCCGATTGAATTACCATCAAAGGACTTGTAAGAGGTGAAATCCTTTAATACGAAATTTAAAAACTTTGACTGTTCAACAGATCTAGATCTTGCGTACAACCATTTTACGGATGAACTAGATAATAAAATAAGTGAATTTCAACAGAAAGAGAGCGGTTGGACATTAAAACCTGTTGTTTATCGAATTGAATATCAACAAATACAATCCCCTGAAAGCTTCTTCATATATACCACTTCCGGACCCTATCTAGCAGAAGAAAGCCGTAATAAACATTCAAAATTCCGATCAAAAATGTTTCATGTGGAGCATTTTAGCTGCTATACACCCAACGGAAGAACATCCTGAATGTGTTATAAAATATAAAATATATGAGAATGAACTAAATTTTAGCGGGTTGGAATTTCCTATTAAGTTAAAGGATATTAACAAATTTGAATAATTAATTCAAATTTAAAATTAATTCAAAATTAAATAATATATCACTAAACGTATACGGGTTTAATCAGGTTTATGACAATTCTAAAGTAGATTTTGAAGTTGTTGGGTCTCTACATTTTACAGAAAACAGACGTCAGCAGCATGTAAACTTACTGGTAATAGACTATAAGGAGGGTAATTCTCATTATTGCTTAATAGACAATCTGAAATTTATCGATTCTTTAAACTACTTCCTGATGGCTTTGGCCGCACTCCCGAAAGCGTTCGATTTACCGGGCACCAAAAGGATACTTCCCGCATCTCTTTAACACCGAAACAAACGCGAACTACGTCGGCCCTCTTCCGGACATCAAATTCTACAGCACTGATACCATGAAACCAAAAGCTCGTAAAGAATTCCTAAAGTGGTACGAGGTAAAACAGGTACACGGTTTTCCTATGGCTCAGACAGGTAAAAAGCGAAACGGAAATTCAGCAAGTTCTTGAGAATAAAAGAACAGTTAAGAAGGCGAAGGGTTATCTAGAAACATATAGTCAAAATCATATTACATTCGCTGATTATATAAATTGTTTGAAGGAACACCCAAAGAAACGGTCGTTCAACAAAAATTATTCAGATCTGCTAAACATCGAGTTTCAACCAAGTGTCAGACTAAAACAGCGTTAATCCCTCATGACGACGATAAGCGCAATACCATTCCAGGTTCGTACGACAATCAGGGTACTATCTACTATCTACTACTATCGCATATCTGATAAACATGGTTGTATAAAATAATACTTAAGTTTAGATATAAGTTAATGTTAAGTTTTTCATATAACAAAATGATGTATATACTAGAGTTAACGTACTAGAGAACGATGATATGTCAATAATAATAATAATAATATGGTTCATAGTAGAACGTAGAAACAGGATAACGAATAAATTTAACAAACGTGATACAATTCACTCCGTCTATTTATTGATTCAACCTCCTGTAAAAGATGATTACACGCACTGATCATATGTTCTTTACTGTCACTGCTCTGTATTTGAACCGGGGCAGATGTATAACGACGTGAATCAGATAGCAGCTCCCCGCTAGATAGCAAATGATCATATTCATAACATACAAGCGCTGCTACTGAAATAGGTATGCTGACTCCAGCGTCTAAGATACACTGCCGAAACTGGTGTTGTAATTGTAACTCATTTAGACTGCTACCGTCTTCGATCTCGTTTAATGATAATAGCGACATGATGTTTTGTTACTTTTTCTCTCTCTCTTAAAACAACATCAACGCGTAAATTTAGTACAAATGAATCATTACAAAATAAGAAAAAATCCTACCTTATGGTCGGCTAAAGTTGATGATTTTAGCAGGTACTAACACTCACACACACACACACACACACAGAGTTTTATTTAAAACCACTAAACGTAATGAAGCTCTTGAACGGTAATCGAGTATATATAACAAGTATCGCTATGAGCTTTGGTTTTTATACCCAAACAGTGAGCGAGACCCATGGTGAATGCGTTACCAAACTATAAGATCTTGCGCAATACCCCATAGGGTTATCAAAGGTGATGCGCAGCATACCTGCGATAGTTATCGTCTGAGAGTTTGGTAAAATCAAGTTCCCACGAGAACACCTGCCTGTTATTTATTACTGTTTAAAAATGTAGATCTGAACATAGACAAGTTTATTCCGCTCCCCTGCCCTGGGTCAACAGCTTATATTTATTAAGAGTCATTCTGTTCTTGGTTTATGGGGGAAAAATGGGCATGTCTATAAATTCTAATACAATAGAGCGCTTAATTACGTAAAATAAGCTGCATGTATATGCAACCTTTTTTTTAAATCTGATTAGCAGCTCTATAACAACTGAGAAAACAAAATACCTTTCTGACAATTTTTACTACTCGTCTAACGATAACAGGGAAAGATAGAAATCTTTAGAACGACCTTCTCAAATGTTTATCGCTTAGAAGAGGCGATAATTCTCAAACTCTTTGACAGACCACATAAAAAAAATAGAACTTTATAAGCCGAGAAAAATTGTAAAAATTCCAAGTGTCAAAATTGGCTGCAATAAAAATTAAGTCTCTAAAATAATGGCTGGATTTACTCGACTATTATTCAGTTATTACAGAGTTCCTATATAATAATAATAATAGGTTATATAAGATAAGAGTTAGGACATGTGGATCCAATGTCAAGAACGACTTGATTTCTCATGAAGTATTTTCACCTATCAACTTTCAGTTGTTTGATTTGACGAAATATGAAGATCGATGTCGATAAATTCTGTGATTCAACATTATTATAATACTCTTAATATTTATTTACTAATAAAAAATACATATTATTATTAAGCTAATTTAATAATATAAAGAAAAATGTGTGTATTAGGATGTAAAGTAATGTAAATTTTGTCAAAAAAAAACAAAGTGTCAGACTATTAAGATCATGTACTCATTGACATTGGATCCAACCAATTAAAATCAGGCATTATACATGTCCCAACTCTTATTTTTATTATTTAATATTACCATAAAGGAACTCTAAGTTATTAATCAATCAAACGCCATCTGGGTACAATAATTATGACATTGGAAAGTTTAGTTTATGCATCCTTGATACATATACGTGGTAATAATTCCTTCTGAATTAAATAAAGGTTACATTTGATAACGTTTTGCCTCATTTCTAACAGAACATTCAAAAAGTATGTAGTAACTGTCGTCGTCGAACAGCTTTTAGTACGTCTTGACGTAGTAGTGTCGCTAACATTTTCGCAATATTTATAAGTGAAACATATGTAAATAGCTTATGAAAGACAACGGGAATAACCCTTGCATCTCTGTATTTAATATTGCATTCTTCAAGGGTTTGTAAATTTTAATGTGCACCTTAGCCTTTATTTATTATTGTAGAGAATTTTAAAACTACTACAATACATTATATCAATTTAGACAGATTTTCATAAAGTATTAATTGTACCAAATTTCAGATCTATATATAATTGTCACACTGACAGTTTAATTTATTAAAACCAATTTTCATAATTACCAACCTTCTAGTAAATAGTTTCAAATATGAAATGAAAAAAGAAGCTTTATTGAGAAGGTTTTTTCCATCTATTTTTCACTGTAAAAGAGAGAGAGATTGGGTAATAATTAAAAAGACAGATAACGATTTAAAGCATTTATTATTATATGTTGTTCAACATTAGTTGATATGTATCCTGAAAAAAAAGTAAAGCTACATATATTTACACCGTCATATATAGAGTGATAAAACGTACATAGATAATCCAACCTTCTCGCTGGTCGAGTCGCACGTATACTTCGACAAGGACCGTAGTGTCGCCAACTTCTAAATGACCCGTTGCTACCCGGGCCGCGACAAGCTTTGGATAGTCGGGTAGAGGGTCACCAGCGCCCATACAATGCATCAGGAACTGGAAAAATATTAACACCGTTTTAGTATGTTGTTTTAGAGATAAATAAAACGGCTACTTACAACACCTCTGTGTACTGTGTCGCTATACAGTCGATGCAATACACTTCCGGCCCACGAGCGTACTGCTATCGATACATTTGCTGCAAAATTTACGATTTTAAATATAACTGTTTGTAATCAAAGAAAAACAACTTACCCATTTTAAAAAATATTTATAAACGGTAGTAGTAGTAGTAGTCTCGTTATGAATTTTTTTATTTAATGTTAGTCAACGTGTAGTAACCCTTTGTATTTATCTAAAAACGAAATATGTAGTCCCACCCCCTAAACATGGTGTTTTAAGATACAAAAGGTGTTAACGTTAGTTTTGTTTAGCTCGGATTGGATGAGAAACTTAATCCCTAACCTATTGCAAAAAAATAATTAAGCGTGTCATAGTTTATGCATTTTCAATTTACAACTCTATAGAGAAACGATAAGAACGAAAATATATAGCCAAATTTAATTTACAAAAACACGTAATAATGTAAAACTGACACCCTCAGTTCTATTTATGAATTTTCTTGAGCTCTTATCTGATAGCCTATCTGTCCGAAGAAAGAATTTTTACCATTATAGATTATAATCAATATGGCATATAAGTAGAACAAGTATATGCTGTTATTAACGAGGATTGTTAAATTCTATTTTACGTGTTCTGTCAAAAGAGCTTGAGATTTCCCAGAAAATGTATACGACGAACAAAATGATGTCGCTGATGTTAAATCGACTGTTTTATGACCGTGTCAATACCGGTAGGTGATAAATTTTTGGAAAAAAACTGTTCCTACCGGCAGACGTTTTGTGTTTCTTTAAAATTCACCTAAAATAAAAATATTTAAACGAAAGAACAATAAGACGTGGCATATATAATTGCGTAAAGATCGCCTTGCGTACCTAATAAAGTTAAATAATTTTACAGATTTTTGTTATTTTTAACCCCAATACTTGTTCGTATTTAGTCAACATCGGAACCGTTCTTTGTTACATAATCTAGTTTTGTTTAAAAGATAGTTAAAATATATAAAACAACATATCAAAAGGGCGATTCTAAATTCAGAGGCTGGCTGGAAAGAAACAACCCCCGAAAGAGGGTTAATTTTTGTAACTTCGGAACTGTAGGACGTCTTAATTAAGCAGAACTCTTTTGCTAAAAGAACAGAGGTAACAACCATACTGTTAGATTATTATTATGAATCTCTTTCAAACTCTGTTAAATTTACAGTTAAACATTAAAGTATATTCTTTCAGTTTTATGTACTATATTACATTGTACCTGTTTAAAGAAAAGGTTTGTATAGGATTATAACGCCTATTATCTTGGGTTCTTTCAGCCGGCTGTGCCCTAACAACAAATCGTCATATAACACCCCGAACTCTTAATTAAGGTATCGATCGATCTACCGATAAAGATTTACCTGAAAAAGAATTAGTTTCTTTACACTGTTTACATTTTGACGTAAAGAGAATAAATCATGTATAGAAACTAATTGTTGACGCGTAATAAAATGCGTAAAGAATTGTTGTAAATTATACGGCACATCGCGACAACTATGCAATTTCATCGTTTATTATCAATTATAATTATTTTATGTATAGTATTCATTAATACTAATTAATAACATTAAAAATTTTATAACGGTTTACAAAAATAAAATTCACGGAAACCGTTCTCAGATAGATTAAAGAAGTTTTATTCTCAGGCAGATTAAATAATAAGATTGGTAAATAAATTTAGGAAACACTTTAAATTGAATACAACCCAAAGCGTTTATATTTCTCAGCTGACAGGCTACTACCTGCCTAGTGTAATAGTTTCACCTCTTAAAAATCGAAATATGTAAATAATAATATAAGTTCAACCTTTTAATGGAGACGCTATAAAGGGATTATCACCGCATAAAATAATGCATCTATATATTTATTATTGTTCAATCTAAATAAGACGTATACTATCAAAGTTAGCGAATGAGAAGTCTCACGAACGATTTCTAGTTGAATGAATTTCAGTTGAAGCGTGACGTTTCTGGGAACATGTATAATAACCACTTATATGTACCTATGATAATTTGGTGATACAATATTTTCAATAAAGCATCTAGCATAATAAGTAAAACATGTTGTAATATTATTTCATATTTAGTTCTTATTAATCAAAAATGAACTGATGCATGAATTAAAAATTAAATCTGTTATAAGAAAACATTTCGTTTTTTAGTTTCAATATATATAACACAATAAGATATGGCCTTCTGTCGTTTATACGCATTCTCGTATTTTGGCAACCTCGTCCTTGCATGATTTTCACAGCAATACATAGTCGGTTAGATTGGTCTCAAGTGTTAATTGACAGCGCAGGTGTACCGTCAACCCTTTTCACCGTTAACGATGCTGAACCCTTTTGCTCAGATGTAGTAAATTAGATTTTTATCTTACAAACAGATGCATCTGTACGCCTGTTCATTCCTGCAGATTAGAAGGTTATAAAAGCGCCAAGCCCTTCCGTTTTTAATTTTGTTCTCGTCGGCTACGGTGATAGTGATAATTATTATTGTTTGTTTCAACTAAACAGGTATGTTAAAACTAATTATTATTATTATTATTCTTGTGCGTGTTAAATTTTTTGCTGCTATTTAAATTCTAACATGTGTGTGTGTGTATCTTTGTTTTACGTAGAAAAATGGATTTGTTAAAACAATTGAACAAACCCTATACCAGCAGCCGGAAACCTATCAAGAAATTGTGCGACTACGGGGTCAAAGAGGTTGTCGAAATACTACAATTCCAAAGCGTGATTGTTGTTGGTGAAAACTACGTTACATTTCTACCTAAGCGAATCAGCGACAAGTTAACAGATCAAAGGGTTAAGGAAGTTAATGAGCAGATTGCAGCTAAAACGATTTCTCTGGGGCTAGTATATTTGGGAAAAACAGGCTGCGGGTATGATGACTGCATGTTTGTGGAAACAGATAAGGTATGATGGGGAAACATCAAGTTTACAATAAACCCCTTTTTTAATGTTCTATTGTTGTTGTTGTTTTTGTTACAGCCCCTGGAACCGCAAATAGAAAACAGAGGTCAGTCCTGAAGTCCTCAAGCTATCATTATCATCACCAGCAATCTATCAACATTTAATAACAACATATTAATAATAATAAACATAATTTTAATTCCTATCTGGCTTTATTATTTCTTCTAGAAAAGGCGTTGGAAAGAGTGAGAAGGAGAGAGCGAGAAGGAAAGAGTGAGAGAGCGAGAGAGTGAGAGAGAAGGCTCTTTAATGCATCCTCTAATAGGTGATAAGGAGAGAGTGAGTGAGAGAGAAGACTCTTTAATGCGACCTCTAATAGATGAGAAGGAGAGAGTGAGAGAGAAGGCTCTTTAATGCGACCTCTAATAGGTGAGAGAGTGAGAGAGAAGGCTCTTTAATGCGTCCTCTAATAGGTGAGGAGAGAGCGAGAGATTGAGAGAGAAGGCTCTTTAATGCGACCTCTAATAGGTGAGAGAGTGAGAGAGAAGGCTCTTTAATGCGTCCTCTAATAGGTGAGAAAGAGAGAGCGAGAGAGTGAGAAAGAAGGCTCTTTAATGCGACCTCTAATAGCATCAGCATATACAGGTAATACAGATTTCTTTAATGCGACCTCTATTGGTAGTACATAGGTCGTCGTCGTCGTCGTCGTCGATAATACAGATTTCTTCATGACGCCCTCTCTTAGCAATACACACTAATTGTAGCATGACGCCCTCTATTGGCAGCACACAGATCGCCGATAATACAGATTCCCGTAATGGCGGACGGGCGTGGTCAAAATGACGCCCAAAGTTCCAAAATGGCGCTCGTCCAATCAGAGAACAGCAGGCGTGTCATTCAAAATGGCGCTCGTCCAATCAGAGAACAGGAGGCGTGTCATCCAAGATGGCGTCGACCAATCAGAAGCAAGGGGAGGAGCTACAGGAGTAGGGATAGCCAATCAGAGCGCAGCAGGCGTGGCCAGAAAAAAACTGAAGGGGCTGGTCTCAAGTACCGCAATACCTACTCAAATGTATTCACACATGTATTCTTTCAATTTCTTCTTCTTTCAACTTTTAGGAAGATTTATGTACATTTGTTTTATTGCCTTTTTTAATTGAGTTGTATTTTGCTATGCTTTTTTCTTGTAACTTATGTTTCATGAATGAGTACACATTAACAGGATTTGCATTCTTCCACAAATCCATTTGTAGTACATTAGTAGTTGTCCATTTTTGGCCTATTAAAATAAACCTTTGATTTTAAATAACATTCACAGAAAAAAGCTAAGGGAGTCAAGTCTGGGGAACGCGGTGGCCACTCAATTGCTCCTCGACGTCCTATCTACCTTCCAGGAAATGTGGCATCAAGATATTGACGTACGTTTATTCCAAAGTGAGAAGGCGCCCCATCTTGTTGAAACCAAATATCCTGATGGGGTACATCTGCTTCGTGATCATTTGGAAACATTGCTGTCAGAGCTAGCACTAAATCAAACCGCAAAAAGTCCAAATAACGTCCAAATAAATGTTTGTATTATTCCAATACAAACATTTAATTTCCCTTGGCGTTGACTGAAAGAGTTTTGAGTCCAGTGAGGATTTTCTCTTGACCAATATTCCCATTCAGGCAAAAACTGGCTTCGTTAGAAAAGACGATATTATTTAAAAAATTGGGGTCTTCATCGCAGCGTAACATTAGTTCTTCGCAAAACTACAAGCGGCCGGCGGTCTGGATCATCCTCGTTTAATTCGTAAATCAATTGAACTTTGTAAGGATGATATTGCTCTTTCTTGAACAACTTAACGACAAAAGAGTGGTCCATGTTGTTATTTAGGACTAGCTGTCTTGTAGAATGGCGAAGATTTTTTTCAACTTCAAGTAACACATCTAATCTGGTTTCTTCGTTTATTCGAGGTCGGCAAATCATGGACGGATCCCGTTTCAGTAAATATGACAATCGATTTACTTACTGTGGATCTTGCAATAGGCGGTCTATCAAGATGTTCTTGGTTGAATAATTCACATGCTTCCTCATGTGATCTTAGCCTATCACCATACTCAACCATTATTAAAATTTTTTTTCCCGTTCAGTTAAACGTGCCACTTTTTGTTAACGGCAAAAAGAATTCGCTTTTAAAAAACTTGCGAAATGCCTCTTTCACACTTTCACTAAAATACTCAATTGCTGTTTTTAAAATGTTAAATTTACGAGTATTAAGCCGCGTTTACATGGGTCGTGAATCACGAACGTGAGCCACGCTTTCGTAAACCACGCACCGTGTAAACTACTAGATTCGTGAAATACTAATGGTAAGTTCTATTCACGAGCTAAAATAAATCCGTTAGTGATAAGATCAAACATGTTTGATTTTTCTTTCGTTTAGTCATTCGTGAGCAGATCAAGAAGACAGTTGTGTTCATCATGGCTGCTCATATTTTAAAAGTGAATGATGCAGACACCAGTAAATTTCTAGAGTTATATCGGAATGAGCCGGTTTTGTGGGATCCAACCCGAGAGAACTATAAAAACGAGAGTCCCGTAGAGCTGCAGCAAAAAGAATTGCTACTGCAACGGTAGTTGAAGGCTTTACAGATATCCATGTAATAATGAAATTCAAAAATTTTTGAAATCTTCAGAATACTCGGCAATTTCTTTAATTAAATTAGTATGGCTTCTTTGTAGAATCCACTTTCTTGTCCACCATCGCCTGTTGTTTTTTCTTCTTGCCAACATATTTTTTGAAATACTGCCTGCTCTTCTTCTTTTACTGCCATGCTTCTACCATCAAGTACTGCATTTTCGCGACTGAAGCAAATATTGAATTTTTGTCGTGTAAACCTTTTTCACGAAAGAGGAATGACTCAAGTCGTGAAATTACTAGATTCGTGGTTCCACGAGCGTGGCTTACGTTCGTGATTCACGACCCATGTCAACGCGGCTTTAGTTTTTGTTTCATCCGTCAAAAGTGAAACAGCCGTGATAACGATAATTTGCAAAAACAAGTTTAAATTTTTAAGTGTTATTTTCTCAAAAAAAGAAAGTTATCTAAGGTACCAATTTTTTACATCATCATTTAAGTATTTGGACCATCTAAAAAACTAGCAAGAAAATTGGGGTTGTCATTTAAAATAACCAATGATGACGTCATGATGCAAAAATACATGACGTCATAAGTAAAAGTTTTATGTCATAAGGTGGCCAATTAAAAAATAAAATTGACAGTCCGAGCGTTTTGCTTGAAAACATTAAATAACGCTAATATGAATCTTGTTCCTTACTATCACCACACTGTACATTTGTATCACGTGATTTGCTTCGACAAATCAGGTATCTATTAGTAGGAACCCACCCACACAATTAAACTTAAAATCGTTTTATGTACGAATCGAAGCGTTTAATTCTAAATCTCAGCTGTGCGTCGATTATCGAGAATTTTTGTTATTGTCTCTGTTTTTCATAAATAAAGTCCCAAGCGATCAATTGAAATTTTATAAGTCAGGAGCCTTTTCTTGCGCGTGCTGGATGAAGGTTTTCTTTTTTCGCGAACAATTTCACTTAACGTTAAAAGAAGAGAAAGCGGTTAGGGACATTTGCATTTTTCTAGTTCTCGTGTACGCCAAATTGATTGGGATTAAATTGGGATTCACCAAGATTTTGCATAATTACGACAAGATCAACTTGACTCTATCAAAAGCTGCAATGAAAAAATTTGCGAATCATTGGTGGTACTTGGGCACCTAATCTGTTGCTATGATGATGAAAAATTCTGAATATCAATTCCTTAGACGAAGAAAATAAACAAGTTCTGAAACGATATCCAGCAGTTACAGCAAATTTATCTTTTTTGGGCGATAAAAATATTGAATTCTTCATAAGTTCTGAATCAAAGGCTTTCATCACAAGGTTCTAAATTGACAGTTCCTTTATTGATATTGATTCTTCTGTGTGGAATTTGAACGAAAATTACTAGTACGGGTTACAGTTAGTAAAAGAAATTAAAGTTGTCAATAATATCGCGGAAGGAGGCATCAAATTAATTACGGAGTATAAAGACAGATTGTCTTACGATGAAGACCAAAAACAAGCTATTAAGCTATTATACAAGTTGTCGACAAGTACAAAAAAACTTATTCAGATGTATTGTCACAAACGGAATTATTTTAAATGAAATCTTTTTTGTAACATTTCAACTTGCATTCATTTAATATCAAGAGTAGTGCGATACCCGCCTACGCGCCGCCACGCGCGGTTCACAATCTGCATAAGCTTTGAGAATAATATATACAGATTGAATCTCATTAGAATAAAATGGAATCTCATTAAACTAAATTATTCAGTCTGCAGAATAAATTATACAATTCGTATCTCATTAGAATAATTTATACAGTTTGGATCTTATTAAGTATTCATGTGTTCTTCGTATTCCACTTAATGTATTCAATTAATTCAGTAACGTTTCCGCCTTCAGCAATATATAAACCCGCTTGTTCTTGCTTCAAATCAGTCTGTGCCAAAGACTCACTAGAAGCCTCATCGAGAACAAGCGGGTAAGTACCTTTTGACTAATTATGCTTAGTACTTAAATTGAGTGGGCAAGCGCTAAATCGCCCACTCTATGCAGAATTTTGGGAAGTTGTGTCCAGGCTTTCCGGCTTAATTACCAGGAGGTTATCTCCTACATGCTTAGTTTGTAGACCTAGTGCTGAACAGGGTTGGTTCCCACCTTCCCTGTATTGTAGTAGTTTAGGAGGGCATATACGTCCTCACCATATGTCAACATGTAATCCCTTTGTAACCGTTGTAAACCTTTTGTACTCTGTTTATTGTCAACATGTAAACCTTTTGTTCTTTGTTTATTGTCTTAGTATATAGTTGTTGTTACGACTTGTGTTTGTTTCCTTTCTACCTCTGACTACGTTCCCCAGTCACGCAAACCCCACGTGACATTGTGATGGAGTCGCCGTGCTTCTTTTCCCGATAAACCTTTCGCACCACCCCATTGTGATGGAGTTGCCGTGCTTCTTTTCCCGATAAACCTTTCGAACCATCCCATTGTGGTGGACAACCGTGCTTCTTTTCCGGATACACCTTTCGTAGTTTCGCGTCATTTTCTTTTTCCCTGCAAGTTTTTTTTCACCACTCCACTTGTAGTGGAGGCCTTACTCTTTGCGGATAATTCTTTCGTATTTGCGTTTTATTTCCCCTGCGAGTCCTTATTAACCGTGTTGCTGTACCGGTCTAACCCCTTCGTATTTTCATCGTCCCAATAATGGAGAGACCCCATTTTCTGCGAGTTGTGTTGTACACCCTGCGTAACCACTCTTTTGTTTTCTTTTTGCCTTCTCATCTACTGACTTCTCTGGACTGGAGTCCCCTTTTGGTTACCCTTTAATGACGACTTTTTTTTATTTATATACCCCCCCCCCATGTTGCAGTAACATTTCCCTGTTAGACGAAATCCCGTTTTAATTCTTTGTTAGCTACGATTCTCTTTATTTCAAACCCTTTTTTCGAGCCATTTCAAATCTAATATCATACTAATATTAAAGTTCAAGAACACCTTATAAATTTTTAGGAATTTTTTCCGTAATAAAGTTTTGACTCTACGATGAATTTTGTAATATCCAATTTCGGTAAAGCATTTTTCTATATTACTCTCTTAAATACCCGTTTTTCTTTTTTTTCCGCAAGATTTTTAATCTAAGTTTATAGCCCATTATGAATAGTTTAATCTGTTTAATTTATCCCTTTTCTTTATGTCAAATATTTTTAGTTTTACTGTTAAATTATATATGTTGTACACTTTCGATCTTTATGAGTATTCTCCCGCTTGTTAAATATCCAATTAGCGCCAACGATGCGACGCGACAGTTAATTAGCGCATTCTCTCTCTGCAATTTCGTATCGCGGGCATCCGCCGTGTACGATGCCTACCGCTGACCGCTCCGTTTATACAATTTCTATCACAGCTATTTTGCGAGACGTTATTACGAATTTCCTCCTAATTTCAATAACGATTTGATTCTTTTTCATTTATTACCATTTATCTTTCTTCTTTCTTTTTGCTTAATTGTTTTTGTAAAATCTATTTTAATTTTTGTAACTTACTTTCCAAAGGGGGGAAAAACCGCTACTTATTGTTTTGTTAATTACTTCTTGGTGTACCTTTGTACAAATATTTTCAAAAATCCGCTGGAAACAGTCTATCTCGTTTGTCAATTTTCAACAAGGGCGGAGACGTCCCGCCACAATTAAGCTTACCTAATTGACTATACACCTTTCCCTGTTGACAAATTTCCCTTTTGTTTTATACGCGTCTAACTTCCGACTACTTTTGTATTTCATTTTGAGCCGATTAAGTAACTAACTCCTCATTCTTAATTAATCTTTTATTTTGGAAGTCACTTTCAGCTTTGTTTATACAAGGAATGTGAAAAATCACTATTCTATTTAATTTTTTCTACGTCATGTTTTCGACAATTTTCTTAATTTTACTAATTTTGTTTTCCCTTGTTGTATTGCTTTGCGCAATATAATCCCTTCCTATGTATTTTTGCAAGTTATTGAAGACTCTGCTTTTAGATAAACCACATCAGTCTTCCAAGACATATCTCTTCTTCCTACAAGGTCTCTTAAACCATCACCAGTCTTTATTTTTATCTGCGATCCAAAAACGAGCAGTCCTTTCAAGGTCATTTCTGGTTGTCGTATACCAAGCCAAAATTGAATAGTTCCATTTATAACTACGATTTCATTGTAACAATTTTCTCTCAATAAAAAACGTCGTAATTTCGCGAGCTGCTAAAGTGCAGCTGTGCGCGTTAGTATCACGTTCGCGTATCAAGGTCGGCTTAATCTAAAGTGCATTCCTTCGTCAGATGCATAGTCAGTTCAAATAATGTAAAAATTCCTCGACTATTTAATTATTTTTTAATTTCTCTTTTATGATATTCACGATTATATCTCTTTCTCTTTTATTACTAATGTTTTCTACTATAGTCTAATTGAAATATTTTTCCAAATATCTTTTTATATTTTATGCCTTTCGCGTTTTTCTTATTAAATCTTATCGTCAATTGACGCGTTCTTTGTCAACGTAAATGAATTCCGAACTTAATATACTTTCAAGTGGTATTTTTCCCTATAAACCCCTATCATGAGGCAATATTTATTATTACAGTTAGTTACATTTTTATTTCCGGCTACGCCTATTACTCTAAAGTTCTATTTGAACCGTTTCATTCGAAGAACACTTGCATCTGTTCAACGTTTCGTTATAACCTTGATGTGATTTCAGTCGCATTTAGCATTTAAATTCAACAACTATCCCAATTATTTTTTAATTTTTCTTTTATAATGAATATTTGTCCTGGTTTCTTTTTGTCTCCTGATTTTTCCTACTTTAATTTTCTTAAATATTGTTTTACTAGGCACATTATACTCGAATTTCCCTTGTTATGAATAAATAGTTAATTTCTTTCCTATTTTTGATGTTATCTGACAGTCCGGTGACTACATAGATCCAACAGGTCCAACCTACATATTACAATCTTTGAATCATTTTTAAACTTTCTTTTGGTTGTTCATGATTGTCTATCTTTTTTTTTATTTTTTATTTTCGGTTTATGGAAATTGGATTAGTTTGTTTCAACTAGTTTCTTTCGCATCTTTTGACCTTACCACAAACAGTTTCCACTTATTCTTGGATGTGATCTTTGTTGCCTACCCGCTTGGGGTTAGCTTTTTCCTGCACTCCTCTGGAGTATATCAATAAACCTTTTAACATTTCTTCCTTTTATACCAGAAACCCTGGTTAACAACAATGGTTGTTGTTTTTGCATTTACACCTTTCTTTATCTCTTTATACCTTTTAAGAACGTTTGAATTTCCAGTAATTTACTGTTAGTAAAGTACTTAAGGCTACTTTCCATTAAAATTATTTCCTCTCTCTTTGAATATAATGTATTTTTAATTATGAATTTCTTCGAACTAAACATTGTTCACACACACATTATTAAATAATGCTCTGTCTTTCTATACACAAGTTTTATATTTTATATACCATATTTCTATCCTATATACAATTTTGAATTTATATAGTGATTTTAACGATAATTTAACGTTTCTTGGTCACCTTCATAAACCCAATTATGAAGCTCTCTTTTTTTTACCAGATTTATTCTGTATTATTAGTTAATTGAATTTTTCCAGGCCTAGGGTTCTTTCTTTTTGATTTTTGCCTGGAAAGGGAGATGTTTATTTTTATTATATGATTATTGTTATTGTTTTGCCAAGCATGGGTAAATTATGATGCTTGAAGGTCGGTTAATAAAATTTTGGCTTTATTTGTTCGCCTGAACCAGCCTATTTGTGAACAGGTATATAATGGCAGGCTTGATTATATATGTATTATTATTATTGTTTAAACTGCAGTTGCGATGAATGCATTCTTTATGTTTTTTTTGTTGTATTTATTGGCGGGTATGGATGTGTTCTGCCCATGACAGGTCTAATTTTATTGCCAGTTTCGATCTGGTGCATTCTCGTTTTTATTTTTTCTCGCTCTCATTTGAAGGTGTTTTTTCTTTCCTCCGGGATTTGTATGTGAACGGGGCCCCAATGTATCACGTACCGGGAAAGCATCTGCGAATTTGTGTGAAGGGTTTTCGAGCCAGAACCGACATTTTATGGAGTATAAGTGGCTTAACCTTTATTTAAATATATATACTATGGGTGGTATTTAATTTTCCTCCCGTGGCAACACCCAACGCAACCTGGTAATCTACGTGTATGTATTGAATGTTTAATTTTGTTTTACTTTTTACAGATTTTCCTAGCAGCGACCTAGCAGTCATACCCGTTGTGACCACGGAAGTTGACTCTTATTCAGTGACAAAACTTCATCTGTCACCTGAAATTCACTTCGAATAAATCGGCACGGTACAACTCTTTAGTTATTTGATTTACATTTTTTTTTAAATTGTTTACACTATTTGTTTCCGAAACTTATGGAACAAATGGAACTTTAATTTTTGTACCTTTTAGTCCCTTATTCGATATTCAGATTTTAATTTTTCCGAATTGTTACCGTTGCCAATTTTTACAATTTTTATAATTTTTATATTTTTATAATTTTTATAATTTAAATAATTTTTCCATATATTTATTCTCCGTCTGTGACTATTTATTGATAACTACACCGAGTTTTATCTATTTTCTATCGCTGTTCATTTCCAAAAATGCCTTGGTTAAGAAACCTACAAAATTTTTCTTATCATCTATAAGTCTTATACTCTAATGGGAACACTTGCGTGAAATGCTTCACATGTTCTCGATTCATATGCTAAATGAATCACAGAAATCCACCCACCACCACTTTTCTTTTCAAATAAATATTCAAAGGTATATAATAATATACTTTTGAATGTTTTGATTTTTGTCAGCCTTTATTTTGACATCTTACTGTAACCAGTAAGACAATTTAGTCACTGATCAAAGATCACCCCTTTCTTTTTTTTGTCTACACCGACATTACAATCGATCTGATTTTTATCGTTACACCTTTATTGATTTGTCTATCTTTTTTTTTGTCGCAATTGCAAAGTATTGAATGAATTACCTGCATGTATTTCACACTTTTTTCTTTGTATTTTTAGAATCTCTCTTAATCAAATTAACTGAATTTTTATGTCGTTTATGAGATTCACCTGTTTTATTATTATGTAAACTTTGCACTTGCCACGTTCAACTATTAAACCCAACCATAGCATTTAATAATTGAACAACTCCAATAGCCAAGTAAATAGTAATATATTGTAATGCTGACACTTTCTTTCGCAATCTACGGTTTATATTTTATATTATTACTGCTAAATTTAATTTTTCCTTTATGAAAGTTATTGTCGGTACTATTTCTTTTTGACACGTATAAGTGTGAAAATAGTGTCACGCCCTTATGGTGTTTCATGACCTTATGTTTTATTAATCTTGTATCTTATTTTTAACACTCACGATATTTATGTTCGGATCTATTTTTATGTACGAACTTATTTTTCTTTGTCACTTTTCATGTTTGTGTATAACTGATATTGAACTATTAAGTATGAATTACTTCTTTTTTTTGACACTTGCTATGAATACGGATATATCTGTAGCTTTAATTATTTGTATTTTTAATCATTTTTAATCATTTTTGTATTTTTTGCTTTACTTTACTTATAGACTTACATTATATACTGTTCAAAGTACGTTCATTGAATCCCTCAAATGTTCACTTTTTCAAATTTTGTTTTTGCTTGTTACTTACTACGTACTGTTTCTGTCTTCGCCTACACAAATCGATCTTCCATCGGCATTGGCTAAATACTAAATGGTTTTCACCTGGATAAATACAATGGCCGTACCAACTGGTTCCAACAAACCATCACCTATGGTTACTATGGTTCCACTTTGAAAATAGTCATCACCAGACCAATACTGCAATCAAATAGTTTGGTCACGAGGAATCATTCTATACAACATACGCTATACAGATGTGTTCCTCTATATTAAACACATCCTCTGTTATGGAATAATCAGTTTTATGGAACCTTAACCAACAACCAGCTCATGACGCCACTATGGTAGCATCAACTTGCTTCGCATCTATGCCATGCGCACTTCAGACAATTCCAAGCCAAGCAGTTCTCATCTTCAACTTCAACATCTCATCTTCAACCCCGGAGAACATCTTTCGATACAGTCAGTAACATTATTTTTCACGATATTCACTTTTTATTTTATGCTTTCGACCTTTTGTTGTCTGCATTATTCTTTTAACGTACTTAGCTATTAGTTACACCTATTGTCTTCTCTGAATATTTTTTTATCAACTTGGTCACAACTTCCACGACACCTTACCCACCACTCTTCCGTCGAAGAGGGGGAAAGTGTCGCAAACGGAATTATTTTAAATGAAATCTTTTTTGTAACATTTCAACTTGCATTCATTTAATATCAAGAGTAGTGCGATACCCGCCTACGCGCCGCCACGCGCGGTTCACAATCTGCATAAGCCTTGAGAATAATATATACAGATTGAATCTCATTAAACTAAATTATTCAGTCTGCAGAATAAATTATACAATTCGTATCTCATTAGAATAATTTATAGAGTTTGGATCTTATTAAGTATTCATGTGTTCTTCGTATTCCACTTAATGTATTCAATTAATTCAGTAACGTTTCCGCCTTCAGCAATATATAAACCCGCTTGTTCTTGCTTCAAATCAGTCTGTGCCAAAGACTCACTAGAAGCCTCATCGAGAACAAGCGGGTAAGTACCTTTTGACTAATTATGCTTAGTACTTAAATTGAGTGGGCAAGCGCTAAATCGCCCACTCTATGCAGAATTTTGGGAAGTTGTGTCCAGGCTTTCCGGCTTAATTACCAGGAGGTTATCTCCTACATGCTTAGTTTGTAGACCTAGTGCTGAACAGGGTTGGTTCCCACCTTCCCTGTATTGTAGTAGTTTAGGAGGACATATACGTCCTCACCATATGTCAACATGTAATCCCTTTGTAACCGTTGTAAACCTTTTGTACTCTGTTTATTGTCAACATGTAAACCTTTTGTTCTTTGTTTATTGTCTTAGTATATAGTTGTTGTTACGACTTGTGTTTGTTTCCTTTCTACCTCTGACTACGTTTCCCAGTCACGCAAACCCCACGTGACAGTATCTAAGAGCACATTGATGAAACCATTGCATCCTAAGAAATAAAAAATTATATCAAATATAATGTTATTGACAACGGCGAATTTGAATAAATATTTTTTCTTCTTCTCTCTTTTTTCTTCTTTCTTTAATAATTAATATAATTCTCAAACTCCTCTTTTTATCAAGAAGAGAAATCATTTCAGAGAGAGAAAAGCTTCTTCTCCCATGTAATTAAAATCTAAAATCAATATAAATAAAATTGACAACTTTACTGATAGTCATCAACTGTGGTAAATTTATTTTTGGCCTCAACTTTGTCTTGTAACTCAGACTATTTCTGTACACAGATTCAAACGCCTAGAAATTTTATTTAATTTGAAAAAACGCGAATTGTCATGAAGAAACATCATTTTATAAAAAAATGCAGTTATAATGAAAGTTGTCAAAATTAATAGTTCATTATGCTATTAGGAGCCAAAATGAAGCTTTATGTGTTGAGACTGGGGCTTTGACTGCCGAACGTTAGTGAGGCAGACAACCCAGTTACAAATTTCAAAAAGTTAATTGAAATTGTTGATCTCAGGTCGTGTCATGAAAAGTTCTCGCATTCCTTCTTTCCTAAGAAAAATTGATAAACTACTTTTATGATTTAAGTAACGATCAGACTTTACATTCTGTCTAATAATTAAAAAAAATGTAACTACTACGACTATCATAAAGTTGAAGATCTAGATTGTTGTCTTGTAGCTGGAAATTCTCTTGCACACACAATACAAGAAAAATAATGTTTCACCACACAATATTTTCCTACCTGGAGAAGCTCGCCGGAACATCAGCAGCTGAAGAACTCTGAAGAGCTCATAGTTGATGCAGGACGCAGGAATGCCAGGAAGCTACCATCCAGGATGCCTTGAAGTAATATGGAACATGGACCCAGCTTACCGTTCTTGGTTACTTGTTGATTTATTTCTTTATTTTTATTAGAGTAAGTCCTTCTGTTTTGTTTACTTATCTTTTATTGTAGTATTGTATAAGCAATTTGTATCTAATGTTTTTTTTAATAAAAATAAAAAGCTCAATAACACTTACAGTATTTTTATTTCCCGATGTTTCAAACAAAAATATTATTTCCACTTAAACAAATTACAAATATTAGATTATAAATGTGATGAACGTTATTGTTTACATTAGTCTTAATTATTTTCAATTTATTTTTTGTGAACTTTACTGTTTACACACTTGTTTTTAATATTTAAAATTACTATTGCGGTGAACTTTATTGTTTACACCTTTTTATTTAAATATTCCAATACTATGGTGAACTTAACTGTTTACACCTCAAGTATCAATTGTCAAGTCCCTTTACATTTCTATTACTTTCAATTGTCTCCCAAAACCTGTCACATAAAGTGCCCTCTAGTAGAACTTTCAAAATTCTTCAAAATATTCCCATTTCTTAAAATACACGTTAATACAATATTTTTGGTTTACAAAATTAAATATAAACTAACGTATTAAATTAGTAATGACACAATTGATAAATGTTTAATTAGTCTGATAGTTTCCAATATAGTAATTTGAAACTAACAATTTCAAAAATAATAAAAATTTGCGTACAATAAATTTCAAAACCAATGGCGTCGCATAAATTGAGGCACAATCACAAAAAGAAAATTCATATTTCGTTCTTTTATAACGTAAACTTAATAATGATCACCTAACATCACGAAAATTGACCTTAGCCTAAAAAAATATTTTCTTTTTTTAACTAAATATTTTCTAAGGGCAAAATCCACTACAATATGTAGATTATTCAGAAGATTTCTCGAGAATCCACTAATGAGCAAAGTATCAAATACATACTTAAGAAAGTTGGCTCTAACAGAGACAAAACGCATTACGCTGCAAAAATTGTAACAGATAAAGCCAAACTATAAGCGAACGAATTGTATCTCTCAAAAAGATCTACAAAAAAGTCCGGGATGATATATACGTATCTCTTACAGATTACTTACAATCAAGATTTTTATAATAGTTATTTTTGAGGAAAACTCTTCTCTCCCTGGAATATTGCCTCACTCTGCCCCTGGATGAAATACCGGTAATTTTTATATTCTATATTCTGTATTTTTTTATATTCAGAATTGCTTCAAGTATAATCGGTGGAAATTTGAAGTTTGCAGCTTACGCCATTCAAGAAATATATAGCAATAATTATTTTTTAAGAAATGCCCCCCTGCGACCCCCCTCGCATTTTTTAGGATTAAAAATATACTTATGCACCCCTTTGGGGCAAGGCTCACCTTCCTGTAAAATTTCAGCTTCCTTAAGGTAAGTACTCACAGCAGCGGATCCGCAGGCGGATGTCATACGTCATGGTCGGTTCGTGTCGATTTGAGTCAAATCGACCAATCGTATGACATCCGCCTGCGGATCAGCTGCTGTGAGTACCTACCTTTAGTCTTCTAGTTTTCGAAATATTTTTCGGTGGACATCGGAGATCGGACATCGGACACCGGAACTGGCTATTATTATATTAGGAGATTGTGAAAAGCCCTTTCCACAAAATTTGATTTAAAAATAAGACCTTACTCCAGGTTGGGTCGCTTTACTGTATAGTTATTGATCATAAATTTGTTATGATCTTATTTGGAAAATAAACAAATTAGGCACCAAATAAAAATTACACATAAATAAATAATATGTTTTCTTTATTAACCTTAAATAAATAAACAATATAAAAATGATACCAAATATTTTAATTTTTTGTTTTTGTCAAAGAAACAGAAAAACTAGATTATATATTTTTAAAGTGGATCTAAATTATCGATATATGATCAATAATTCTGTTATTTTAATTCTTGTATGATAAAGAATGGTCAGTTTAATTAATCTTAACAAAATAATTCACTACAAGAAAAATAAAAAAATTATAAATTAATAATCGATTTATTCTTTTTTTGGTTTGTAATTTATAAACGTTAACTAATTAATAAAAGTTGATCACAAATCAAATTTTATTTACTAAATACTAATAAATGGTACTCATAACTACTCATTACTTAATAAACAAACAAACGTAATGAGGTGGTCGATATTTTTGACAGCTTTCTAACAATGCTCCAGCATAATCATATCGATCAAAATTAAATGTTGCACGTGCAGAATACTGTTTGTAAACAATGAAGAGCAAACGATCTCAGAACCAACTCGTTCAATTGAGTTCCTGGAAAAATCGTCACTTGACGTCATGACTCCGAGTACTTCCGAACCAAACAGACCCGAAGAACAACCGCTGTCAAAAAATCTGTCAAATACCTGTCAACCGCGGTGAACCGAAACCAGGACCAATTGCGAAAAAAACACGTCTTAAAATAAAACATGTCGATGCATCTCTGAGCTAGAGTTCCTAAATGAAAACTTTAACTGTTATTTTAGAGTTAGGACACGGATGTCAAAATCTATTTCTTTCTAGGCCAAATCTAAGCTGTCTTAAACAGAGATACTTTTTTCTCTTTTTTACTTTAGTAACAGTATTCAGCAGCTGTCAGTTATAAATTTGTGGTTATGCTGTCATGTTTATTTTTATTCATGTAATAATTTTTACTTACTTTATTTTTATTTAATTTACTGTTTGTAGAAAATTTTTAAAACTACTATAATAATACATATATCAATTTTATGAAAGCTTTTAATAAAATATTAATTGTACCGAATTTCAGATTCATATAATTTATTAGACAGTTTAATTTATTAAACCAATTTTCCTACGACCCCATAGGAATTTCCTATGGGTCGTAACCTAACGATATCGCATAATAAGGTAGGCTTGAAAGTTGGCAATATCACTCATCCTCTAAAAACAAGTGATAAATGACATTTCTGTGCGATAAGAATAGTTTCCGCACAGAAACGTCATTACTCATCGCAAAGTTTTAGTAGTTTGTGCAACAAGGGTGGATATGATGCCTACATCGCATGAGAACGAAGTTTGAGGTACGACGCCGAAGGCGAAGTGCCTCAATCGTTCGAGGGCGATATAGGCATTCCACCCAAGTTGTACAGTATCTTTTTTCTTCGACTAAGCAAAACAATTACAAAATAGATTGCATATCTCCTTGAGAAATCGAACATAAGGATTAACCTATGCTTTTATCCATGCTAAAGTATGGTTTGTAAAATCCCCCTGTCATTGTAGAATTATTAAAACTTTGCAGAAATTAACATTTTCGAAGAGAAAATTATTATTTTAAATTTTGTTTTATAAAAAAAATTAAAAAAGAATTATTCTCCCAGCTGGAATTGAACCTGCGTCGGTTAACTTCACTTTATTTTCACACAAACTGTTATCACAACTGTTATTTCATCACAAACTGTGTCTACCATACTTATTATAAAAGTAGGTTGTACTTATTTAAATGATTTAATATTTATGTATTTTTAATTATAAAAGTATAATTTTAAAGCTACAATTTCACAAATTACGTTATTTTGAAATGCTTTAAGTGTTATTGAAAGAAGGAAACATTGATTTAACTTACTTTTACTTCTATATTTATGACAGTTGTTGTCAATAATAGTATTTTGTGTCTCAAGGGCAGAAAATTAGCATTTGTAGCCGGCAGTTGTTTGATGCCCGAGCGCAGCGTAGCGTAGCGAGGGCAGCGGACAACTCAGGGCTACAAATGCTTTTCGGCCCGAGTGGCATACAAAAGTTTTTCGCCTACCTATTTGAAAGTTTAAAAAGGAATTCCAAAAGTTAAACAGTAACGTAACTTATTAGTAAATTAAATAGGTATATGTTAGAGGGAATGAATGAAAATGAAAATAACGTCAGATGTTTTTGTAATTTATTACTTAAATTAACCTAATAATAATTACATTACATACAAGATGGCCGTATAGTAAATGTTTTTATTATTATTGGTAAATAAAAGGAACAGGATATGATTTTTCATTAGTATGAGTTAGATCAATTTATAGTAGACGCATTTGAAACATTCTTTATGCATACGGGCGCTTACGGCGAACAGCTCGCGTCTCGCATGGTCGCACTGTTAGACTTTTTTAGTCTTTAGTACTGGCTAGGTCGCTAGACAGGATTGTTGTTGTCCCGGGCCGCTCAGCTCAGCCGGCTTTACTTGTAAACACTAATAAATAATAATAAAAAATATATAAAAAGACAGTAGCTTGTTCTCGAAGCTCAGGTGGTGTACAGCTGAACTCGTCGTTTTCAATAATGTCGTTATTGTTGTCTATCATTATATAATTTATTGAAATTCTTTTTATTAATTAATTGTCACAACCTCCATTTATACATACAATGACACTGTGAAAAGAAAAAACAAACGACAAATTTATCGACGAAGACATGAAAATCAAAGTTATGATCTAAGAAGCCTAGAAAAATTTGACGTAGGTTTTTTATATTTTTAAAGATTAAGTAAAAATATGTTTCAGATTACATTTTCCGTCATATTCCGTTGCTAAAAGTTTTACGAATGAGTTATATTTTTAATGTTAAAAACTAATGATTTCATTTTTTGATTAAAATCTTTTTAGGATAATGCACAGGAGTGGTCAAAGTATGACAATTTAAAAAACAATTTCAATTTTTACAGTATCTCCAACTTAACATAAATAAATCGTGCTTTCATCTAGTAGTAGTATAGAGGTTATGTATTTGACATAAGAGGGCAGTAAAAAGTTTGACATAAGAGGCCCGCAAAGAAGCCTTAACTGCCCTCAAAACAGAACATTTAGAAAGCACTTTCTGATCAGGTAGGCGAAAAATTAATTATAAATAAAGAAGTGTCAAATTGGACTACGTTGATTGGTTGTTTTCATATCTGTACACTGTACGGATATGAAATTATATCCGTACACTTACTGAAATTGCATACATTTCCATTGCGCGAAACGTGAAGAAAACCGGCGATTTACAAAACAAAAACGGTGGATATGATGCCTATATCGCACGAGAACGAAGTTTGAGGCACGACGCCGAAGGCGAAGTGCCTCAATCGTTCGAGGGCGATATAGGCATTCCACCCAAGTTGTACAGTATCATTTTTCTTCGACTAAGTAAAACAATTACAAAATAAATTGCATGTTTTCTTGAGAAATCGAATATATGGATTAACCTATGCTTTTATCCATGCTAAAATATGGTTTGTAAAATCCCCCTGTCATTGTAGAATTTTTGAGAATTGTTAAAACTTTGCAGAAATTAACATTTTCGAAGAAAAATTATTATTTTAAATTTTGTTTTATAAAAAAAATTAAAAAAGAATTATTCTCCCAGCTGGAATTGAACCTACATTGGTCAGCTTCAGTTTATTTATACCTATCTTCTATAGACTGAGCTACCAAACTCCGTCAAAACTCTGTCTACTATACTTATTATAAAAGTAGGTTGTACTTATTTAAATGATTTAATATTTATGTCTTTTTAATTATAAAAGTATTATTGTTAAAGCTATAATTTCACAAACCACGTTATTTTCAAATGCTTTAAGTGTTATTGAAGGAAGGAAGCATTGATTTAACTTACTTTTACTTCTATATTTATGACAGGAGTTGTCAATAAATTAATTATAAATAAAGAAGTGTCAAGTTGGACTGCTTTGATTGGCTGTTTTCATATCCGTACACTGTACGGATATGAAATTATATCCGTACACCTTACTGGAATTGCATACATTTCCATTGCACGAAGCGTGACGAAAACGGGTGATTTACAGGTAGGAGTAGAAAAAAATTATTTCGTAATTTATCAAATATTTGTCCTTCCAATGAACCTTCTTTTACCACACACCTATTCCGATTTATTTATTTTCTGTAGCTATTAATTGTTAACATAACCTATATAGTTCAGCAAAAACGTCGCCTGTTTCTGCTACTCTCAGCTACTAGCTTCTAGCCCCCTCGTATCACTCACACATCCTGGACTTAAAGGATGCGTTTTGTGCAGTTGTCCGACTCTTCAATCCGATAGATTACGTGCAAATGAATATCGAATATATTATTAAATACAGTTCTGTTTAGGAGTAGGTATATACTTACCTTTTTTTTAATAATTATTGTATATAGATTGTACGAGTTAAAAAATACAAACGGAAAAATCTAAATTAATGGGTTTTCAAAGTAAAGTTATAGCCACTACCTTTCTGTTTTAATAAAAAAAGCTTTAGTATACTTCAAAAATACAAAAACCCCTTAGACCAAAATACAATAAATACACCCAAAAGTTGATTGAAACCCGCAAATGTCTTGTTTTTGGAAATAGACCTCTGGTATATGACCAACACCCCTCCCCCTTTAAAAGATAAAACTACTCCAAAATGGGAACCACCCCTTACATCAAGGTTACAATAAATAGACGCACGCAAAATAAAATACATAAAATAAATACAGGCAAAGAAAATGCATGCAAATAAATTCAATAAAACCCAGTTAATCCTCTAGTCCAGTGGTGGCGAACCTATGACCCGCGGGTCAGACACTGACCCATGAAGGCTTTTTAAGTGACCCACACGTTGATTTTTATAAACTTATTTTTTATATCATAAAAGAGAAAACAAACAATAGAAAATATTCAAAAAATTAAAGTATAAATATCTAATGTCGAATTTATAAACAAAAATATTTCCAAGTGGACGTTGGCTAACTGATTTTCTATTGTATCACTGCACCTCTGTATGACTCATGACAGTCGGTCATAAACTTAGCGATCATATTCGTTGCATCGTAGAACGGGTATGTATTTACTAGCTCGCAGTGTTGAACTAAAAGGCAGTCTTGGCGTACGCATCTAGAAGTGTTTAATAATAACTTTATTATTATTATTTTTTTATTAATAAATTTTCTCATCTACATATGTACAGGGTGATCCAAATTGATTGAAGACTGTTTGAATTTCGCGCCGTAGGTTTTAGTGTATTGCACATTGTTAGCGTAGCACTATTGAAATGCGTTCCGTCAAATTACAGCGACAACTCGTCACTTTGTCGTTTACATTATTGTTCCATTGGATTTTTGCTTTATTTTGTTTGTTGTATTATTTTAGAAAACAGTTCTTTTCAGACTTACAATTTTATTTTATTAATTAATTTTATTATTTATAATTAATGAAGTTTATAAGCTATATTATTTTTGAGGCCCCACTGTAAAATAAAAGAAGGTAAAAAATGTCTGAAAAATATTTGTGTTGCCAACGTAACAATAATTTAACGAGGCGGTAAATTCAAACAGTCTCCAATCAATTTGGATCACCCTGTATGTATATCAAGCACGTTAATAAGATTTTTTTTTCTAAAATTATTGTATTCTAAATATAAATATGTTTAGTTGTAGCCCTGTACTATGTCAACGGTTAGAAAAATAAAAACAATTATATAAGTTCCAGACCATATCAAACAGAATGGTTTGATAAATATGATCTATTAACAAATTCTCGCTGTTTCCAAATTATTGGTACCCTTTTACCCCCCCCCCTTTCAAATGACGTCCCTGATTTAGTGACCCACGGGCTAGTATTAAAAAAGGTAATGAACAAAATTTGACCCACTGCTCAAAAAGGTTCGCCATCACTGCTCTAGTCTCTCGATTTATGATATCTCTTCCTTTTATTTTCAAACGATCTGCGTACTGGCCGCACAATACTACAAAGAAATCATTACAGGTTTGTTGGAGAATTATAAAAAATTAGGTTGTAAGATGAATGTGAAGTTACATTTCCTCCATTCTCACCTTGACTACTTACCAGATAACTTAGGGGATTACAGCAAAGAACAAGAGGAACGGTTCCACTAAGATGTGAAAGAAATGGAACGGCGTTATCAAGGAATATGGAATGTGCATATGATGGAGGATTACTGCTGGTCTATGAAAAGGAAAACGAAAAACTAATGAAGTACATAAAAAGCAGCCAGAACGCAGTGCGTTTAAAAATAGAAGGATGAGATAATAAATCGAAATACTAGAGGATTAACGGGGTTTTATTAAATTTATTTTTTAGCATGTATTTATTTGCATCTATTTTATTTTGAGTACGTTTATTTAATGTAACTCTGATGTAAGGGGTGGTTATACCCCATCTTGGGGAGGTTTTACACTTTCAAATGGGGGGGGGGTGTTGGTCATATACCAGAAATCTATTTCCAAAAACAAAGCCTTTGCAGTTTTCAATCATTTTTGCATGTATCTATTGTATTTTGTTCTAAGGGGTAGTTAGTGTAGTGATGTGGTGGTGTTAGTTTAGATTTTCCAGTTGTTGGCTAAGCAACATCTTTGCAAAGATTTCATGGCTATATATTGGATTAACTTTTGGATCATTTTGGCTTTTGGATTCCATGGCCCTAGGCTTAGTTGATAATTTGGGCTAATTAACTGATCCAATTTGCAGAGTCTTATTAATCGAATGTAAGTTGAGTCGAACGGGTAACTGTTACGGCTTAAATAACTTTTCTAGACGTTTCGTTAAAAAAAATCGTATTATCAAATAAATGGTTTTGAAAGGCTAGCATAGATACTTTGGATTGTTTACACTCACTACAGAACAATAGATCAATTGAACTATTCCTAAACCAGAAAATGAAGAAACTAAATCGAGTGAATCTAGCAGGCGCAGACTAGCAGTCGGAGTTGATTCTGAACGAACCTTGCTCCCAAATTGTCAAATTTAGACAGTTTGAAATTAAAAATTGTCATTGCAATCTGTCAAAGTTTTAAAAGGTTTTTCACAACTTCAATTGTTAATTATTAAACTACAATTAATAAATATTAATTGGAGTTGTGAAAAATCTTTTAAGCAGCAACTAATGTCGTGCACACTTTTGCTATCAGAAGGTTATTTATTAATAGTAGTTTAATAATTAACAATTGAAGTTGTGAAAAACCTTTTAAAACTTTAACAGATTGCAATGACAATTTTTAATTTCAAACTGTCTAAATTTGACAATTTGGGAGCAAGGCTCGTTCACAATCAACTCCGACTGCTAGTCTGCGCCTGCTAGATTCACTCGGTTTAGTTTCTTCATTTTTTGGTTATACTATAGTTTAGTTAATCAAATCACCGCTAGTTGCACACAGTCGGAGTTAGGTATTTAAACATTGACAGCAACGTTCCGTTTATGTATGTCGTGTGTTGTATGTGAATTTTAAGTAATTAAAACACTAAAAATAGACTTAAATTGTTTACGCAACGAATAAAAAAAACTAAGAGCAAAAACAACAGGTTCCAAGGAGGTTTAAAAAGCGTCGGTAAGTTAATATATTGTAGTTTAAGTTCTATTTTGAACTATAACCTACAAATTGTAGATTGTCCATTTGGAAGGAAAACAATTACACAAAATTTTCATATTAAACGCGAAAGTGGTTCCAGTTAAAGAAGTAAGAAGTTTTCCTAATGATGCTTATTTTAAACCATTGAAAAAGTCATAAAAACATATTTTGAAAGCAACAGATGTTATATCGATATCAAATCAATATTATATAAAGTTACAATGATTCTATTGAAGAAATCAAAGCAATTTGGCATAAGTACTTAATTGTACTTGTTCTTGCCCATATTGGAGCATTGTGTTAGTCTCTTGAATATTTTACACTGGCAGATGAGCAGTTTTCTTTATTTTGTTGATACACAAAATTTAAATATTGTTTGCTATAGGCAAAGTGTAAGAATATGTTTTGTGCACTTCACAGCCAGTAGTTCGGAACAAAAGAAAAGCTGGAAAAGCTTATTATGCTATGGAGCTCTACTACAGGAAAACAGTTTGAACAGAAGTGTTTGCTTTTTGTTTGGAAAGTTTAGCAGGAAATTATCACTTATAATACCATTAGTAGTCAAAGTTATGTCGACTATTTTTGTGGTGGTTTCACGAATGTCTATCATGCTTGCATTTAAGCAAGCATGATAGACATGAGTGTTAAGCACCACAAAAATAGTCTACTTAACTTCGACTACTTATGGTATTCGAGAGACTATTCAACGAACACGCTTTAAAAAATCAAATTGTTTTTCATAAATGTAGCAATGTTACATTTAATAATTGTATGTTCAATACTCAAAAATAAATGTTGTTAAATATTTGTGTTTTATTAAAATTTTCGATTGTTATCACTAGTGAAAATTGTCGACAATTTTCACTAGTGAGAATTGTAGATACAATTCATTTTCATTGGATTAAAAATATCAAATGCTGCATTTTAATTGGTCAATTTTTAATAAATGACATGTGAGTTGAATAGTCAATTATATTTCTAGCAATGTCCAAGTCGATAGTTGCAGCTTTTTCGTTACTACTGTTTTGTCTTTAATAATAATAATCTTTAATAGCAATCACTGCTATACATAAAAAAGAATATCTTAAAATTGTAGAGACATCAATAAATTAATTAATTTTGTATTGGGTAGTATTAAATCGTTCTCTGATGTGACCCTTGTCAAATTTTCTTACAGGTAAACATTGAGAGGAAACCGCAGTTCTGTAATTAAGAATTTTCCATTGTCCTAAAAATAAAATATGTAAGCTTAGATATAAAATAAATTACAGTTACAAAACTTACCTATATTGGTAATTTTATAATCTTTTGGTAGAAAATGCTTAGAGCAAACTTTTGTATATTTTGTTGGTTTTTTTCCTGATCTAATGATAAACAACCATTTTCTAATTAAATATTTATTAGTAATAAATGAACACTGAGGCACACAACAATTATAAGGCATTTTGCAGTTACAATAACAATCAAATCTACAGAAATAAATAGTCAGAAAAAGTTAGAGGTTATGTTTCTATACCTAACATCGATTGCAGCGCCACCTAAATGAAAGTGATCTATTTCTACTTATTTACTGATTTAGGCTAAAATAAAGTAAGGTAGGATTTCTGGTAGCTTTCACACACAAATACAATTCATATTCCATACATTGGTATTGGAGAAGGTCCCAGTTATTCTGCTCAAAAATCAGAACAAAATATTTTATCTGGATTAAGAATTACAGATCAGGCACTTCAACAACGTGATCATAAAAATGTAAATCAACTGCTTTAGTACTATTTTTACTAAAATATATAGATATTATCATTTTCCAATGTCCTTCAGGTGCATAAGGAAACTGAATCTTCGCATCATCATGAAGCCAGTTATTCAACGTGTAAGTTGCCTGAAAGAAATGCCATATAACAATGATTTTCTGTTGTTTTTTAAATATTCACCCCTTTCTTTAGAGGCCATATCAGAGGTGGCGCAAAAGCTTTATGGAACAAACCTTGCATACCAAGAAGATCCAATTGAAGAATTTGTCGTATTGTCCATTGTGCTTGGATTGCAGTTAGTTTGTACTCATTGTTACGAAGTATATGTTCCCTTATAAAAACCTGTTATATGTAACGGTTAGATGTGTTTCTACAAATATGCACATACTCACATAGCCGTCATTCTTTACGTCAGTGAAAAATTGTATATGTCCATGCAAAGTTTTTGTGGTTCTGTTATAAAAATGTAAACCACAAGACACATTGACTTGAGTTGTATCTAGGTGTGCTACCTCGACTCTCTCCATAGTGGCTTCATAGTGCGACTTAAACAACTGAAAAAGCATTCAATACGTATTTCATATTGAATTAAAAATAAATATGGAACTTAATAATATTTGAACGAGAAGTATATTTTGCTAAGGCCTGCAGAGTTTCAATTTGTTGTCACATTTTAGAGCTTATCCTGGACAAGTTTGGGCACACAAGTAACTTTTTAGTGTCGTGGTTGCAGTTTTCTGACTCACACGTGAGTCACAATGCCCCACATTGTACAAATGAGCAATTCTGTCAATCCTAGATAAATATTTCCACTGCCGTAAATCAAAATTTAAATAAAATACACAGCTATGAAGCAAAACAATTTAAAGTTAAATTCTATATTTATAAAATTAATTTGGAGCCGGATATAATATGTATTTAAAAATTAAAAAAAAAGATATTTTACACTGTTTTAACTATGTCACCACCATAGGTATTTATAAATAAACAGCACATATATTCATTTTCTAACTACGAGTACTTACCCTGGTGGCAGATATCAGAATTGGATACACAATTAAAATTATTTTTACAAAGGTAATCAACAAATGTTGATGCATAGTTTGAGCATGCAATAAGTTTTTACACAACCAAATTACTCGTAGAGTGATTATAAGTAATTTCGCCAACGATAAACCTGGAGATCATTGGCAATAAATCTGTGAGTTTTCAAAACTTCACGGTTGATATGTGTACAGCCTCTAAGAAAATTAGTAACTATTAACCTTAACTTGCAAACAAACATCTGTTAGAATTATGTATTATTGATTACTATACATAATACGTTTTCGAGAACAAATCATTATTATTTTTGTATTTTTCCGTGCATTATGGACTAGATATAATTTAATATACTAATGCTGTATATTAATGATTTTATTTCCATAATCACCATATTGTCATTTTCTGTTAAAATGTAGTTATTTATTCGGATAATGATACATTGTGATTAAAATTTATCTTTTCTACAGACATCAAACCAAGAGCTATAAATACAGGTAGTACGAATTTCACTAACAATTGAAAGTTTGTAATTACTAATTGAGTATACAAACAAAAGGTTCAGTATTACAACTTCTGCTAAATGTAATTTGAACATATTTATTTAGATTTAGAAATAGTTTGATAATCTTACAGTAGTGTTTATTTAAAGTAATTAAATCACGTTGTAAAAGCAAACGATTTTAGTGAAAGGTTATCGATTTAAAAATTTTAAATTTTCGGCATATAGTTGAAATTCAAAATTGAGAAAACAAAACGATATGTCATTGATGAAGATTAAGAACAATAAAGGCCCCAGATCAGATCTTTCCGGAACTCCCAATTAAGGTCGAAGTGTGCATTTTTAATTCAGACAAACTGAGATCTGTTAGATATTGTCATGATGTTCGATTGTTTTAGAGAGATAATGTATAACCTCAATTTATTAAATTAATTTTTAAAAAGGAGGCTTTTTAAATCATATCTAGCCACAAATAAATTAATTTGCAGTAAATATTGTGTTTTTTAGGATTTTATTATAACGACATCAATGTAAGATGGTTTTTGGTTTTTGCAGAGGTTTTTGTATTTTTTGTTAATTGTATAACGTTGTAATTGATTAAATTACTGGGATTTTATATAAGGTTACCTTGATCACAGGATCTGTAAAGATTTTTGTGATGAAGTTGAGTTTCGTTGATGTAATTGATGAAAATATTTTTCAATAGCTGTGTCTTGACATCGTAATGAAGTCTCATGTAAAATGGGTTGCAGATATTGATTAAATGCAACTAAGAAATGTTCAAATATTTTCTTTAAGCCATAATGAAGGTATTTATTTATAAATAGTTTGCAAAGGTTTTGTGATCGACGGTATACATGGAACTTAGCATGCAGAATTAACATAAAGTGTTGTATATTTTTAGAATGTATGAAAGAAAAGCAAACATTTTGTCTTTTTAGTTTTCGTCATTAATGAAAAATATTATAAAATAATTTGGTTATGTAAAGTATAAAATTTAGAAAAATCTTTGTTTTTAAAAAATCAATAATTTTTTGCAAGTATAAATAAGTCCGATTTGGAAAAACAGTAAGTAGCATTATTCTGTAGAAGGAACAACACGTATTCCTTTGGCTGCTTCAAAATTTGAATTTGAGGTTAGATAGCTCATTTTATGTGAGGTTAGATAGCTCATTTTATGTGACGTTAGATTTAAACGTCAAATTTATAAACAAGGTTAAATTTTGTGTACGTCAACAATCAAAGTTTGGATTTTTATTGAATGAAGCAATATTTGATTTTGATCGATATTTATGCTGGAGCATTGTTAGGAAGCTGTCAAAAATATCGACCACCTCATTACGTTTGTTTGTTTATTAAGTAATGAGTAGTTATGAGTACCATTTATTAGTATTTAGTAAATAAAATTTGATTTGTGATCAACTTTTATTAATTAGTTAACGTTTATAAATTACAAACCAAAAAAAGAATAAATCGATTATTAATTTATAATTTTTTTATTTTTCTTGTAGTGAATTATTTTATTAAGATTAATTAAACTGACCATTCTTTATAATACAAGAATTAAAATAACAGAATTATTGATCATATATCGATAATTTAGATCCACTTTAAAAATATATAATCTAGTTTTTCTGTTTCTTTGATAAAAACAAAAATTAAAATATTTGGTATCATTTTTATATTGTTTATTTATTTAAGGTTAATAAAGAAAACATATTATTTATTTATGTGTAATTTTTATTTGGTGCCTAATTTGTTTATTTTCCAAATAAGATCATAACAAATTTATGATCAATAACTATACAGTAAAGCGACCCAACCTGGAGTAAGGTCTCATTTTTAAATCAAATTTTGTGGAAAGAGCTTTTCACAATCTCCTAATATAATAATAGCCAGTTCCGGTGTCCGATGTCCGATCTCTGATGTCCACCGAAAAATATTTCGAAAACTAGAAGACTAAAGGTAGGTACTCACAGCAGCGGATCCGCAGGCGGATGTGATACGATTGGTCGATTTGACTCAAACCGACACGAACCGACCATGACGTATGACATCCGCCTGCGGATCCGCTGCTGTGAGTACTTACCTTAAGGAAGCTGAAATTTTACAGGAAGGTGGGCCTTGCCCCAAAGGGGTGCATGAGTATATTTTTAATCCTAAAGAATGCGAGGGGGTCGCAGGGGGGCATTTCTTAAAAAATAATTATTGCTGTATATCTCTTGAATGGCGTAAGCTGCAAACTTCAAATTTCCACAGATTATACTTGAAGCAATTCTGAATATAAAAAAATACAGAATATAGAAATTACCGGTATTTCATCCAGGGGCAGAGTGAGGCAAGATTCCAGGGAGAGAAGATTTTCCTCAAAAATAACTATTATAAAAATCTTGATTGTAAGTAATCTGTAAGAGATATGTATATATCATCCCGGACTCTTTTTGAGAGATACAACTCGTTCGCTTATAGTTTGGCTTTATCTGTTACCATTTTTGCAGCGTAATGCGTTTTGTCTCTGTTAGAGCCAACTTTCTTAATTTATTTGATACTTTGCTCATTACTGGATTCTCGAGAAATCTTCTGAATAATCTTTATATTGTAGTGGATTTTGCCCTTAGAAAATATTTAGTTAAAAAAAGAAAATATTTTTTAGGCTAAGGCCAATTTTCGTGATGTTAGGTGATCATTATTAAGTTTACGTTATAAAAGAACGAAATAGGAATTGTCTTTTTGTGATTGTGCCTCAATTTATGCGACGCCATTGGTTTTGAAATTTATTGTACGCAAATTTTTATTATTTTTGAAATTGTTAGTTTCAAATTACTATATTGGAAACTATCAGACTAATTAAACATTTATCAATTGTGTCATTACTAATTTAATACGTTATTTTATATTTAATTTTGTGAACCAAAAATATTGTATTAACGTGTATTTTAAGAAATCGGAATATTTTGAAGAATTTTGAAAGTTCTACTAAAGGGCACTTTATGTGACAGGTTTTAGGAGACAATTGAAATGTAAAGGGACTTGACAATTGATACTTGAGGTGTAAACAGTTATGTTCACCATAGTATTGGAATATTTAAATAAAAAGGTGTAAACCATAAAGTTCACCGCTATAGTAATTTTAAATATTAAAAACAAGTGTGTAAACAGTAAAGTTCACAAAAAATAAATTGAAAATAATTAAGACTAATGTAAACAATAACGTTCATCACATTTATAATCTAATATTTGTAATTTGTTTAAGTGGAAATAATATTTTTGTTTGAAACATCGGGAAATAAAAATACTAAAGTGTTATTGAGTTTTTTATTTTTATTAAAAAAAACATTAGATACAAATTGCTTATACAATACTACAATAAAAGATAAGTAAACAAAACAGAAGGACTTACTCTAATAAAAATAAAGAAATAAATCAACAAGTCTTCAAGAACGGTAAGCTGGGTCCATGTTGCATATTACTTCAAGGCATCCTGGATGGTAGCTTCCTGGCAATCCTGCGTCCTACATCAACTATGAGCTCTTCAGAGTTCTTCAGCTGCTGATGTTCCGGCGAGCTTCTCCAGGTAGGAAAATATTGTGTGGTGAAACATTATTTTTCTTGTATTGTGTGTGCAAGAGAATTTCCAGCTACAAGACAACAATCTAGATCTTCAACTTTATGATAGTCGTAGTAGTTACATTTTTTTTAATTATTAGACAGAATGTAAAGTCTGATCGTTACTTGAATCATAAAAGTAGTTTATCAATTTTTCTTAGGAAAGAAGGAATGCGAGAACTTTTCATGACACGACCTGAGATCAACAATTTCAATTAACTTTTTGAAATTTGTAACATGTTTATCATGCTCAATCTGAGTGAGCTGGCGCACACTGGATCGAAATGGGAAAACATGGACATTTGACGAAATCATCAAATGTTTAAAATCAATGAGATTTTAATGTAGACGTTTAAAAGACTGTATTATTATAAAAATGTAAATTTATTTGCTTCACTTTCAAGTTATCACCCTCTCTCTGACAGTCGAAGTTGACTATTTGAGAACGGATTTTATGAACGAAAAATGTGGGTTCACTTAAATTAACTAAATTATTTTTAAGAAATTATTTTTTAAATCGATTTTTTCTTTGCTTGTTAGTATGATGTTTTTTCTGTAAATTACATATTTTTTGATAATAATTATTATTCATCTAAACTCTAAACGTAAATCGTAATTTTTAAAAAAAATTTGACTTCCGGTTGACTTTTAAAAAAATGGATGGAGACTCTCATATTTCGAATCCGTAACATATTTACTTTATATATTCATTTTTATCTAGTACTAATATGTGCAATTAAGAAAATGATCCATCGTTTTATCTAATAAGTGCTGAGTATTTTGCGTCTATTTTGACATCGATATCAGCAAGTATAATGACTGCCTATTATGTATTAGTTAGAAATATAATTGTGGACATGGTTACAGGTCCATTTTAATGTTCACTTGCTTTCTAAATCCAAATTGTGATAGGGGAATCAAAATAAAAATGGTATATACCTTTACCTTCTGTGTATATAAGTAAGTTTGTTTAAGTACTTGGCTAATAGTGGCTACTTCTAATAGAAATCTGAAAGTATTAGCATGTAAATGTAAAATATCTTTTGTTATTATTATTAATTTGGAATGTGAAGGGGTATATTTTCAGAATAGGGGGAATCGTGAATTCTCTTCTCATTGATTTATAATTGAGATTGTATATGTCCATATAACTTAAGTAAGCTTTACTGGAAGCACTTAAATACATTTTTTGCCGAAAATAGATAATTTAGTTTGTTTACCGTTATTTAGTATTTTCTAACAAAGAAATATTTTAGGATTTGCTGATTTTGCAACATCTGGATATTCCATTAAGGGATTATTGTAGCTGTAAAGCATGTACCTTTTAGGTATTTTATTCTTGTCGATAAGTTTTCAAATGTAATATTTGCAATCTCTTTCTAGAAATTTAGGAATTTATAAATAATATGTTGACACTGTACACAAAAGTAGCCGTACAAGTGTTGCCGTGTTTACTCCTTATATTCCGTACATTCAGTATAACCGGTATAACTGACCGTATCGTTTCGTTATCTTGGACGTTTTCTATTATTTTGGCAAGATGTTAATATGGAAAATATGTATACCAACAATGTTTTATATATCATTCTTCGATCTACAAAGACAAGCTTCAAAGACTGTAACAAGTTGTATGATATCACTCCGTATAGTTTTACATATTTTGTGAAATGATGTATCAGCATCATATATGTAAACAAGGCTTGTCTATAACAACTGACATAGAAAATGCATTAAATATCACAAAATAAATGCCAATGTCCATCGTTTAGCTGTTTCGACCCACTGAGTGGCGCCCAACTTTTATTTTTTTTATTCTGGTCGATTTTGTTTTTGGTCAATCGACAAACATCATTACAATATATATACAGAAACCTTTGCTAAGGATTAAGCTATCAAATGGTGAAAACAGCTATCAAAATCTATTCAGTGGTTTTCGAGATTTTTTCGGGTTTTGACAAAAACTGGGCTTAAAAAAACTTAAAAAACAAAGTTAATGAGGGCAGGCACTGATTGCCAGCGACTGACTCATTTTCATTGCGGTGCCTCCATACGCCATTCATTTTCCAACGAATATTATGCTATATAAAGTAATTACATAATATATTAATAATAAACTACATAGGTATATAATTAAAATAACTATATTATGTATTCTCTTTAAACACACCTAGTATTCGTTTAAAGTTATTTTGAAAAAAGGTCAACTTATGTGTTTTTATAGCATTTATTTGAGTAAAAAAAATGTGGGGCTTATTAGTAATTACGAAGAAAGGCATTACTAATTATGAATCAAACGTGATTATATTAAATTATAGTTACATGTTATGATCCGATTGATATTATTATTAAGGAAAATAGAAACTCCACTGCAGTAGCACATCCTACGGGGGTCCGGGGTCCCAAAAAATTAACTTTTATAAGTAGGATGTTTTCTTTCTTCGTGGATAGCTGACATGATCAGAAGGGGACCGTTGATTTTTCAACGGGTATTATGCTAGTAGTCTTATAAAGGCGGAGTAAAACAATTTTAAAGGTAAGGAGGTTTACTTAAAGTGTCACCAGACCATAAGTACATTGACAGAATAAAAGTCAAGTGCATTTTCAATTTATTTTATTAGCCAGATCTTTTTAAAGCCATTAAAAGGGTATCGAATACGAGGGTGGTTTGATAAGTCAGTGATTTTTTGAATAAAAGATATTTGTTTCGGCAAATAAGCGTTTTATTTCTCAACATAGTCTCCTTTTAGCTCGATACATTTAGTCTAGCGTTTTTCCAATTTTTTTATTCCTTCCAAATAATAGGTTTTCTCGAAATAGTTTGTTTCAGTGATGACCAATTCATTCGACCCAAATCTCTTACCGCCCAGCCATTTCTTCAGGTTTGGAAACAGGAAATAGTCACAGGGGGCTAAATCTGGAGAATATGCTGGATGGGGTAACAGTTCGTAGCCCAATTTATGGATTTTTGCTATGGTGACTACACACGTGTGCACCCGTGCATTGTCTTGATGGAACAGCACTTTTTTCTTCGCCAAATGCGGTCGTTTCTGCTTCAAATCAATATCGAATCTGTCCAAAAGCTCTGAATAATATTTTCAAGATAATCGATGTGAATGACACCGCGTGCATCCCAAAAAACTGTGGCCATGACCTTGTTGGCCGACAGACCCACCTTGGCCTTCTTTGGTGCAACTTCACCTGGAGAAACCCACTGTCTTGATTGTTGTTTCTTGGTCTTAGGTGTAGTGTGATGGATCCATGTTTCGCCTACGGTAACTTAACGCCGCAAAAACTCGTTCGGATTGCGGCTGAACATCGCCTAACACTCCGTTGCAGTGGTCAAACGGTTGCGCTTATGGTCGAGTGTGAGCAATCGCGGCACCGATGGGTGCTCAATAGCTTTTTCATGTCCAAATATTCATGTAAAGTGTGATGTACCCGCTCAGTTGAGATGCCTACAGCTTCAGCCACCTCACGCACTTTCATTCTCCGATCGTCCAATATCATTCCATGTATTTTATCGACGATTTCTGGCGTGACGACCTCTTTTGGGCGACCTGAACGTTCGACGTCACTTGTGCTGGTGCGACCACAACGGATCTCAGTAAACCACTTCTTAACCATTGAAATTGATGGTGCAGAGTTCCCATAGTATTTATCAAGCCTTTCCTTGATTTCGGTGATGGTTTCTTTACGCAAAAGATAATGCTTAATCAGCACACGAAATTTACTTTTTTCCATTTTCGTTAAAATTCACGAGGTTGTTAACTTTCAATGGCTGTCAAACACAAACTAAATGGCGCAGCCTTCTCAAGATTTTACAGTAGTCTATTCATAGATGGCAGTTGACGGGAGCAGTGTTGCATTTAAAGTTACTGCGTGGGAAATTCAAAAAGTCAGTGACTTATCAAACCACCCTCGTATAATATACCAACATGTATGAAACCATACAACGTAGAAAATTATCATGGGTTTCAAATTTCTAGAGTTTCAGGATTAATGTAAAGTGTTGAACTTTGTTAACTGCTTTCGAGATATTGCTATACATTAGGGTGATCGTTAAAACTCGTAAGTTAGAATTTTTGCGCCCCACCCCCTAAATCAATTAAAAATGCAAAAAATTTTTAGGAAATCGTCCTTTTTGAGACTTGAACATAACATTGTTATTTTCCAATGTTTTGACATGAAAATCTGTACGCTATAGTTTTTGGGGTCGCTAAATACGAATCCAATGTCAAAAAATTGTTTTAATTTTGACAACTTTCATTATAACTGCATTTTTTTATAAAATGATGTTTCTTCATGAAAATTCGCGTTTTTTCAGGTTAAAAAAAAGTTTTTAGGCGTTTAAATCTGTGTACAGAAATAGTCTGAGTTATAAGACAAAGTTGAGGTCAAAAATAAATTTACCACAGTTGACGACTATCAGTAAAGTTGTCAATTTTATTTATATTGACTTTAGATTTTAATTACATGGAAGAAGAAGCTTTTCTCTCTCTGAAATGATTTCTCTTCTTGATAAAAAAGGATTTTGAGAATTATATTAATTATTAAAGAAAGAAGAAAAAAGAGAGAAGAAAAAAATATTTATTCAAATTCACTGAAACGGGATCCGTCCATGATTTGCCTCGGCAAGGTCGACCTCGAGTAAACGGAGAAACCAGATTAGATTTGTTACTTGAAGTTGAAGAAAATCCTTGCCATTCTACAAGACAGCTAGTCCTAAATAACAACGTGGACCACTTTTTCGTCGTGAAGTTGCTCAAGAAAGAGCAATATCATCCTTACAAAGTTCAATTGATTCACGAATTAAACGAGGATGATCCAGACCGCCGGCCGCTTGCAGTTTTGCGAAGAACTAATGTTACGCTGCGATGAAGACCCCAATTTTTCAAATAATATCGTCTTTTCTAACGAAGCCACTTTTTGCCTGAATGGGACAGTACATCGTCACAATTGCAGGTATTGGTCAAGAGAAAATCGTCACTGGACTTAAAACTCTCACAGTCAACGCCAAGGGAAATTAAATGTTTGTATTGGAATAATCGGAATGCGTTTAATAGGGCCTTACTTTTTTGAAGGAAACCTTGCAGCAGCACGTTATTTGGACTTTTTGCGGTTTGATTTAGTGCTAGCTCTGACAGCAATGTTTCCAAAAGATCACGAAGCAGATGTACCTCATCAGGATATTTGGTTTCATCAAGATGGGGTGCCTTCTCACTTTGGAATAAACGTACGTCAATATCTTAATGCCACATTTCCTGGAAGGTGGATAGGACGTCGAGGAGCAATTGAGTGGCCACCGCGTTCCTCAGACTTGACTCCCTTAGATTTTTTTCTGTGAGGGTTATTTAAAATCAAAGGTTTATTTTAATAGGCAAAAAATGGACAACTACTAATGGACTACAAATGGATTTGTGGAAGAATGCAAATCCTGTTAATGTGTAGTCATTCATGAAACACAAGTTACAAGAAAAAAGCATAGCAAAATACAACTCAATCAAAAAAGGCAATAAAACAAATTTACATAAATCTTCCTAGAAGTTGAAAGAAGAAGAAATTGAAAGAACACATGTGTGAATACATTTGACTTTTCACTTTCACCAAGAACTTTTGTTTTTGGAATTGCGACTCTTCTATCGCCATCGCATCAAATCCGTGTTACAAAGATAACATCTATTTAATAAAGAATAACTATAATATACTTATATTGTTTATAAACATTTAAGCAGACAACCTTTTTTTATTTTTAGTGTGAATACTTTTGGAGTCTATCAAAACACAGAGTCCAATGTGTAGTTTTATTTATTTAATTTTTTTCTTTGGTAAGTAAACTGATTTAATATCTCTGATAATCAATTGAAATTTACTTTATTCCAACCTTACTTTTTTAGCAATGGATTTTAACGATAACCAAATGAAATTACCCTATATAATTCTGGCAAGCTTCAAAACTTTTTACAAATTTTATTTTTATTTACCACTTAACTTTTCAACACTATAAAACTCTACCTTTATTACTACCTTAGTGGATGGTCAGTTGACACTGCTGGTAGTTCAGAAATACCTTGCCTACGATGTTCCCTTGTTGAAACTTATCTTTGTCGACTTCTTCTGCTCGTTGATCCATCTGTATATGAGTGCCTAGGAACGTCTGTCAAGATTTCGTTCCAGACCAAAGGTGTTACAAATTTATTTACCACCTGCTTAAAACAATGATAAATTTTTGTTTCTTCAGTTTGGATAAAGCTGCAGTTTATATACTCTTCCAGTGGAGGGTAAATAAAATATATAGATTGATAACTTATTTTATTTCTCTCTTCTCTTTTATATCTTTATAAATTTGATTTTATTTACAGAGTGAAGATTTATTCAATTCGGATGAAAAACAGCTCTTTTAACCTTTTCTTTTTAATAATTATAATCTTTATAAACCAGAATAACTTACTTAAATAAATACTAATATGGTGATGTATAATCAGTTCTATTTTTAATTAACATAAATATTATACATATATTATATAGTTTAAACATTGACTATAAAATTAAGGGATTAAAATTGTATGTAATTATTCTTTTTTATGTTTATTTTTAGTGAATATCTACAAAGTGACCCTTTCAGAGGTAATTTTTGGCCAAAACTTTTTGTTTTATTTCGAAAATTAAAATTATGGTATTTGATACCTTTTGAGGTCTTTTTCGATATAACACCAAAAAACGTTAAAAAACAAACTGGAATACTGAATTGTTTACCATTTTTCAAAACAAAGACACGCAGGAATGAACTATGAAGTACGGCAATGAAAAAGAGCAGCTTATCAAATTTACTTATTGAAAAATATAAAATATAAAAATAAAAAATCTCCTAATAAACTGTTAAAATAAAACTAAAAAAATATTCTTTGGCAAAAGATACATATTATCACTATTTTTCAAATCTTTTTTCGTCTCTCTTTTTTTCTTTCTCTTTTTTTCTGAAGTTGTTCCTCTCCTGATGCTTTAAAGTTCTTCTGAAAAAATAATACTATTTAATTGGCTGTAGGTTACATACGATCATTCCCCTGTATTATCGTTCATTCCCGTAGAACATAAATGACACGGGAATGAAGTACACGGGAATAAAATATTATATATAATTTCACAAAAACATGCACCTTATAATCAAACGCAGTATTTTTTAAACATCGAATAAGAGAACAATTTATTTGAAGTGGTAATTAGTTAAAATTTTTAATGAAAAATATGTTTTTCTTGGAGAAAAGCCTACCACGGGAATGAAAGTCGGTTCCATTACACACGTGTTTGATGCAAGTTGATAGCTGTTCTAAGTTTTCCTTTCAAATTCACAAGCACAATTGATGGTCTAACTGATTTAAAAACATATTAACAACATTTTCGACACGTACACAGCAAAAATGATAAAACACCTGCGACGTTAATAGCCTTTCATACAATGCGCACGGGAATGAAGCAACCTACCAAAGACAATTTTTGAACTTATATCTTAATCCTGGAAAATATATAAACTGAATTAACTTTACACTATGGAAAAACCCAACATTTGTGAATATAACTGATACACAAAATGAATTTAAAACGCACAACTTTAAAAAATATAAACTGTACTTTATGATTAACAGGCAAAAGACATGACACGGGAATGAAAAAATATAAATTGAAATGGCATAAAATCCTAATACAAAAATATTGAGATTAATGAATTTTAACGACCTATTAGTACAGTAGATTATCTTCCTCGAAATCATGTTTATAAACACAAAAACTTATTTGGCCTTTGAATAGTGAGCTGAGACAAACCGGGGGTCACTTTCCGGACATTCACCCATTTATAAAATAAACAATTCCCTAAAAATACAAACAAAAAAGGATAATAAATGACCTTTATTAAAGAAACAAGCAATGTAAACAGATAGCATAACCCTGTGGAAGGGTCTACGTATTTTCGACTAGAAAACCACGGTTCAAATCCCATGCAGTTCGTTTAATATTTTCTTTAATCATTCATTAATTAATTCAGACAGAAGAAAATTGGACATGTAATATACAGTTGCCATACTTTATTTTACTACTACCACTTTATTTTACAAGTACAATAATAAGCCAGTTTACTGCAGCAAAACAATACAATAAACAGTACTTTATAATGCAATCGTACATAAAGTATATTTACATAATTTAGTATGTTCAAGCTACTGCTTTTATTCTCTTAATAGTTATTTATATATCACTGGAGCAAAGTAAATAATTTTCTCCCGCGTGCTAAGTTTGCGGCCCGACGCGCAGCGGAGGGCTGTGATAGCACAAGGTAGGAAATTCACTTTGCTCCCATGATATATATATATATATATATATATATATATATATATATATATATATATATATATATATATATATATATATATTGCTGTGGATTTTAGTGTCAAAATTTTGGAAATTTTGGAAAATTTTGGAAAATTCTAAAATCGTTGTTAAATACTAACACTTTTGAAATATTTTTATCAACTTTTCCTGTTAAAAATAAATTTAAGTTATTTAATGGAGTGTCATTGATTTTGAAATCAATGTGTATACTTTTTAATAAGGTTAAATAATACATGTTTCTATTTATTATCAAACAGCTTACTCACCGATTACTTAAGTGTACGTAACATCCAGTTGTTCGCAAGTTTTTGTTATGATGTAATTCAATTATGTATAATTTCAAATGTGTATATCGACGGGTTATGTGATTCTTTAAGGTTTTGTTCTTGTAAATAGTTTTTTGTTATTGCAAATGTTATGTAATAATGTGTAATAGATGTGTCACTGTTATAACTATGTTTTTATCTGCTATTATGTTGTATATAGTATAATCATTGTATTAGATCATAAGGTGACGTCAAATTATGTAAATAGGAAATAGTATATAAGCTTAGAAAAACATAATTTTGGGGAGTCAGTAAAATAAAGCGACGCAGTAAAGTCGTGTTAAAGACAATAATAAAATGTAAATAGACACTTCATGGTAAACAACGACGCAGTAAAGTCGTGTAAGAAATACAGTACAAATGTAAATAGTTAAGTTAATTGAATACGGCGAAAGTATTAAAAAGGTTATAAATTGTAAAAGTGTATACGTTTATAAAGAACCTTTTAAAGTTAATTTACTTGCTAAGTAAGCAAGATAATAAATCTTCAATTAAAACCATCAATCGGTGTTTTATTTAATTAAACACAAAAAGCAAATAAAAGTTCTTCGAAAAAGGGATATAGTACCCGTTATTAAAATAAAACAAAAGTGAGTTACCAAAACCAAGAGTGTGGATGGTGTTATGTGGGAAAGCCATGCAAAAGGAAGGAAGTCAACCGGAATTGGAAATCGGCACTGAGACAACATAAGTGACTTGCACTGCCAATTGGTTTTGGAAAGAGGACATCTATAGAAAAAGGAAGAAGCATCGCTTTATAAAAAGGTAGGAAGTTATTTCCTTTGGTATCTGATGAAGAAAAGACTATCGTTTGTGAGGTGTAATTAAGTGATTTGAACAATTTAGCCATTAAACTTAATTAAGATTTCAATTTTAAAAAGTGTTTTCAATTTCAATTTGTATATTTTTAAAACCTACAGGAATCCACATTCACCCTGAGATGAGTTATTTTTATAAAATTTAATTCTGTTATGTTAATTTATTTAACTGGCGCCCAACTCTCTTACGTAAACTTGAGTTAGTCAAGAACTAACGTAACATTAATTTTATATAACCAGTGCATTATTAAATTTATTAAAAGGTATTTTCAAATCATATTAGAATTTATAAAAGAGGGAAGTTGAAAAGCATTTCCAAAGTACACAATCTTTAAAAAATTAATTTATTTATAAATCTATTATCTACAATCTAACAGTAATTATTCATTATTTGAATGTATTTTTGAATATAAAAACAATATTTTATTTTTAATTAGCCGAATTCAACGCTTATATATTTATTTGCTAGCCGAGGTGGGGCAAAAGAAAATCTAAATTATTCTGTTTATGCCAATTCATCGCATATAAATTTGTCGCTGTCAACGTGGGGCTTTTGAATATTAATAGGCTTTTGTAGGTTATAATAAATGATTTGGCATTTGATTATTAATAGGCTTTGATAGGTTATTTGGCTTTTATTAGCTTATTAGGTTTATATTAGAATTTTGTAGGCATATTACTGCGTATTATAGCAAATTTTTAACAAAAGCTTAGGCTTATAATAACATATTTAAAAGATATTAGAGTAAATTCTGTGAAGTGATTAATGTATGACGTCGGTTAAAAATATTTATTCTGCCGCGGAAAGTAATTTAGTATTGAAAAAGAAGTATACAGATAAAGAATTAGTTGTGTCTGAGAAGCAGAAAGCTTTAACCAGTTCAGTAATGGAGGGGAACGGCGAAGAAGGCAAGCCAGCGCAATCTGAACTTTCGCAAATGTTGGCACAAATGCAGGAAATGATGAACAAACAATCTGAAGAAAGAAGAAAAGAAAGGGAACAAGACAAAGAAGAACTGAATACAAAATTTGACAAACAGTCTGAAGACATAAAAGAAATGAAAGAAGACATGAAAACTAAATTTGACAAACAGTCTGAAGACATGAATACTAAATTTAACAAACTGTCTGAAGACATGAATACTAAATTTGACAAACAGTCTGAAGACATGAATACTAAATTTAACAAACAGTCTGAAGACATGAAAGAAATGAAAGAAGACATGAAAACTAAATTTGACAAACAATCTGAAGAGATATCAAGAAATAATATAAAAATGGATGAAATAACAAGCAGTATAATAAATCTAAAAGAGGCAATCATTAGCAAATTAGAATTTAGCAAAGAATATAAGAAAGATCAGGAAGTTAAACAAATTAATAACGATGAAGTACATTCAACAGAATTAGGAAAAGTAGATGTAGGGAATACTGATGATAAAACTATAGAAGATGAGTTAGAAATAGTAGATGTAAATTGTAATAGTAATGAAGGTGAAATTTTAAAGAAGGGAAGTTTTGTCAAGGTAGATTATAGTAGAAGAAATGATAAAGAGGTTATTATAGGTAAACTAATTAGGAATAAAAAAGTGAAATTAAAAGGCAAGCTAAAGAAAGACAGGAATAAAATTATATTGTGTAATTTCAAGACAGAAGGGAAAAATAGAAAGTTTGTTACAGGCAGTAGGGAAAAGATTAAAATTATAGAGAAATTTTGTAAAAGACAAATATTACCATTTAGTAATTTCCATCTATTAAATTTTAAAAGCAGACGAAAGAAATACAGATCTTTTTAGGATAATTATATTAAATTAGAATTGTATAACCGATAGTGACAATGAACCCAAAAGTATGATAAATTAAACTGATTTAAACTTTATGTAACGATATGACTTTATATAATAAACAGGCTTATGGAATTTTATACCCAATTAGGACATGTTTTTGTATGTGTTATTAAAAATAAGAAAGGGAATAGTTTGAATATGATTGAAGAAAGATATTTGAAATATTTATTAACATAGGGGAAAATGGGGTTTAAATTATGATAATTATATGATGAAATGATGAATGAAGATGAAAATAATGATAGGATATAAAAGTTTATTGAATAATGATTTTTAGATTAATTAAAGATAATTGGATAATGAGAAGATAAAAGATTAGGAAGTAAATGAAGGTGATTTGATTATGATTAGTATGTTTATTAAAAATGAAAATAAAATAGAATTGTGGTTAGAAGAAGTAGAGGGTTAGAAGTATTTTAGAAATGAATAATATTGAAAATTATGATGAACTATCGATATTGATGAGGAAAAGATTAGTAAATTAGTTAAGAGGACATTCATTAATGAAAATGAATATGAAAACTTGATGATATGAAGAAATAGGATTCTGAAATAATTAGATGAATAGGATTGGGACGAGGATTGATAAGATGTAATTATTATTGTAAATATTGTAAATAGTTTGTTAGGATATATAGACTAGGGAAATTTATTGGGATAAAATATAAAAATACAAAAAAATGAATTGGTGTTTAAAAATAAAATACTTTTAACATTTGTTGTGTTTAAAAGTAAAATTGCATTTACAATTTTATTTCAAACAGGAGGGGATAAATGCTGTGGATTTTAGTGTCAAAATTTTGGAAATTTTGGAAAATTTTGGAAAATTCTAAAATCGTTGTTAAATACTAACACTTTTGAAATATTTTTATCAACTTTTCCTGTTAAAAATAAATTTAAGTTATTTAATGGAGTGTCATTGATTTTGAAATCAATGTGTATACTTTTTAATAAGGTTAAATAATACATGTTTCTATTTATTATCAAACAGCTTACTCACCGATTACTTAAGTGTACGTAACATCCAGTTGTTCGCAAGTTTTTGTTATGATGTAATTCAATTATGTATAATTTCAAATGTGTATATCGACGGGTTATGTGATTCTTTAAGGTTTTGTTCTTGTAAATAGTTTTTTGTTATTGCAAATGTTATGTAATAATGTGTAATAGATGTGTCACTGTTATAACTATGTTTTTATCTGCTATTATGTTGTATATAGTATAATCATTGTATTAGATCATAAGGTGACGTCAAATTATGTAAATAGGAAATAGTATATAAGCTTAGAAAAACATAATTTTGGGGAGTCAGTAAAATAAAGCGACGCAGTAAAGTCGTGTTAAAGACAATAATAAAATGTAAATAGACACTTCATGGTAAACAACGACGCAGTAAAGTCGTGTAAGAAATACAGTACAAATGTAAATAGTTAAGTTAATTGAATACGGCGAAAGTATTAAAAAGGTTATAAATTGTAAAAGTGTATACGTTTATAAAGAACCTTTTAAAGTTAATTTACTTGCTAAGTAAGCAAGATAATAAATCTTCAATTAAAACCATCAATCGGTGTTTTATTTAATTAAACACAAAAAGCAAATAAAAGTTCTTCGAAAAAGGGATATAGTACCCGTTATTAAAATAAAACAAAAGTGAGTTACCAAAACCAAGAGTGTGGATGGTGTTATGTGGGAAAGCCATGCAAAAGGAAGGAAGTCAACCGGAATTGGAAATCGGCACTGAGACAACATAAGTGACTTGCACTGCCAATTGGTTTTGGAAAGAGGACATCTATAGAAAAAGGAAGAAGCATCGCTTTATAAAAAGGTAGGAAGTTATTTCCTTTGGTATCTGATGAAGAAAAGACTATCGTTTGTGAGGTGTAATTAAGTGATTTGAACAATTTAGCCATTAAACTTAATTAAGATTTCAATTTTAAAAAGTGTTTTCAATTTCAATTTGTATATTTTTAAAACCTACAGGAATCCACATTCACCCTGAGATGAGTTATTTTTATAAAATTTAATTCTGTTATGTTAATTTATTTAACTGGCGCCCAACTCTCTTACGTAAACTTGAGTTAGTCAAGAACTAACGTAACATTAATTTTATATAACCAGTGCATTATTAAATTTATTAAAAGGTATTTTCAAATCATATTAGAATTTATAAAAGAGGGAAGTTGAAAAGCATTTCCAAAGTACACAATCTTTAAAAAATTAATTTATTTATAAATCTATTATCTACAATCTAACAGTAATTATTCATTATTTGAATGTATTTTTGAATATAAAAACAATATTTTATTTTTAATTAGCCGAATTCAACGCTTATATATTTATTTGCTAGCCGAGGTGGGGCAAAAGAAAATCTAAATTATTCTGTTTATGCCAATTCATCGCAATATATATATAATTTTTTCGCCTCCCTTAGCTCAAAAATAAAGAACAATAATTACAAATGATTATTCTGGTTTGTGTTCCGATTATTCAGTGAATCCATTGGTTTTAGTGAGGAATAGGAACAATGATTATTAATATTAATTAATAAGCTTTATTAGTAATTGTAGCGACGTTTCGGTGAAACTTATCACCTTCATCAGGCTAAAATAATGTCATTGAGCTAACTAATTGATATTGTAATTTACAGCTTATAGAGCTTATTATAGCTTATAGATCGATTTTTCTCAGAATTTTTGTTATGCAACCTTATGATTTATTTGCATGATCATAAAGGGAAGAAAAATCACTATCGTATTCCACTATAAAAAATCTATATTGTCATTTAAATTTTTTGTGATGACGTCATAACTTAGAAACAAATGAAAATCGGGAGGTGAATCGCACATATTAATGTGTATTTTTAAAAACAAAATCGACGTGTTTCAGCGTTTTAAAAAAAACCGGTCGAATTCTCTGTTTTTTTAAATATTCCATACTTTAATCCCACCCTGTATATAAATACATACAGTTTCAAACAAACATCCCACCATTCGATGACTCACGGATAATACGGTTTAAAAGCCTTGTTTAGGGTTTTGTTGTTTCACTTCTGATATAATCTTGTGTTACATACAACAACCCTGTATGTATGTATGCAGGTACGAACCCAAAAGGGAAGACCTTCAAGTTAAACCAAACCCAATGTCAAAATGGCAAGAAGAGAAAAAAAACAAGCAAGAACAAAAACCAAAAGAAAATACACTTCGATCAACAGAAATGTCTTTTATTAAATCATTTCTTCTAGGTAAATGATATAGATTTGTTACCTAAGTGGTTAACACCAGAGTCTAATCCGTGTAGTCGATGATCGATCAAATATAACCATTTAAATGATCGATTTGATGGCCGCGAGATTTTCTCCGCTAAAGCGAATTATACTGTTACGAAAAAAAATAAATACACTCACTCTTTTTCTAATCTATTAATTTTATTTCTTAAATTTGCCTAACTTATGACTAAGACTGATTCTAAATATAATTAACATAATTTTTACTTACCAATTAATTATGAATACTAGGGCCATTTCCCTCACACTGGGTGTGACAATCGAGAAGGACTTTACTGCTTTCATTCCAACATGTAACTGACTATTTCTTTCGATTGTCACTTCCCATCTTAATTCTTGATCCCTCCTTTGCAATCAAGGATGGCGCAACCTGTCCCTATTAATCAGGGCGGTGTCATAATGCTAGAGTCAGCATTACTTACTTTTGTGAGCAATAATGCTGTGCTAGTATTATGACACACTTAATTGCAGAGTAGCTTCATGTCATGCTTGAAATCAATTTGTTTATCTTTATTACTGGGTCAAATAATTTAGAAATGAGTTTTGTAATAATTGTTGTAAGATATTTTTGGGATAATAAATTTTTAGAATAATGAATTGATTTAATTTTGTTATGAGTTTTTTCTTTTATTTTGTACTTCGTTACAATACCAAACCAACTTTCTATTACATCTCACACCTAACCACCCTCTAATGAGAGCCCACCATTTTCTTATGCCTCCTGCACCATTGTCAATGCGCTCGACCGCGCTGGCGCGACTTTACGATAAAGAGAGGGAAACCAGCGACAACCAACACTAACGGAAAAGTTTGGTTTTAAACAGTGACCGTAAAACAATCAATGGGTTGTGAATTTCAACGTTATAATAGTACAGGCAGAGTGAACGGACAAGCAGTCGTTGGAGATGTCGGACTTCACTAGTATCCAAGACTAGACCGAAGACGGAGGGAGGGCAGTCGTTAGTGGTGTTGGGAAGCACTACGATTTGAGACCAGCTTGTGGGCAGACCACACAGCGTTCACCCTTAGAACTGGTCGTTGTCTACCTAATTCCAGGCTTGTCTGGGCAACGGATGACGCGATCAGAAGGAAATGTGTGGTAGAGTTATGCCGAGGTGTTTCGTTTACGTTTCACCGAAGTGTTTCTCGACGATGACTCTACAACGTTGCGGAGGGAGCTCTGCTAACAAGAGGTGTGGGTGGATTGAATCTTACCTAACGTCAGGGTCTTTTATGGAGCTAAATATCCCGCTGTCTGGCCTAGACGAATGGAGGAGATTCAAGTGAGGTTTATCTCGGTCAGGGAGTTCGCTTGCTAACCCATGAGAAACTGCAAGCCACCAGGTAGCGTTTCGGAGATGACAGTACGGGGGTCTGGCATATGCTGTCAGTTCCAGCGTCGGATTCTCAGAAATCGTCTCGAGACCGACACTTAAAAGACGTTGATGCGAAGATACATAGCCTCTCACGTTCAAGACAACTTCACCTTAACGGGTACACACCGGGATGCTACTTTGATGGGCCCTATAAGTAGCCTCGAAACGAAGCTCTGTCGGGGCCTCACCAGGCCTATAACTGGGAGATCGGAATGGCAAAACTATTTAAAAACCAAGTCCCGCCACACTTGAGGTTGGATTCGATCGGGCACTGGCCCCAACTCTGGCTCGGTGAAGGAACTTCAGGGTTCCGATGTACTGACCTAGGTTGGGGGAATAGTCCTAATGTTGGACGAGCCACTTGATTCCGTATGAAAGAGGACGGGAAGGTGCCGGCGGGCGAGCACGTGTTAAGTCAATCGCTCCGGTACTACTCAATAGGCAACCTCGCTTCGACCTGGGAGCAATTGCGCGCTGATTGAGCGTATCTTAATTACTTCATCCCAAGGGAAGGAACGTGGGGTATATTAACACGGAAACCCCACGTAAAACATGCATTTTAATCAATAATCAAAAACTAATAGTACAGGCCGGCAGTCTGTATCACTGCACTATGACTGGACGAGTCTTAGGGTTGCTCCTTAGTTTGGGGATGGCCCCAGAACAAGGCTGGACTCCAGTACGATAGTGATACTAGCAAGGTTTATCCTGACAGCGGCTCCCTGATATCCGTTTATGTGTAAACCATTTCGTCAGGTGCTTTCAGTTCGGTACTGTGAATAAGACGACGTAGAGGCAACTCTGCGGTGTATCGGTGACTTGTATTTGCCCAAAAATTACAGAGCCGACTGATTCCAAGAAGACTACACTGGGGAATCCCTTATAAGGGGAGTTGATGCGAATATAAGCGAATTCAACTATCAGTCTCTCATTTCTAAGATAAATTCACCTTCTAGTTGGTATAGACCAGGTTTTCACATTTAGGTAGAGTCGAACGGAGCTCTGTCGAAGGTACTAAGCCTTAATTATGATAGAGCATGGTGGCTGGATTCTGGGATATCCAGTTTCTAAGTCCCAGTCACACTTGAGATTAGACTCGTCCGGGAACTGAAAATCCACATGCTGGACTAGGGGTTATGGTAACTCGGATACGGACTCCTATAGGTAAGCACGTATATAGCTCCGGTGCTAGCCTGAAAAGCTAACAGAGAGTTGGTAGGCTACCTCCTAACCACCAGTGCGTACTGGTAGCTCTTACAAAAGTAAGTAACGCGCTAATTAAGCGTAACTCAATTCGTTGACCCCTAAGTGCTTCATTAAAGCCTTAATTAAGCTTAACGCAGGTGGGCCACGTTAAACACAACTTTGGCATTCTCATACGAACTTAAAACTATGTTCTTTTTATTTTCGCTTGTGGGAAAGTCACACCTCGGTGGATCACCAACCAAAATGTATATTATATTATATGATTAAAACATACAATTCCTTTACTTGGGATTATGAGAAACAGTAATTTTTTATCTATTTTAGCAGTTTACGAAAGCGACGGCTACTAAGGGCTCTTGGTAAAAGAGAAGACATCATAATCATGTGTTTTTCGGTGTCAAGCTAGTTGGAAACGATTCCTCACATAAAAAGACAGCATACTTTAAACTCTTCTATCCAAACTAAACGTCATTGTGGGAATTGTCGCCATTTTGGATCCTAAGAGATATTTTTGGGGTCCTAATCTTAAATACTTCCTCAGAGTTTAGTATTGTATGGGCCAATGACATGTTTCTACTCAAAAATGCAGTGTTTCTTCCAACATCTCATACATACCTATTAAACGGTTACCTACTACTATTATTGTTGTTAGTATTAACTAATCATCTCTGTTTTAAAACAATTATCCCATGATCATTTTCATTACCACTATAGTACAGGGTGCAGAATCGCTTAACACATTAGAGGAGATATTAAGGTTTGAAGAAAAATGCACGTATATCTGTAATGTGCGTAACCTTATTTTACACTCTGTATACCGTTTATATTATATATTATTGATATTTAGATATGTATTGCATATTTCTCTTAATATATAGTTTTCCTGTGTACCTGTCATAATTATCAACGAGTTTCATATGAATAATTAATAAACAAACGCCACATTTGTGTTTTTTAAGTAGCAAACAAAACGTAAATACGATTGATAAGTGATAACTAATCACTAATAACATTATATCGACAGATGTTAGGTATTTAAATCTACATTAAAATAAATGTTAATAAAGACAGCACGAGTAGATCATGCTTTATATTACGTTACTCACAGTTCCCTTTTCTGTATTTTATAAGGTGAACTGTATTGCAACATTTTCTTATGTTTTTATGAAACAATGTTGTAAACACTCAAGCTAAATTTAGCTTAAATCTACTCGGTTTACTCCCAAGATGTCTAGCGGGTCCCCGAAGGTTTCCGAAGTTCTCAAGAGTCGTTTCTTTTTTTTCTGAATTCGACTGTACATGTATACACAGTGTACCGCAGTGTTTTGGCAGTATGTATTGAACTTGAGACCGAAATAATTATACATACATATTTAATATACATGTAGTTAAAATCACTAGGGAAACTTCGTCAAGACATGACGGTCAAAAGCATTGAAGGATTTCTCTATATACAACATTCGATATGTGATTACAATCCTTCGGATTTTCGTGAGTGATTATTTAAATAAACGCTTCCAAACATAACCAGTTGAAAATTCTAAGCCTAGCACTCCTCTCTTCCGACATATATTCCTCTTTGGCTTACCCCTCCCCTCCGGTCCGGTCCGACTCGTCCGTCTCAAATTAAACATTTTAGAGTTTTTCAAATTAAAAATAAAAACATTAAAAAAATTAAGTAGTGTTGACTAATCTACACAGCGAAAGCTTTAATATAAAAAAAGATCCGCTTAGATCGGCCCGGTGGAACTTTCAAACGAACTGGAACAAAAATAAACCTTGTGATTTAAATCTATAGATGTTCATATTATAGTTATAGTCATAAACAATTATTATTATAGAAATAATAATAATTTTAATTACAACAATGCAGTCAATTTTACGCGTTTTGCATTATTTTAGTTTCTTTAAATGGCGATAACTCAAAACCTGTTCATTTTTCGATGTCGTGCAGCCAAATACACCGGAACATTTTTTACATAAGAAATGTGAGGGGTTCTTTGTCCTGTTGAAGTGTAAATATTACTAGAAAAAAATGCTTTAACGTTTATAGTCTAAGTACAGTTTACGGGACATATTCGTACCTTAAATGCAATTACTGTTTTATGTGTTTCATAGTCAGTATTTATTAATTTTTTGTTGATTTTTTATAACCTAACTAAATGATATACTTTGTGAGTATGAGGTTATTTCCCTCGATACAAACTGCTTTATTATTTGAGAGTCCATTAATGTGACAACTTTCGTTGGTGGTCGTCTAGTGGTTGGGACTCCGGGTCATTACAGTACTTCAGCGATATCTCGAGTTTTTAATCTTGATAAAGGCTGCCATTGCATTCCTTTTTATCTATTTTCAAATTATCTGCTCCAATCTCTCCAGGATGTATTGGAAAAATCATTTCATCTGTCAATATACTTCTACTGTCCAACCTTCGAGCCTTGGCATCTCCTATAGCGAGATTTATCATCGAACAAGACGATTACTCGTTCTATGTACAATATTACTTCCTTCTAATCCAACTTCTTAATAAATCAAATTTCGATGTCATTATGAGAACTCCACTAAGGCAAAAGGTTGAAAATTAAGTTTACTGAGAATTTAGAATTTCAAACGAAATGGTCGTTGTCGAATGTCGATACACGTTATGGATAACGGTTATTTGTGTTTAAGATAGACAACTTTTTTCTTTTTAGCTGTTTAAATATCATTAGGATCGAAGTAGCATATTTAGACACATCTCAAGGTAATATCTCTGTTGATTTGCATTTTTATAACAGAACTACAAAATCATTACATGCAAATTGGCAGCTTCTTAAAGATCTAAAAAAATGATGGATACGTAAGTATACATAGAGATTATTCTACTAATTTTGCCATATAGTGCTAACCATAAAAATCAACCAGATTTCTATAAAAGAACATATACTTCGTGACACTGAATATAAAATAACTGCAATCCAGATGGAATTTAAACTGCGTGGTTTTCTTCAATTGGAAATCCTTGGAGTAGATAATATGTTTAAAGCTATGATTCCACCAGCAGTGTGGCCTATAAAGAAAGGGGTGTGTAACGAGAGCACAATTTTACAAAGTACAGAAAATATTTGCAGAGTGTACCTTTACGGAGTTTAGACAATATACTTTACATAACTTCTTGGCTGGCATAGTCTCAATCTACCATGTATAATGTTTATGTGACTTATATTTTTACTCGCTTAATTCCTCTACAAATAAAAACAAAAATTTAACGTGCATTCAGGTCGTTTGTTTTGAATTGTTGACTCTCCGGTGAATATGATGAATATGCAAGTATATAAAAAATAATTACAAAAAAACATAATGCTGTCATTGCAGGTAATCCATAGGCTTAATAACTGGGTTCATGATGGCAAGAAGCTTCAATTTCCTTATGTACCTGAACAATACTGGAAACTGATAGCTACTATCTATTTAAGCAAGAATACTCTTAAAGCAGCTGAACTTCATTTGTATGATCATGTCGTTCAAGTTCCCAATTTGTAATTTATAAACAATATTTATAAACAATATAATTATGTCTTATATTTAATAAATCGCTACGTGGGGATGTATTCCCATTATATTGGAAAAAAGCAGTCATCAGAAGACAAATCTAAAGCAGAAACTATCGGGTAATTTCTATATTATTGTAACGTTCTTTAAATAAAACTATATATGCTGCATTAACTGTTTAATAAAAGTGGAATTTTAACAATAACTAAAGTCTAAAGTAAACTGATTATATTATGTACTACTATATCAATAAACGAAGTTAAACTAATTTATTTAAATACTATTTATTTTAAACTAACTAGATTATTTATTTGGAATACACAGTTATTTATTTTTACTGAAGGTCTGTCGAATTAACTATTCTTACAGTCGGCATATTTATATGCACTCTCGATCATTACATATACAGTGTTTCTGGGTTTACTGCATTGTAAACGATAAGTAAAGTATTTGAAGCTGTTATTTATAAAGAATTATTCTTTCATGTTAAAGATCAAATAATCGAACAACTTTTAATCTACTAAGCAATATATATTTTAAAAGTAAAGTAAGTAAATATTAGAATTAAACTGCGATATCAAGAAAATTACATCCATTTTGATGCAGCCCTGTTTTGAAGGCTTGGAGAAGCAAAAGTTTATCTTTTTTCCCCCATTTTTTTCAGATAGCCATTGAACTAATGCTTTTTCGTATTTTGTTAATTTTGCAATAAACAGTATATTGATTACTATCTGAAAATAGTCGTAGAGTTTCCTTAGGAATTACTATAAATTGATTCTTAGTGATAGCCTTATCTAGGCACACCTTTGTCTGTCCATATTTTTTACTCACATTTGCTTTATCAATTAGCAGCATCGTATATGTGTACAATTTTGCGTCACATATTCGACCAATTAATTGCACATACCAACAGACTTCAGTCAGTGTAACAAAACCATGTAAACAAAATATTTGATCGTCAACAATCATGTAGTATTCTGCGTTATATGGCTTCAGTAAATCAATATACATCAAATGATAACTGTTGTAAATTATGTTACATGATGGATGCGTGTGTAAATGATCAACTATTCCAGGATAACCACCTTTCCAGCTACAGTTGCTAAACACGGGGCATTCATACAGTTGGAAGAAACAATCCAGTTCGTGTTTGACAATTTCGGAACCTATCAATTCGCTGTAGCACCCTCGATTTCGATAAATACAGGGGAAATGTACATCATTACTGAGTGTTTCTAATGCACAATTGCGAGAAACACCAAACTTTCCTCTGCATGTAGGACATTCCTTTAGTTTTCGTTTGCAGTTATTGCATAAGCTATGGCCATTTAAACACATAAATATAGGCGGTTTCATGAAATGGTTGCATATAGAGCATTCAAAGGTTTTTAACAGCCTACTGTCTTCTTTTAGACATTTCTTCTTTGTGGTAATTCCTACAAAAATGGATATAGTAGCTGATTGTCTATTTTGAATTTGTCGTATAAATGATAAATCAATCTCCAGGGCTCTATCTGCATAAAACCGGTAGGTGGGGCAATCTTCACTTTGAAGAACTGTATTATCCAACTTTGAAATTCCATAATCTGGCAATTCCACACTATATAAAAAATCTGAGCCTTTTTCCTTTAATTTAATATGATATAAAACAAAACCTAATTTTAAGTTATCAGGATTTAACCTTAACAGCAAAATAAAGTAGTTGAGATTACAATTACGAAATAATTTTATTATTTCAACATTTTTAGATGTGTCTACGTACAATCTAAAATAGCCATCGCTTTCGAATTGCATCAGATTTTTATGTTCTTGTGATAAATGATGGCCCATAGATGATAAACTTCCTTCCCAAGTGCAAGCTTTGTGAAGTTTTAGAGGACAGACGTAATCGCGATATTTGCAAGACAATTCATGCTTATTAATATCAAAATGCATGAATGTACCTTTACATTGCTTTGTGCGATAACGGCATGGTATCAGTAGATTTTCCAAAACTGTCTGCAATGCAGTATTTGGTATTGCAAACTCACTACAGGTACAGCACGTTCCACAAACATTTCCTACACCCTTTACTAGCATTACAGGTGGCATTAATATCTTAGAACATTTCTTGCAGCGAAATACTTGTAGCCATGTTAGACTTTGGTTAAATTCTGTTCCTGATGCACCATCTAAGATATCGGCCAAAACAGGTTCTATTTTTGATTAAAAAACAAATATAATAGGCTTTCAAACAAATACGATATACTTAATTATAAATTATTAAATATTTATTTCTCACCTGCACTTTGTGAATTCATTATAGATCTGAAAGACCAGTTATGGAGATACATACGTTTAGCTATCTTATCTATTTATGAGATTAATATTAACGTTATCAATTTCCGCATGTACAGTTATTCTACAAAAATTATAGAAATGCAAACAACTTATCAGCAAGCACATATTATCTGCTTTTATGTTGATAGTTTTTTCTAAACATTAACGATAATGTTGCTCTCTAGATACCATGAGAATAAACGATCTTATTGCGATATAGTTAGAATGTTGGAATTGTAAAGCTGATATTTCCTAAACAATTGCTATAATGATTGGGTGTTATAAATAAATTAAAGTAACATATTTTGGTAGCTAGAAGGTTTCGTTTCACAGACTGATGTAATTGTTGTGTAAATGATGTTTTAAAGTTCATATCGGGACAGCAAAGTATGCTGAGTGAGATGAAGAATCATAAGGTTAAAGCTTCTGTTCAATTCATGCGAAGTTCCATGAAAATGCGGGTACAAGAAATCAACAAATTTTTGTATGTTTTGTATGTTCAGTCTGGAGTGTTTTTGCGGAAAGTTAAAGAGCAGCCTTTTTTACCGCAAAATTGAAACAATTTTAAATATAAGTGTTGCATTTTTGTTATTGTAATTGTATAAAAACGTGTAATTAGCTTGCGCATTTAGAACTTTTAGTGAAATATTGTAAATTGGCTTGGAATTTAATGTTGCTGGTATCTAAAAGTATGCAAACAATATTAGAAAAACTGTATTGTTCAACTTTGTGAAGAAGGAAAGTTGTAAAAGGGTGTATTTGGATAATTCAGCCAATAAATAGTTTGAAGCAAATTGTGTTTCATCTACATTGCATTGTAAGGTTAATTTTGTATGTTCATGAAAGTGTTGTATACCATTAGAATCGCAATTTTTAAATTCTACCAGACTGTTTAATTAGTTTTTTGCATTATTGAAAATTTTGTATAATAATCTGGTTATGTTAAAAATGATATGTTAGGGTTCATTTGTTTTCATGAAGTTCATCATAGTAGTCTTTTGTTTTGGTCAAAACGTATTAAACGACAGACATTTTTTAAATAAATTCTGTTACAATTTTATCTTGCAAAGAGTGCATACCTGTTGCAGAGCATAAATAAATTTAAGGTTATGTTTAAAAATGCAAATAAATTAAATGTCAAATATTTGAGGTTAGAGTTATATTTGAGAAACGCCAAAGTGTTTTAATTTGAAAAGTTTATAAATCTATGTGTTTAATTAACAAGTGCTTAAAGTTAAACGAGCGTTTAATGAATTCTACGATTGTTTATTGTTAACAAGAATAATTTATGAAGATTTTACTGGATTATAATTGGATCTGGATATTAACAAAATCTATTTACTTGCCATTAGATTAGTATGGATTTGGAATTCCATTTTGTAAAACCTTTTTATTCGGGAATATTTATGAATGGATTGATGACACATGTTTCTTCAATTCTTCGTCGAGATTATTGAAAGCAGGCAGGTGATACCAGGTGATATAAAAATATAGTTGGTATTTTTGTGGCGCCAAATTTTAGTAAAGGATTACTGTCTTAATAATTAAAAATCATAAGTTTTTCGTAGTAATTAATTTTATTACTAGTATAAGAAATTTGATATCAAAAATAAATTAGAATTATAAACAAATTACTTTTTTTATTGAAAGAATTAATTTTTTTAGTTACATAAAACAAGTATTTGTTTGAAAGAAAATTAATTACCTCCAAATAAAAAATACTTATTTATTTTGGAATTAATTTAAAGATAATTAAATAATTAAAAAGATAGAATCTTGTAGTCAGATTTTTCGTTTGCATTTTAATTTATGAATATAATTTCATAATTAAGATTTATTTCGGTCTTTCTACTTAATAAAATTTATTTTTTGCCAGTATAAAATTTTATTTTGTTTGTTGTTTCTTTATTATATGTTAAATAAAAATAAAAATGTATGTTGTTGTTATTATATTGGAGATTTATTTATGTGTGTTTTTCTGTTGTTTTGCCCATACTTTTAAAAATATATAAAACCGTTATAGCGACCCCCTGAGAGAGTCTCAATTTTGTGGAAAGTAGGGTTTTTCACAATGCACTGTTTAGCCGGAGCATTATTTTATTTAAATGTAAGCAAGTTGAATATTTTTTAATTTCACCCTTTTACAAACATTATTGTCTGTATCAGTTATATTAAAACCCACAATAATACATCATAGTACTATTGTATTACATTTACAAGTGCTAAGTGAAACGTGTACCACAGACAAGATAAATGAGTGTCAAATCAGTGATTATGACTATATCATATTCAGATGTGACATATCGGAGGGGCGATTATGGTTTTAAAAAAACGTTAAATTTAAGTTTCTAAGAAAAGGCATAGTGAAAAAAAACACATGCGTAATGAGTACAAGGCTGACCAAAGGTACAAGTACAAAAGTTTTTATCCGTTTCTTTAAATTTTCTATATCGCCTCGCCGTACTCTTTCAAAAATTCTATAAAGCAGAAGCGTTTATGACTGGAGATCAGACGATTATTTGAAACTTAGCTAGATCTTGACACTTTCGACAGTTAACATAATTTATTCAGTTTTGCCTTATAAAGTCATGTTTCTTTACTAGGATACAGACCATTAAAGCAGTTGTTTAATAAACAACAAAATAGAAATTGTATTCCTCTAGCGTAAATTTTTATTTAGTAGGTACTTTTTAATACAAATTTATAGAAAACATCTATTAAGCTTTTTTGAATTTTTCGATTATTTAGAAACATTCTCTCGTTGCTATGATTACAACACAATCATGGCAATACGATAACTGTAATTGTCATAAAAAACGGGTAAGGTCTTAAACTTCTCTTATAATTTAACAATCAGTAGTAGGCTCAAAACAGAAGAATTTATAAAAACAAAATTGAATGAACAGTTGTATTACATATATGCGTTTAAAATAACAGTTATTTTTATATTATAAGTGCGTAAAGTGAGTGTTTTTTAGTATATGAAAAGGTCTTTTAGGCTGAGACCGCAGGCAAACAATGTTTTTGCTGTAATTGCTTTAAAAAACTAAGTTTTAAAATTTAAATTATTTTATTTCAAACTGTATCGTATTATCCATGTTTACGGTAGCGATTACAGTTCGGAAAATGCGATTTTAGAATAAAACAAATCAAGTGAACAATGTTTTAGCATTCAGTTACCGTTTTGTGTTTTGAATTTGACTAATAGTTTTCATAGATGTTCGATGTTCATAGATGTCTATATTTTAAATTCGAAAATTTATTTTATATAATTTTTTTTAAATTAAACCAATAATTCAATAATTGTAGTATGAAATAAAACGATTTACGTCGTACGTCCTGGAAATGTTCTTACAGTCTCGTTTCGATGTTCCGGACTCGGCTCCTTCGTTGCCTTGTCCGTAACATCATGACTGTAAAATTCCATTTCTAGGACATATAACGTATTGTAGCTACTATTGTAGCAAATAACGTATTAACACAGTGAGCATGCCGCTAAGTAGGTATAGTTGCCATAGTTTTATTAGGTTTTTTTACTTTTGCACTGGAATATATTGAGATGTCTTGAATTCATCTCATTGAAAATTTATATGAACGATTTGATCGTAAACATAAAAATAATTATTTCGTGCAATAAAATAAAGAATAGACATGCTAGGATGTTAGGTCTATTAAATCTAAAGGCTACATGTTAGGTCACAGATAGATTTATCAATTTTTAAAATAGAAATTAAGCAGGATAAATCTCATGAAGACCAAACCTAAATTTGTATATATAAAAAGTCTGATTTATAAAAAGGATATCAATCATTTAGATTGTTTCATGATAATACATGATTTATGCAACCCAAATCACATATAAGGATGGTTTTTCCATTTGTCTAGAAGATTTAATTTTCCTGATTAAATTTAAGTTTAACGATGGATAACGTAGGAATATTTTTTCTGTTTTCCATGAGACTGACTCAGTTTCGGAATCATATTTAACTAAAAATATGTAAATTAAGTCAATTTTGTAATCACTACTCTAACACAATAAACTTACAATATCTTGTATACTAATAAAGAGCATTTATTTTAATGAAGGTTTCGGCTTTGCTGATATGCTTCGATTTTTCCAAATATTGATTCTTATATAACATTTTTCACCATTGTTTAAACTCAAACACTTGGAGGACTGTATGCTGGACAAGTTGACTATAATTTAACTTCATTTAAGTTGATGTTGAAGATGGATCTTGTATAAGCATTGTTGGGTCTATCATACCGTAGAGAGGAATTTTTATGTATGTTTTTTTTTATTGTAAAGATGTCCTTGTGTAAATTTTATATTTTATATGTATCAGTTCCATAGTGTAATTATGTATTCATTTTGTAAAGGATAAAGTTGGATTTAATGAGTTGTGTGTATAATTAAGCTCTAATGAGATTTGTTCATTGTCAATCGTTTTTGTTAATTATCTCAGTTAGGGTAGATGTTGGAATATATGTGTCTCATATTGTTTTCATCGTTATTTTGCCAGCTACAATCCTATCTTTTTAGAATTAAGCTTAGTGTTAATTATTATCAGCTGTTTTGGTAAAGTGATGTCATGAAAAACATTCGAGGCGGATGTTTCGAAAAATTGACATAGTCTTCATTTGTTTTGCCAAATCATATATAAAGCCCAGCAAAAATTAACAAATTCAGTCGATAAAACGCTCTTGGAGAATCCACGCTCGGCTCGAGACCAAAAATCTGTAAATTAAGTGGGGTTATGTGACAACCATATGTTTATGTCAACAAATAAAATTTAACAAAGTATAATAAAAATTTACCTGGATATTTAAAATTAAAGAAGATTTATTTGTTAATCAACAATTGTATGGAATTGTGAACGAGTTGTTTATTAAACAAATTCAAGAAGATTTTTATTTCCAATATTGATTTAATAATCGATGGATTTACATTTATAAACTCAGCTGACAGAATTCAAAGCAGTACTACCAATTTTAAATAAGACTGAAGTGGATCTCGACGTACGTTATATACAAGGTTGGTCAAAATAAAAGGTTTTGATTAAATTTTTCAATAACAAAAATTATACAGATAATCTGAATAATCTCAGAATCCATTTTTCTCATTTTAAAGGTTTTTAAATAACAAAATTCTTACGAATAAAACAATTTAAATTTCTTTTTGGTCCTCCGTCCATTTTTAATGACATTGTATGCGTCTACACCGGCTATGAAACAAGGCTATTTCAGGTCTAGACCGGCAAAAAAGTTACTAAAGGTTGGCATTACCGCATTCCATTTCCACTTTACGAACGAGTCGTACTCCTTCCAATATCTACTGGAAGATTTTGATGGTAGTAAATTGTTTATAACTCTGTCGGCTGCTTTAGTAATATGAGCTGGTGTATCCATTGTATTAATTTAAAGAAATTTACAAATTTCACGACGTTCACGACTAATGTCAAAAGTTTGGAACCTACTTGATTTTGAATTCAAAATTTCTGTGTTGTCAACCCAAGGCGACAAAAATTCCCTAGCATGAATAATTAATTTATAATAAATGTAAATAAGTATTTGTCGGTCCAAAAAATAGTGTGTATCATACGCCCATAAACTGTTTTACGAGTATTCGGAATTGCGGGCCTTGGCCTACGGCCTCGGCCCGCAAACCTTCCTCACACTCGCAAAAATCCAGTTTCTGGTCTAATGATACAAATAACTATTCTTAGGCCAGTAAAATTAGACTCGATATGGACTGTTGGTGGAAATAAATGTTGGAAAGCGGGAGATCGTTTCGATGGCTTTGTTTGACGTCAAATATAAGTATCCTAGGTTTGCACGGTCCCTCGACTCGAGCTTACCTGAGGGTATCAAAAGAACCACGAAATCTTCGGTCTTTTTTTAGTTTCTCGCTTATAACTCCAAAGCGGTGCTTTCCAACGAAAACTTCTCTATTACAAGAATTAAAGAGCATTAAATTCTACGTCGGATAAGTATGCAACACTTAAAATTCGGTTCAGTGGTATGGTCGAAATCGACGGTCGAGAAACGACAATTTTACGAATTTTCGATTTTTGTCAGACCGGACACCCAGAGGCTTTCTGTATAAAAAAACCCGTTGGACTCATTCTGATTGTTAATATAGGTCGAGAAATATCTAAGCTTTGACATTATAGAGGTTGCCGGATTAAATTAATGGCAATTTTTTGTCATCCCCCATCATAGCAATTGGGATCAATCCATATGAAGTAGTACTGGTCGCTCGATCATTTTGAAAGAAGATAATTTATTGTAGGTTATCACCCCTAAGTATTGGTAAATAAAAACCACTGTCGTTTTATTTTTATTCCATTTGATTGAAATATAGCAATCATATTTGTTTCGTGGTGGACGACGTTGCTTGCAGTTTTTGATGTAAACGTAAATCTTGATATCTCAAGAACGGTTGGTCCTAGAGACCTGCGATAAAAATGATTGTATTGCTCACATGTCGGACTACATTTTTTAATCTAAACATAATATTGATATGACGTATCATAACGAGAACTTTAAAGTCCATAAATACCAAAATAGTAAAATTTCAGATTTAAAATATTTTATACATAAACTACCTCTAACCGTCTACGTTTAAATAAAAAATCCGCCCTAAGACTTCATTTTTATCTGGATATATGAAATATGCCCACATAAAAGCGAAAATCTTTGTAAAAACTTTAATCTTCGGGATTAAGTCACACCCACAATTAAGCGTCCTACAAAAATTATGTTTAGATTTAGAAAGAAATGTAGTCCGACATGTGAGCAATACAATCATTCTTACCGCAGGTCTCTAGGATCAACCGTTCTTGAGATATCAAGATTTAGGTTTACATCAAAAAACTGCAAGAAACGTCTTGCATCACGAAACAAATATGGCTGCCATATTTCAATCAAATGGAATAAAAATAAAATGACAGTGGTTTTGATCTACCAATACTTTAGGGGTGATAACTCACAAAAAAATATCTTTTTTCGATATGATCGAGCGACCAGTACTGCACTACTCGTATGGATTGATCCTAATTGCTATGATGGGGGATGATAAAAAAATCGCCATTAATTTAATCCGGCAACCTCTATAATATCAAAGCTTAGATATTTCTCAACTTATATTAACAATCAGAATCAGTCCAACGGGTTCTTTTATACGGAAAGCCTCTGGGCGTCCGGTCTGACGAAAAATAAAAAATTTGTAAAATTATCGTCTCTCGACTGTCGATTTCGACCATACCACTGGACCGAACTTAAATTGTTGGATACTCATCCGACGCAGAATTTAATGCTCTTTAATTCTTGTAATAGTGAAGTTTTCGTTGGAAAGCACCGCTTTGGAGTTATAGGCGAAAAACTAAAAAAGGGCCGAAGATTTCGTGGTTCTTTTGATGCCCTCAGGTAAGCTCGAGTCGAAGGACTGTGCAAATCTAGGATACTTATATTTGACGTCAAACGAAGCCATCGAAACGATCTCCCGCTTTCCAACATTTATTTCCACCAACGGTTTCTATTTTACTGGCCTATTATTAAAGTTTAATTATTATAAATTAAATTTATTTTAACATTTGTAAATATTTTAATTAATAACATTGATTGATGTCAGTTTGCTCAAATGTAAAACTGTTATAACCCTATTTCAGGTTAATAACGACTAATTAACACATTTGAGCAAGCTCAGGAAAAAATTTCCTATTTTACTTTACTGTTCTGCTATAAATAATTTTTCTTTTATTTTTCTTTGAATTAGATTTTTTTAATTCTCATTAATAAAAATAAAGACTGTGTTTTCAATTTATCTATGTGTTTATTTGATGTGTATACAAGCATCCGTTTCTTTCTCTTTTCACATATAGAGTTTAGCTTGCTGTTGTCCAGTTGCGGAAGTCCAAGTGTCTTGATTGTAAGTTCTTTTCTTCCAGGTATAAAAATCAATAAGATTTCATTATTTCATGTTCTATCAAATTAAACCTGAGTTAGCCAATTGGGAAAAAGGAAAAATATTGGGGTATATATTTTTTTATTTTATTAGATTTCACCGCAGATATTTTATGACGCTGTCATCGTGAGCCAAAAATTTCTATATTTTATCTTTATATCACCTTAATATACGGTTTCTATAGTTTTAATAACAACAGCACAAAAAGAAAGTTATGTAAAATATGACATATTTCACGTATAGATAATTAAGCGTAAACGTCAATTGTTAAAGCAATTATAGAAAAGGGTTTAATTCGCGTAACTATGCTCTCATTAAACCTTTATTTTAAACGCTTGCATAATAAATAACTATTAAATAAAACACCATTTTATGACATCAGCTTTGTCAATGTTCAATTGTGAACACCCTTTGTTCACTACTTACGAGTCGCCACTGAACTCTACCAAACTACCTGAGGAAATTAGAGATTATTTAAGATAATAATATCAAATGATAGCGTTTTATTTATTAATTTCGTGCTCTTAGAAGAATCCAGGCACGTCATCAATTTGTATATATACCTTCAAGCGCACAATGATAAGGTGGCTTTTTCTCTAAAGTAAAATAACACACTTCAATCTTTTATTTGAATCTTCCGCTTGAAACGTTGCCAACATCAAAATGTAAGTTGTAAACAAACAAGTTCTAACCTTACTTAATGTATAAACACTGTCTTTAAAATATAATCTTAATTATTACAATTAAGCTTTATAAAAATCTTTTGCAGATGGATTTATTGGAAACAGTATTAAGATCAGCCAATGCGGAGAAGTACATTGATATATTAAAGAATCGTAACATAGAAGCTTCAACATTACCTTTATTGACTGATAACGATTTGCAAATCATAGGGGTAGATGATGAAAATACCAGAAAAGAAATAATTTTAAAATCATCTACTTTACAAATACCTCATGAGTAAGTAGTAATAGATATGGTTATCCTGTAAAGAAATTTGAGTTTTCCACATCAATTTTTTAACGTAATTATTTTTTTTGCAGGAGAGCAATCGATTTAATAATAGACAGAGAATATGTTGAATTAGTTCTGAATCAGATATCTCACCAATTGTATTTACATCATGCTTCATTATCATGTGCAGTCAATCGTAGAGATGTTATAGTATGCGATATTAAACTGCGTAAGGCATCAGAATGTTTACTTGATTGTATTTCATCATTAGAAAAAGAATTAGATAACTTTGAAACTAAGGTAGGATATAAAAGTCAACAAGAATTTCACTGAATACTTACTCTTTTTTATTTCAGTATGTATCAAGAAGGAAAACGAAACCTAAAAAGAGAAAAATATTATTAATTGGTTTAGCAGTGGCCGCGTCTTCTTTTGCATTATTTATTCTAGGCAAAGCAATTACAAATTGTATTACTAAATAAATATTTTCATTATACTTTTTTTATCTGTGTGTGCTTTTGTTATATTAATTTTATGTGCGATGAATTATAAAGAACGGAACACCTACCGTGTTGCTATTTATTTTCTGATTTTAGTACAAAATAAAATGACATTTGCTACACTACCAAGTGATTAAATCAGAGATTAAATGATAAATCAAGACATTGTTCCACTATTACCATAAATTTTGCAGTACTTGGTTAATTTTTCAGAAATATTAAATTTACTGTCCCTGCTTAATATATTACGAATACCTTTTTACCTGTTCGTTCAGTACAGTGAAGAGGTAATAGCAGTTTATCTAGCCAGGTATATATTAATAACTAAACTATTTTTTTAACAATAAAAAGTAAACTTTGTTATGTCATTCACGTGGCATGTCCCTCGTATGTATTCTCAAAGTAAAAAGCAGTTTTTCTAAGGCATCAGTTAATGATTATTATTGTTCTAATTAAGGAGAATTGTAAAACAAGTATAGGGCTCTCATCCAGAGTCGGTATTTAAATATTAAGCATCGACTACTACACAATCAATAAAATGTTGTCCCGGATATTTTTGTCATTTGCGTGGATCTAACTAAGAGAGAAGAACATTATTAAATTTCATGTATAGTATCAGTATTTCTACTATATCAGCAATACACATGTATTTCTTGCATATGTAATTTTAATTAAATCAACATGTAGTGTCTTGTTCAGTTGATCTATAAACTTTATATGGGTAGTTTACATGGTTTGATGTAAGAGTACATTTATTTCGTGTCATTCATGTGGTTATCATAATTTCTTACTGGTGTTGTATTTAGAAAAAAATTCGTAAGTAAATACACTTCTTGTGTTGTTTCATTATAGCTGTAGTATGAAGCCACCAAAGAAAATAGTCTACGCACTATATTATATTAATGCTCTAATAGTCATTCACGTAGCATTTTCATTGTCATTGGCGTGAATTTGTAACTCAACACAGAATACAACTTGTCCACGTAAATGAGAACTCCTACATACATTCATGTTCTTACATTACGGGATGCAAAGAAAATGTTGAAAAAAAGAAAATTCGAGAAGGAAAGAAGAGAAAAAATTAGAAATGATCCAGTAAAGAAACAAATGGAAAAGCTTAAACATGATGACTACCATATCACGTAAAATAAAAATGACTGATTTTTATTTTACTTGTTAACCATATTCTTAAGCATTATCGTGTTAGAAACATCTTTTTATTATAATATTAAAGTTTAGTTTTTTTAATTAAATATAATCGTTTCTGTCATTTGCATGTTATTTAGATCATTTATGTGGATTTAAACATGGTAAAGGTCGAAAATGTACAGATAAAGCTGTACTAATCAGCAGATGTGTTCTACACGATCAATTAATCATACTCTTTCTTAGAAAAACAGATTTCAACATTTTTCTTTCCCGTGAATTTTTCACATCCAAATTGTGGATTTCGGCAGAAACACCCACTTGTATGTGTTTGCTATATATGCAAAACCGTGCTGCCAAGGCTGGTCTAAAAAATTAAACTAACTGAATTTGATGTGTACCATTAATTATTTCCTTGTTTTTTTTTCCATAATTATACCTAAACTGGGCTTTCTAGTACTACAACAGTTATTATTTGAATTTCATTTGTTTGTATTATTTGTGAAATATATTAAAAGTCTCTAAGCTTACTCGTATATAAAATTAAAAAACTCAATAAATAAAAAATGTATTATCTTCTCTGCTGTTTTATGCGTTCACGAAATGTAGAAAGTAAATTGTATCTAAATAGGACAAGAAAAAAAATTATTAAATTATCAATAAAATATACATCTATACTATATTCTCACATATAACATTTTCCCCTAAAAATTCCCATAGGAAAATAACTAATAAATAATAATAAAGTAAATAATATTTAATGAAAAGCGCAGCAGTACATAAATTAATTCTCCTGTCATAAGATTCTTTCTTTTCTCCTCTCTTTTATGACAAAACCATTCCTGTTTAGTGTTGTATTGTTTGTCGGCTACTTTGAAGTGATTTATAACTTTCACAAAACAGTCTTCCCAGTTCCCGACAGGCGAGGTTCGCCGGGTGAGGCTGAGCCTCGCCTAAACGAAATCAAATAATTACTAAATAAAATCTAAATATTTTACCGTCAATTATTTTTCTATTACTATGTTAATAAATTTATTCTATCAATAGTTTCTAGATTAAAAATATTGAATTTAATATAAATAAACTTATATAATAAAATGTATTTATTTGCGCATACCCAACGCAGCACGATAAACAGAATAGACGAGGCTCAAAATTTCAAGCTTCAGTTCATGCATCTGTATGCATTCGCTGGATCGTTACAGTGCAGCAGCTTAGTTATCGGTCGTATACTCTTCCTATAGGCAGAACTGAGACTGTGAATTCACAGCTTCGTGAATCAATAAAAGATCGAGATTCGTATCATATGTTATTTTATCATCGCGACCTCCGCCCGAATACTACCGAAGACGATTTCTTTCATGTTTTGTTTTACTTTACTTATAAGGTGCTTTTATAAGGTATTCACGAGAACATTTAGGTATGTTAGTGAAAAAGGTTGGGGATTTTAATTAAGCAGCTAGTAACAAATTTTTGTTTTAGGTGCAAGAAAATGATCCACAATATGCTCGCGTGATGTGTTTACTAGAAACACCATTTTTAAGGCGTAATGAAATAGGATAGCAACACATTTTAGAGCAACGTCCGACGTCAAAAATCGATATTATGTCTGTTGTTACAAAATCGGGCTTTTCATAATTCTTGGTATGCAAGAACGTTTTAAAACATTTCTAGGTCTTAAGCGTATTGAACGTAGTGCTTCTACAGTTATAGAAGCTTTGCAAGAACACGCATATTTAAATACAATTTTATACAACGAGAATGTAAAAAAAAATCGGCAACTTATGTGTTATATAATTGACGTTACAATTTTATTAGGCAGTTAGAAATTGCCATTTCAGGGCTATGATGAATCGACTACTTTAGATAATCGTGGTAATTTTAAATAAATATTTGAGTGCTTGATTAAGCTCAAGGTAAGATATTAGCGAACATGCTGAAGAAGTTAAAAACATTTTTAATGGTCAGTCAAAATCTATTCATAATCAATTAATTTCTTGTTGCCATAATTATTTAAGAGAATCTATTGACAGTGAAATTAATAATACAAATTATTTTGTAATAATTGCTGCTGATACAACAGACATTAGTGAAAAATCACAATGCCCAATTACCGTCCGGTTTGTAAATAATGTAAATTAAAAGAACGATTTTTAGGGTTTTTTGACTTAAGTGCTGATAGAACGGCAAATGCATTATTTGATCTAATAGCTAAAGTTTTATAACCTGTAAGCTCGGTTCGGGGTCCGCGTACGTAGTGGCGCAGTGTGGTTTTCGGTGATCTCGGTATCGGCGGTAACTCTCGGGCGCCAGTTATTCTAACGTGGTATGCTCCACGGAACCGGGTAACTGCTAGTGAAGAAATGATAATCCAGGGAACTTCTGGGGTTGCTGAGGTCGGCCCAGTCTGGATCACACCACCTGCTCCTAAAGCTTTCACAAAATAAGAGGGCGTTAAAGCTAACAAATAAAACACACAATTATTCAACCAAACAATATTTATTACTACGAAAGCTCCAACCCTTCAGTAAGCTTCAATCTCTATAACTAAAATAAACATACGGTTATCTACGGTTACCTACAATAGCCCCAGCAAGCGGGGTGCAATACGGCGTGCAATAATAAGCAAGCATGCGAATACGGTGTCGTGAAACGGGGTTGTCGGGTAATGGGGAACGGACTGGAGTAAGGAGAGCGGGAGGAGATCCCCAGGCTACGCACAGCGAGGTCTCGGAAAACGGGGCGAGGAGAAAGGAAGAGGCCTCCAGACTACGCCCAGCGAGGACTCGGAAATCGGGGTGAGGAGAAAGGAAGAAGCCCCCAGGCTACGCACAGCGAGGTCTCGGAAAGGGTACGGAAACAGGAAGAGACCCCCAGGCTACGCACAGCGAGGTCTCGGGTAGGGTACGGACAAGAGGGTAAAAGTGAGAGCGGCGGTAAAATACTCTTATATTCCCCGGGAACGGTCCGGTATTTTGGGCTGGCTGGCTAGTCTGCTGGGCTGGCTGATCCTGTTGGGAGTCCTGGACGCGGACTGAATAAATCAAGCGACCGTACCTGTTTATATAGGCGTTCTCGGAGCATGAACGAAATGGTAGGAGTGAAACGGAGCGGCGCACGCCAAATATCGGTTAGGGAAGGGATGCGTGCACTCGCTTGAGTCGGCCGCTTATCCGAACGGTTTGAGATTGCACAGCTGATAGTTATATTCACTCTTTTACCCATAATAATTAATTAAAATTCTGTAACTTCGTTACAAACCATTTAATTTTAAACAAAAATTAGTTACTCAATGTTACGATGATGCTAGCGTTATGGCCGGAGAGTTACTGAAATTGGATCTGGTGCACCTTAAGCAATATTTACACATTAAATTGGGTTTTGCAACAGGAGTTTCTTTTCGAGCCTCACCTTCCTAGAAAGCTACGAACTGCCACTGCTTCCCGAATATGAGGATGATTTAACCAAGTAAGTATTATTTCAAAGATTTATTTGAAGTTTCCAAATAGACAGTTTTAAATTATATTTAGTTTTAAATAGTACATTAATTCATGTAAACCACATTGCTCTTTCCCAGAAAAAAATACCTGGTATTGCACCCTACAACCTTTTATCATTCCTGGTTTAGTGTGGTTTTAAATATTTCTCAAAGTATTTAATCATTTGTTTAAACAAATCTATACACCTGGAACAGATTATTTTTAAATATTTATTCAAATAAAAAATATGTTTATAAAAAATATAAAACTATATTCAAAAAAGTAAAGTTATATCAACAAAATTGTATTGTTATGTTAAAAAACTTCTTATCTATATAATAAAATATAAAAATGTAAAAGATAATTAATGTATTTATTTCAACATTTCAAAAAATAGATTGTCTCCTTCACTCTTAAACCAATTGGTCTAACAATCAACTTTGTCATAATACGTCCTTTACTGACATATAAAAGGACCGTCAACTGAATTTCTTCAGCCAGTTGATTGATAATAATGTATTTGCAGATTTTTTTTGTAAAATAAAAAATACAATAAAAATTCTGTTTATCCTCCCTTTTGGAGAATTTTGTACTAAGTTGTTTCAGCCTTTTAGCCCTTTCTTTTATGAGAGTAATGATCATTCGAGCATGTGCGTTCTATAAAGCAACACATTTTGGTGTTCACTCTGTTCACTGGATTTCAGCTGAGAGGTTTAAATTAAGTTGAAACAAGCATTTGTACTTTTTTTTTGGTTTTAGTTTCAAAGTTTCTAACAGCAATATTTTTAAATTTGGCGATGGGGTGTTAGTTGACCCCCATGACAATAGATGGCGATAACGGAACTCGGGTTTTATAGCCCCTTTATTTTCAAATAGTAACGACAACGATTGATCTCGCCGCTGAAGCAAAAGCACCAGAACGATGTTGGCGACATTGAAAGTTACCAGATTTGACATTCCGTTTTGCAATAAATCTTAGGTTTAATAATAGTCAAGTACAAAAATATTCGCAATTTAACATTAATTGGATAATGGACAATCATGTTCTGTAAAAACGATCATATTGATATAATATACTCCTATGAAATTGTAATCCTTAAACAACGTTTTATTAAATTGAGATACTAATCTCCATGCAGTAATTTTTTCTTTATTAAAGTTTGTATCAGGTTTGCTCCACGATGTCGCTACTATCTATTTGAAATAGCGGGGCTATATCGGGTTTAATATTTTAATAAGTGTTTTAAGTGTTAAGGTTGGAAATTGAGAAACTCCGGGAAAATTGCCGTTGGCGTCGCTACTGGTACAAAACATTAATTCATTTAGTTCAGTTTCAGACTTTTAAGATTATACTACAAAACCATAGGTGGCCCTCGCGTCGGAAAGTACAATGATTTGTAATAACAATAATGATTTCGTATAAATATTAGAGAATTTATATTAAAACGTCGGTATCGCATCAATTTCAGAATAAATTACAAAGCCGATCGCTATAATTTTTACATGTTTAGTTAGAATTTATGAAAGAAAATACTAGAGATATAATGTTTTGCATTACATAATTGATTTACAGATACTTAAAGTTATCTTTGTAAGCTAGTTATGGTAATGCATACGTTTAAATGTAAACCAATTTAAAAATTTCATCGAAGATTAATAACCACTGCTGTGAATTAAATCTAAAAATAATACTAAAATACAGTAAAAAGTAGAGTCCCTCTATAATAATATTAAATAATAAGAATAAGAGTTGGGACATGTACGATGCCAGATTTTAATTGGCTAGATCCAATGTCAAGGAGTACATGATCTTAATAGTCTGACGCTTTGTTTTTTAAATTGTATAACAACATTTACATTACTTTACATCCTAATACACATTTTCTTTATGAAATTAAATTTTCTTAATATAATATATGTATTTTTTATAAGTAAATAAATTATTATAATAATGTTGAGTCGAAAGACTTATTGACATCTATGTACGTAGTTTGTCAAGAAACAATTTGTCAAATCAAACAACTGAAAATTGATAGCTGAAAATACTTTATAAGAAATCAAGTCGTTCTTGACATTGGATCCACATGTCCTAACTCTTATCTTATATAACCTATTATTATTATACAGGAACTCTAGTAAAAGCATGCTACAGCGCCATCCCATTCAGAGTAACTGAACTATTGTCCACCAAAACTGCTTAAAAATGAGAATAATGGTAACCGAAACTGTAACATGATTATTGTTGTTATAAAATAAACTTTTATCAATTAAATTTGTTCATCTGTGAACTACTCGAGTACTTTCAAATTAGAGCTATTTTAGTTTTAAGAAAGAAAAAATATTATACTTATTGTTACAGTTTTTATGTTTATTTAGTTATTTTCGAACAAGTTTTAATAATTCTTTTGTTAAAATTTAGTTCAAACTTTGATCTACAAGATTCTAATGTTGGATACACAATCTATGATATATTCTTTCTTAAAATAATGTAAATTCATAGGCTCTGCATAGCGTATTTTTATACAGTCACTTCCTCCCATGATGTCTTGGGCTGCCTAGAAATTAGAATGGTATACTGTGCGACTGTGTAAGATTGTTCTAACAATAACTGAATATCCAATCTTAAATTGATGTCCTATCACCGCATAGATAGCTATATTGTAATTTTTTAAATGATTTTTTTTAATACCTGCGGTAGTATTTTCAGTAACGGCTGTAAATAATAAATAAATAATAATGTGCACATTAAAACCTTTATACCTATTGTATAAAAATAAATCTGACATAAAGCATAACTTAAAATTTATAACTGACTTCTACTGAATTATGCCACTAGAATAAAAAGAGACAAAAAAAGTAACTTTGTTTCAGACAGCTTAGTTTTTAGGTCGGACGCGTCTGCTACTTACAAGGGCCACGTTAGCATCTTACACATCGGTATTTTTCAAACATGCGTCCGAAAAACCAATTGATCCGATTTCTTCGTATCAAAACTACCAATTTTGTTATAGAATTTTTATTTGGGAGTCCGTCTTGTCTCCTCCAATATTTTAGTATTTAGCCATCCCCTAGTTACGCCAATGATTATATGCAGTTGGCGACACTGCTAATATTCAACTACTTCAAATCATATCATATTTTTGAATGATGTGTGTCAAATATGTGTCATGTCTAGGAAGTTTAAATAATTTTTATATTCAAGTTTTAATAATTAGTACAAATAAAACAGGTTTAATTATGATTGAGACTTAAACAAGTTGTGTTGTCTTATATATTAATAAATATTTCTATACATATTTGTTAGAAATTACAATTTAACAGGGAATAAAGTATTTGTTGTGACGTGGAGTAAGGTTATGTAGTCACAATCTGTTAATTTTAATAGCGAAATATTGTACAATAGCAAATTTTTATAAAGTGTAAATATGTTCGAAGTTTCAGACACACAAAGTAAGTATTGAACACGTTTATTAACATTCAAAAATCTAATTTGCAAATTGGAATCTTTCAGAAATTGGAGTAGGATTAGCAGGATTTGGAACATTCTTCCTTTTCTTGGGTGTACTTATGTTATTTGATAAGAGTTTACTTGCTTTAGGAAATGTAAGTACTTCTCGTACATTTCTGTGTTTTATTACACTCTAATAAATAATAAATTCCTTATTTCAGATACTTTTTATTGCTGGTTTATCATGTGTAATTGGACTAGAACGTACATTTCGATTTTTCTTTCAAAGGCATAAAATAAAAGCATCGGTGGCATTCTTTGGTGGGATTATAGTACTATTAGCTGGCTGGCCAATTATAGGAATGTTATTAGAAACATATGGATTCGTATTATTATTCAGCGGCTTTTTCCCAGTTGCTGTTAATTTTATAAGAAGAGTACCTGTTTTAGGAACAATATTAAATATGCCTGGTATTAGCAGGGTATGTATGATTTTTAATCTGTTTGAATAACTAAATTATTATTTATATTTTTTTAGTTAGTGGATAAATTAGCTGGTGATCAAAGTCGAACGATGGTATGATTAGAGTGAAGTGTTCAATAAACTTAGAATAATATTTCCAAAACAATCTTGTATCCATTGTGCATCCTTAAATGTCATTCTATTCAATAAACATTACTATAGTAGGTGTCAGTATTGTTTATAATCGGCAACTACATAATAGTAAATAATAATTGACTATTGTTTTGCAAAAAATGGTCTCAATCTTCTTTTTTTTTATCTCTTAAGGATTGTTGAATTGTCTCTAGTTTATTATGATTGAATTTTGTAATTTAAACGGTTCAGAGAGAGTTGTATACATATTTTTAAATAAAAAGAAATGTATAGGAAATGTTTAATTCATTGAGCTGTTAATAGTTTAATAATAATGTTAATCGTAAATATAACATGAATGTTTTGGCATTGAAAAATGGTTATTTTTATAAGCATTGACAACACACTGGGTCATTTCACATCAAATCATTCAGACCATGTCACCCACCATCTCCGATTTAGGTGTGCTTTTAATGTCGATACAAAAAATGTGGCAAAATGCCTCATTTGGCACCACCTTTAATAATAATAAGGATGTTTACATCTGGCACCTACTGGTGGACTTCTGTTTTATGATCACATCTATCGGTCATATATTATAAAACAAAAGTGCTTCTATTGGTGTGTAGGAATTTGATCTAGGGAACATTGCACCGACCATAATTCTAACTTGTAATTGATTGCCTGTATTAAAATTCATAATAATGCAAGAGAAGATGTATGTAACGAGATCTTACATCTCTTTAAAAACAAATTGGAAGTTCCCATCATAAAACACATTGACAGATGTCACCGTGTGGGTGCTTTTAAGGTAGGCATTAAAAGATCTATAATTGTTAAATTTACCGGTTATGGGTACCGTTCACAAGTCTTTAACTCTAAGCGTAAATTAAAAGGGTTTGGTATTACTGTGCGTGAAGATCTAACTAAAGTTCGAGTTACTATATTAAAAAAATGAGTAGAGATTTTTGGTATGAACGTATGGTCACAAGACGGAACTATTAATGGTCAACAATAATAACAAAAAGATATGTATAAAAACAGAAAAAGAGCTAGAGGAGGCATGTAAAAAGAAGTAGTATCTAGTAAATAAAACCAGTTAGGTTTTCATAAACTATATTAATTTTATTTTTCTTCTCTTTCTACTTTAATTAAATATATAGCATTATTATAAAAATCCATACATTTATTGTAAATTGGTTATAGAAAGGAAATAAACATCTGTTGGCTTCCTATTGATAAATATATAAATTTAAAGTTTAACTAGTATCTTATGAAAAATCTCTAAAAACAAGCCGCTAAATAGGTCATAATCGCCCGACCGGACATAAAAAATATAAATCTGAAATTATAAATTTAAATATTACTTTAGAAACAGTATTTGTCAAAATATACTTACCTGGCAAAAATATCAATGCTGCCTATTTTCCTCCTAAAACTGATTATAAAACTTATGAAGAATATTTTAATGTTATAGAAAACACGGAGTTCTTTTTAAATAATGATGTTATTTTTGCGGGAGACTACAATTTGTCTTGCATCAGGGTACAGGGTATGATCTTTCAAATGGTAATGCAAACACAAGACGATTACAACAATTTCTCAATATCTTAAATCTTAATTTGCTAAATAATATAAAAAATTTCCAAGGACGGACACTGGGTCTGATAATTAGTAATCTCGAGGCAGGGGTACATGAGAATGATGATCCGATTGTACCTTTGGATGAATATCATCCAGTCTTAACAGTAACATGCAGGTTTACATGTAAACGCAAACACACATCCGGAGATACAGCGAATTGTTATAATTTTAAAAAGGCAGATTTTCCACTCTTGTATGTTTTGTTGAGAGATACTGATAGGCACGATCTAGATATCTAGAAAGTTACAATGATATAAATGAAGTGAAATAAATTTTATTCATTATTTTACAGTGTACTTGACCAGTCAATTCCAAAAGCGTATCGTCAACAATTTTATCGTTTTCCGTCGTGGTATACGAAAGAAATTATTAATAATATTAAATTAAAAAAAAGATATCATAAAAACAAAAATATTTCGGATTACCATTTGCAAGAATATTGCAGGTTACGGAAAAAGGTTTAAAAGGGATATAAAGGCTGCTTATACTGAATATGTCACATCTATAGAACAAGAATGCACGATACAAACGAGTTATGGAATTTTGTAAATAGGAAATGTCGTAGCAACTTTGAATTAGGTAACTCAATTTGAAGAAAAAGTGACTAATAATTCAAGTGAAATTTCAGATTTATTTGCAGAATATTTTAAATCCGTGTATAGTAACAACTCGACGTATAACGTTAATCAAATAATATCGGAGCTCAACCTAAATGCAACCATAAATAGTAATACTGATAGCATAACATTCTATACAGTAAATGTCCAAGAGGTTGAGGCGGTAATGCAAAAACTTAAGCCCAAAAAATCTGTGGGCCCAGATTTAATACCTCCGTATATATTTAAAGCGTGCCAGGATTTCTTTAGTTATCCTTTAACAGTATTATATAATCTTGCTCTAAAAACAAATACCTTTCCGGATAAATGGAAGATAACCAAAGTTATACCAGTACATAAGTCAGGTGATAAATGTAAAGTAACGAATTATCGACCGATATCTATACTGTCCTCGCCAGCGAAAATATTTGAACAATTAATGCATATTAAATTATATAGTACCTTAAAAAATGATATAACAGAGCTTCAGCGTGGATTTATATATAAAAGATCTATTGAAATAAATCGTATAACTTATATAGAGTTTATCAGTAGTATAATTGACAGAGGAGGACAGGTGGATGTAATTTACACGGATTTTTCTAAAGCTTTTGATTCTGTTAACCACGATATATTATTACGTAAATTGTATAAGTATGGTTTTTCTATAGATTTGTTAGTTTTTTAGATCTTACTTATAGTAGATTTCAATTTGTTTAAGTACAAGGATTTCAGTCGTCAAAGTTCTTGGTCTATTCGGGTGTGCCACAGGGCAGTAATTTGGGGCCTCTGCTTTTTCTGTTATTTATTAATGATCTCCCGTCTTGTATTCGGAAATGTGACTGTCTTATATTTGTAGATGATGTCAAGATATATAAAGAAATTACTAATATATTGTGGTGTTATTTTGTATATTGCAAATCGTCAATAAATTATAAATCTCAGGGTCGAATTAATACTCAATAGTAAAGGTTACCTATAATTTTTTTTTATTTTACCTTCATATGAGACTATAATGATTATCTTTCAATATTGGGTTCAATTATTGAAAGATTAAACTTTACAAATAAATCATTTAAAATTTGCCACTCTCACACGATGGTTAGTAGCTTTCAATAAATAAAGTTTGGTTATTACTAATAGTGATTGACACATATATCTGGAATGTCAAATCTGACAGTTATCAATTAAATTTTCCGAAGAATGAACAAGTAAGTATAGCATATATTTTTATTTAATTCTTTATTTTATAAATCTTTATTTTTAGGATGTTAAAATGGAAAGAAATCTTATCCTGTCAACTTACACATTAACTTTTCCTTCAGGTAAGTCTTCCTCGTATGTCTCTCCAATAGTTTCTTGTTATTTTGACATATGTATTTTCTAATTCTTTTCCAACAATTACCTTCACTTTCACTAAACCTACAATTTCCACAACATGCACTTTTCGTTAGGAACCGTGGCCACTGCTGCTGAATCTGCAGACCTCGCACACCAAAGACCTCGTCACCGAACCACTGGACTGCCTCAAGACTGCTACAAGAATGCCATCCTTCCCAGGTCAGGTTAGTAAATTCGATATTTCTTTTAAATTCCTTTTACCCTTTATGGTTTTCTTCTTGTCTAGGGCTCGAATGAAGACTGCAAGCTCCCCAACACCTCAGTAATTACTTATCTTCAAAATCTTTTTCTTCTGATGAAGCCACCTTAATGATTCTTTTCTTTTACAGGAATATAATGAAGAATTCGACTCTTCAACACATTGGTAAGTAACAAACCCAGCTCAAAGACGGTTTTTCAATTTATTTTCTTTTCTCAATTGCTCTTACTGTATCGTTATGCCCTTTAATATTGCTTCGTGTAACTAATACACTGAAACTCTTCCTTTAATCAATAAAACGCTGGACTTTCTTTTTATGTTTATTAATTTAACAATTTTACTTCTTGAGCTTTATTATTTTACAAATTCTATTAACACATTTATTTTATGTACTATTATTTATACAAATTTTCTCTTCAGTAAGAATTTTATAGATTCTCAACAACCAAAAATTTATTATTATTTCATCTCCACGAGAGACCACCTTTTTGGGGGTCTCTCAAGTTTTCAACTATTTTGTCTGTTATGTTTTTCTTTTATCAAAATACCCCCTATCTTTGGTACCTAATTCTTTCTGTTTCCTCACTAACAATGTCTATAACCATAGAAATTATTTTTTTATACATTATTATTGAAGTTCAGAGAGAATTTTAAATATGCTATAGAAAATCAATATACCTTTAAATTATTTTTTTGATTGATGCCACGATATCTTTACCTAATATACATGATTTTTAATTTTCAGGTTGACTTATGGTTTTGATATCCTTTCCTTTTATTATCCTTTATTCTATATCCCCCTATTCTATATTAAAATTTTGTACAACTTCCAAAATATATTATTTAAAAATAATCTCTAAGTTATTAAGATAATGGAGTTTCTTCAAGATTCTCATGAAAAAGATATTTTCTTACTATCCGGAAGTATTTTACGAGATTGTGCCAAGTTGATTAATTTTTCAAATTGCATCTTCTGTTTTTTTCACGGAAATGTGTTCTCCACTTCATTCTGCATACGGTAGTATTCTGTACTTAATGATCTAATATGCGTTTAGGGGCTTAAAAAATGTTCGATCTTATCTTAAAGCAAATGTTAAAAATGCCCTCCTGTCGACTCTACAAAGACTTCAAAACGCATCAGTAGTTCCCTTGTAGACACGGTTCTAATCATAATATTTGTTGAATAAATAATTTAGTTAGTGAATATGAAGTATACAATTTATAACAAATTTTTTTAAACCCCTAAATGTGCATTAAATAATTAGGTACGGTATACTACCGTATGCAGAATGAAGTAAAGAATACATTTCCGTGAAAAAAAAAACAGAAGGTGCAATTTTAGAAATTAATCAACTTGGCATGATCTTTTAAATGTTGCTCTGAAATCAGCGTTTAAGGATGTTTTCTGAAGGACTATTTTGATTCATTACAATAGTTTTCGGTTGATTTCTTTATCTTTTCAAATAAGGAAGATACTGCATGTAAAGAACATTTTGGGACACCCGGTACATAAGTATCAGCTAAATACAAATAATTTGATCTGGAATACAAAAGTCCTTAGTTTCTAGTTGAAATTATCTATATTTGCTATCTAATGTCCCACTCAAAATTGATTGTGAATTTCAGGTATAAATTGTGTTCAATTTGAATTTTCCACATTTTAGCATTTCAGTTAATTCGATGCATGTATATTTGTTGAGTGTTCTTCTTCTTCAGCTCTATCACCCTTTCTGGGTTTTGACTTGCTTCACTATTTTTTCTATATAATTTTCTGTTTTCTTTATTATTCTGAAATCTTCTATCCATTTCTTAGCTGACCTTTCTCTTCTTTGTGTGGTAGTTCTCTATCAATTTCTGCATTCATAAGTATTCTGTATCCTTTCATATATCTTCCTGACTATCATCCTCTCCCATCTTCTTAGCATCTTTTACTTTCCTGGGTAAGCGTCCATGTTTCTGCTGCGTATGTTGCGACAGGCTTTATAACTGTATGATATATTTTAATTTTTGTAACTTTCTTAAGTATTTTGGCTTACATCAGGATTATATTGGCAAAGTATGTTTTACTACCGTGTTGTATTCGCCTTTTAATTTGTTATCTTTAAACCACAAGGTTACCTAGCCAGTTAACTAAATTTTAACCTGACACCTATCAAATTCTAAATTATTACGTTCCTTAGTCCCTACTCGACAGGGATCAACACGGTCACTCACTTCTTGTGCTGGGGCCGTTCATGACTTGAAACAGACACTACAAGGTAGACCACTGATAAAACAAAGGAAAAGCAAAGGATGCAGTCGTCTATCTATGATTATACAGTCATTTTAGTGTTGCATCTTGTATCAGATAGTGCTAAAAGATGCATTAGATTAAATGGTCACGTGGGATATATCTTCAATTATTTATGAGATCGGCAAGGAAAGTCATAGTATGATCGGTAAGTTTCTGACATTCAAAAAAGATGTGTTCTAGATCACTTCTGATGTGACAAACATCACATAAATAAGAAGCAATGACATTTATTTTATAAAGATGTGCCGGGTAGCGAACATGGCCTAGTCTTAAACGTGTAATATTTGTAATGAATTTTTTCGGTAATTTATAAGACTCATGCCTAAATTTAGTAGGCAGTTTTGGTTGTATAAAAAATAGTTTCGTAGGATTGGCCATATAAGAAGATTCCCAGGAATATCTCCATTTGTTCATAAAATCCTGTTTAAACCAAAGGAGTTTGGAATACTCAGGGGAATATGTAAAACAGCGCCAGAATTAGCACTTTGCTTGAGTAATGAATCCACATGTTCGTTATTACTTATTAGTTAAACCAATCCATATAGCTTTAATCCATATAAAGTTAATTACATGTCCTTGTAATGAAAGTTTTTAATGTTATAGAGAAACAACAGCCTTGGTAGTGTAATGTCTAGCGTGCCGGACTTTCACCCAGGCGGCCCGGGGTCGATTCTCGGTGCCGGCAGATCTGGTTAAGGTTTTCTGCAGTTTTCCTTCGCTGTGACACAAATGTGGGATTTGCGCTGTTCCATCTGTAAGTCGGCTGCAGCCGCACAGAGGGTCTACGTAATAATAATAATCGCCTCCTCCCTCCCGCACAAGCTTATAGCTTCTGGGGCCTGGTTTCCAAGTTATGGGTTGTAGCAATTATTATTATATAATGGATTGGTTTGGAAAGATCAAGTAGTAGTGTTGGATAAGGCTTTCAGAACTGATAGTAAATCTGATATAATCAGTATATTCTGTGCGGTAATAGCAGTAGAATATTTTAGGGCTTCTTCAATGGCAGTCGCTTCAGAGAAAAATATGGATCCACATTCATTAATCCCAGCCAGCACACTGAGGTTATAATGACGTTATTCTTAAGTCATTATTAGTTGACGATGTCATATGACTAATAAATGATGTCCATAAGACGTCATATAATGGGACGTACGTAGACGTCTTCAAAACGACGTCTTCTGGACGTACAATACAATACGTACAAGTTTCATTAAAAAGATATTATTTTAGCAGGGGCCAAGGAATACTGGTCATATTAAGCAGGTGGTCACAATATTGTAGTATATAATAAATGTTATTTCCAATATTCCACTATTTATTTATAATTCCTGTCTTAGTCCTAGATAGGACGTTTTAATGACGTCTTATATTGACGTCTTTGGGCTGTGACATAATGATGTCAGTTTTACAATTTGACGTTGTTACTGCCGAAAAAATGGCGACATTATGACGTCAGTGTGCTGGCTGGGATCTTAAATGTAGCTTCTGTATTATGCTTAGGAATAAAGAATACAGCTCCAATTCCGTTGTTAGATTTGGATGTGGATAAAAATTTATTCTTAATGTCTCCATTTTTATTTTACTACATAGGTATATAATTTTGTTTCCCTTTTCTACTGTATATTTTCCTACTTTAATGTAATTTATTGTATTATTATTACTTCCTTATTTGCATAGTTTTTGTTTATAGTTAAGCGTAGCTTTTGGTCTTCTTCTATACACATATAACAAGCCTTGTTGAGACAGGTAAATCAGATAATAAAACTGCCAATACCTACTCTATCTTTCGAGTACTTGCAGGAAGGTTATTAGGATTACTTAGTACTTGTAGAAAAATAACGGGAAAGATAGAAAAGTTGACTACATGTTCAAGTAAGGACTGTTAAGGTTATTGATAAAATGATTTAAGATTAGTAAAAACTTGTAACTATGATGTAACTATCATGACAGATAAAGATTTCCCAGCCATTGTAACTGTGCGTGTTTCAGCAAGTGTTTTACTGTTATTCAGGTCTATTCTGTAAGCAATCATATCAATTGTTACACTCCAATTGATTGTTATGGGACAACCATAACAAGCGATTTTGCAAAAGTGCTATTCTCTAAGCACTTTCTGTATCAATCGATTGCTATGTCATAATAATAAATTGAAGACTCATATCAATTGTTATCCGGCCGTTGTTATGTACTCACCTCAAAACTTTATTGTGTTTTATTATTACAAAAACATTACTATTTGTATAAAAATTCTTTTATGTCAGTAGAAAACCAATGCAGTTGTAAAATAAACCTCAAGAAAAGTAATTTCGCAAACGTTTATGTTAAAAACCGGTTCTTCTAACCTCACTTTTTGGTAGTCGTGTTTTGTTAACAAGCAGGTAAATCTCAACACTACGAATGCCCAAGCGCCCGGCATGGATGCATGCCGTTACAAAATGTTTGTTTTGTTTAACCTCAACTAATATACGTATATATTTATAAAAATTAATACATCATGCATGCATGATGATAAATAAATAAGTGTTTTTACTATCTTTCCAACTGTCAACATCGTTCTTTTAGGCCGTAACTTGTTATTAGGATTAAAATAAATGACTATTAAGAAATACTTAGGAATATTTAACATATTCCTATCACATGTTGGTCGCAGTTTTCCCGTAATTAATAATTTACTTGTTGCTCATAAAATCTAATAACAAATTAAACTGTTTTTCACTAGTTTTCAGCAGCTTTTATATCTTTACTACTCATTTTTAAAAAGTAGGGAATTCCCGCGGGTATCAAACATATCAAAATGTCGAGTTTCGCGAGACCGATGGTAGATGGCAACAGTGCGCGCATGCGCAGTTATCTCCGAAGTTCTCAACAAGTGGCATTTCAATTGCTACGTTTTCTCTTCAATCGACGCGTAACAATTGACGTTACAGAATACCAAAACCAGCTTGAATTGTTATGAGTTGACATCAATTCGTTTCTCTTCAATAATTGCTATGCGTAACAATTGATATGAAATGGTTTTTACAGAATACATGTCATTGTCACTATCACTGTCATTGCTACTATCATTGTCACTATTACGTCATTTCCATTTTCATCGTTATAGCTATTGTTATCTTCATTGTTATTATATCACTATATCTAATATTATATTTATCAATAACAACTGTCATTGTCACTGCCATTATCACTGTGATTGTCACTGTCACGTCATTGTCATTGATTATCACTATAATATATAATATTATATTTATCAATAACAATAACTTACAAAAAGTAGCAAGCAACCGTATAAAACGCATTTTCTTTTAGAGGGAAGTCTTGGATTCCCACGCAGTTATGGAATTGTAAAATCGTTAAGATAATTTAAGAAAGTCAACATATTAGGTTTGCTTTCATTAAACTATTATGTGAAGACGTCATCATGCCATCAATGCTTTTAAATGAACAATTGCATAAAATCACCGGAAGTAAATATACGAATTCTATTTATAAACCAAAACGGTACTCTTTGAATCTCTCATTTAAATTCTTACAGCTTGCTTGGTAAAAATTAAAACTAATTTTTCAGTGCCGTGGTTTCTAAAGTGGCTTGTTAAAGGCATAGTAAACATGTTTTTGAAACACTTATTAACTACAAAAGAATGTACTATATAAAAGAGGATGCTTTATTTTTGCAATAAATGTGGTAAAGCTAAACGTTTCATGAAGAAATTGTTGAAAAGTAAGTACTGCATATAACTTGAGCTCTATTCGTGCTGTAAACAGTACAGGTAATGCTGTAGTGTCGTAGTACGTCTGAAAGTGCAAAAGTAAGTAACCATCATCGTATCCTTAGATAATAAAAAAGACGTTCATGTTTAATATGATTTTTATTACATGATTGCTACTCTAATTTCTGAATGAAGTTTTGGCATTTTATTCAATTCATTTTAACTTCGCATCTACTCATTTATGTATAATCTTTATATTTTCTCATTCTGATATCCACTAGGTCAAGAAATATTTCAATATTCGTATTTTAAATATTTTAGTATCTTTAAGGTCTTCATTTGTAAGATAACAATATTTGTGGAAAGATTAATTTGATGGAAATTTCCTGAAAAAAGTATACCTCGGTGGTTTGCCATTGCCATCCGGTACCGAGTCATAATCGTTGTCGGTTTCAGTTATAAATAGTATATAATAAGTAATAATATATCTCTATTTTGGTCTCGTAATGAGCTTATTAACGAACTACAACAACACCACCTATATTTATAGGTGGTGTTGACTACAAACAGTGGGTTAAGAAAACTCTTTATTATTTTGTTTTTCATTTTGTGACGTTCATACAAATGAGTTTCGAACAACTTGTGTTGGGAGGCGCCAATAAACATAGATGGCGCTGTACATCATCAAAATGTCTTCGATGTGCGGTAGTTGGCGTAGTTTCTAGAAGTTCTTTTTGCTGTGTTTCATTTTAATGCTGTTTATAATTTTGAAAGATTAAATTTAATATTCGTGTTAATATTTATTACAATCTTAAGTAGAATATTTATATTTCATAATTTTTGATATGTCAGTAAAATGAAATTATTCATAATCATATCTTCTTTGGCGTATTTAGGGGGGAGGGTAATGGACTGTGAATATTGTTCATAGCCGGATCCAGGGATAACATTTCCAATTAACAAGTAGTTATAGTTGTTTCAGTTTAGATGGCAACTGTCAGCGTCAAATTTTTATAAAATAACAAACAAACTTTTTTATGAGTAGTGTACTATCGCTTATTGATAGTAACGCCGTATCAACCGCAAATATGGACATTGTTGTATTTTCAGTGATGGATATGTCGGCTATATATAGTAGGAACAAAAACGGCCCAAGCACGCTATCCTGGGGAACTCCAGCACGGATTTTTGCAATAGTGAACGTTCTATGGTTGCACCTATTAGTTTGATAGTACCTATCGGATAGTTAAATAAAACTTTAGGAATAGGCAATATGGACTTGGGAGATGGAGTTTGATTTTGTACTATATGTTACACTCAATCAAACGTCTACGCTACATTTGTAAAAATTGCCGAGCAAAGTTTACGTTCTTCTACGCTCCTTGATATTATGTTCACTATTTTATTTGAGTGTCCGAGTAGCTGAATGTCTTTCTTGAAAACCAACTGGTGTTATTTAAAACGACTTTATTTTTTAATCGGTTCATGGCCGGTTTCACAAAGCTTGATTAACTTCTAATTAACTTAATCATGATTAAATTTGAAATCCAGAAATATAATTGGATAAAATTTCAGGTCTCTTAAATCTCAGCCAATGAAATCTCTAGATTTCAAATTTAATCACGATTAAGCTAATTACAACTTAATCAAGCTTTGTGAAACCGGCCATCAGTTTTCTAATAGTTTGGTTGCTGTAGGTTGAGAATCATTATTATTTGCGAAAATATGCATATTAGAGAAGATTGCATGAAGATTTGAGACTTTTGAGAGGTCTGATAGGATTTTGAAGTTACATTCTCCACCGATTAAACATCTATTTCCTACAGTAACAAGAAAGTCTTCATACTCTTTAAGATGCGACTGTATGTTCTGCAGGTGGATAAAGTGATGCTTTGTGATCGGCCATGGTTTGCTCGCACAGTATCTTCGTTGTACCTCACGTCACCGACTACTATGATCATTTAGCCGTCCTACTATAGTTTAGCTGAACCGTTGATGTTGAAATCATTCTTCCAGGGGTTATCTATTTGAGCATTGGTCACTTGAGTGTTAATACGAATGATTGGCTCAGTTCGGCAGGCGTTGGTATTTTGTATCGTTTTGTACGAATTTACGAATCGTACTTGCAGCAAGTCCTTGTACATAGGGAAACCCTTCTAACTACCCAGACCATCTATTGGAAATACTTCATCCAGATATTTTTCGAGAAGAATTACAAAATGTAGTGGCGTACCACTTTGTTGATACTAAATATTGGTAGTTTTGTCTTTCAAGGATTTTATGCTAAAAGCATGGCAGATTAGAAATCCACATATATGTAAAAGCTAAAAGAAACCAAAAATAGTGTTTTGGACCTTCTTGTATATTCATGTACACTATGTACATGTAGACCCTCATACCTTGTAAACTATTTATTCCAGAACCCCCCCCCTATAGTTGATCTTGGAAGAGAGTACTTTTTGATTTTAGTGAAAAAAAATGGACGTTTAATTTCATCATAGGCGATCCTAGCGTCAAAGCTAGGAAGGAAGTAGGAAAAAATAAATTTTTATTCGATTGGACGTAAACTTATATTTTAGGATTAGGACATTTGGACATAAAATTGATCTTTTCATCACAAGAGTGGATTGCATTTGTTTTTTGATTACGGCCTAGGCCTGAAAAATTTTCTTCGGACGTATGTTTTAGAGGGTATTTAAGGTTTATACTATTTATCTTTGGATTATTTTTGAATAAATATTACATTAAAAAGTATCTATGGTTTATCCCGTCAGCTTATCATTTATTTATTTTTGTTGAGCATTTTAACCTTCTTCTGTCATGTGATGTCGGTATGTGAAAGTAGGTAATGATAAATGTTACAATTATAAATAGGCACCAAATTATAAATTATTTATGAAATATGGAATAACAATCATCATTTCATACTTCTGCAATTTGCTGTATAAATTTGTTTTTACTATTTTGAAATGATACAAAATCTCTATCAGATTTTCATTTCAATTATAACTGCTATTCTACAGAACTACATCTGGTTTTGATTTACAGATAATTACGATGGGAAACCTAAACATATTTTACGTGCAATATCTGTGCATACTATCACTTGGGCAACTATCTCTGGTGTACATGAATCCAAGATGTTATTGGAGATCTAGCTCTTGCAGCACTTTAAAATGTGTTGAAGTAAATGCAAGCTATTTGGAATCAACACTACCCGATATGCACCACGAACACAATAATACCTACAACTATGATTTCACTGAAAGTGCAGTTCAAGATGTGTGTGTAATTTTAGATGTTAGTCATTCGAATGTAGACACTTTAAAAAATAAAACGTTATCTGTACATCATCCTCATGAGTACAAAGAAATACGCCTGAGTAACGTAAACATCACAAATATTGATAGCGATGCTTTTAGAAAATTTGAAACTCTGCAGAGGTTATTCTTGGAGCAAAATAAGATTGAAACCATTGACATAGTAGATGGATTGAGAAGGTTAGAAACGCTAGACATGAGCAATAATAAGATTAAAACTATAGGAGAATCAAATGTACCTAAAATAGATACGTTAGTCGTTTTGGATTTAAGTTATAATAAGTTAGTAACATTAGGCAAGTTGTTATGTAATTTTGAAAATTTAGAAGAATTGAATCTAAAAAGTAATAATTTAACTGAAGTGGAGACTTATTTTAAATGCAATAAAAAATTAAAAACTCTCAATTTGGCTTATAATCAGATCAAAGAAATTGGTACCGAAGCTTTTATGGAATTATTAGAATTGGATACTTTGAGACTAAATGGCAACCATCTTATAGAAATTCATGGAAGTGTATTTGAAGCGCTGACTAAACTTTCACGTTTAGAACTATGGGAGAATAAAATTAAAAGTGTAAATGCAACAACGTTTACTGGTTTGAGTATGTTGAAATACTTATATATTGAAAGCAATAATATCACAAGTATCGAACCAAACTCGTTTATTGACTTGAAGGTGCTACAAACTTTCTGGTTGCATTATAATCACTTACATATTTTAAAGACTCATACCTTTAGCGGGCTAGAACACCTAGAGACCTTAGACTTAAATAAACAATCCATTGTAAGTATAGAAAGCGAAGCTTTTGTTGGTATGAATATACTGAATTATTTAGATTTAGACAATAATGAGATTTGGGAAATTGATCAGAGAGCGTTTAGTGGTTTAGCAAAATTACAGTGGTTATCATTACGTAACAATCGTATTCATTCTGTACCAAACCTATTCTTACCGCTAAAAGAGCTCAGTCGTTTATCCTTAGCTGGAAACCAGTACTATTACTTAGATGCAAATACTTTTGCCGGTTTGAAAAACTTAGACCATTTACACCTCACTGATTCGTCAATTGCTTCAATATCAACTGGTGCATTTAATGGACTTACAAACCTAAAATCTTTATCACTGGACATGAATCAGATTGCCACCTTAGAAGCGGACGTATTTACAGGAATGCCAAAATTACATTTTTTAGATTTAATGAGCAACAAAATTAATCAAATAAATGCAAATGCCTTTTATGAGCTTAACAATCTGGAATTCCTAAGTTTAACGAATAATAGCATAATTACCTTAGTAACGCACAGCTTTAAAGGATTAAAAAGTTTAACTACCCTTGATTTAACTAAATTGACTATTAACTCTTTAGAAGGAGAAGCTTTTGAAGATTTATATAATGTAACAGAAATAGATTTAAGTTATAATGAAATTAAAATTATTAAAGAGAAGACATTCTGTGGTCTGACTAGACTGAAAGATCTAGCATTGGAAGCTAATCAGATATCAACCATAGAAGCCAATGCATTTGAAGGATTATATCAGTTACAGTCATTAAATATTTTAAATAATCCTGTTGAATCATTGGTATCAGATACTTTTACTGGATTGTTGAAATTAAAAAACTTGAATTTGTCTTATCTAAATATAAGTACCATAGAAAGTGGGGCATTCAACGGACTAGACAGTGTACACTCTTTAGACCTAAACAACAACGAGATTAGAGTTTTAGAAAGCAAAACCTTCAAGGGCTTATTAAATCTTAAGGAACTGTTTTTAAGAGAAAATGGCATATCTGAAATAGAGGCGTTTACTTTTGAAGGAACGAACACTGTTGAAGTTCTAGATATTGCTGGAAATACTATTACCGTTTTGAGAAGTAATGCATTTAATGGTTTGAATCGAATAACACTACTTAACCTCAGCAGTCTCAACATTGAAACTATAGAATCAGGTGCCTTTAGGGGCCTTGATAATGTCGTAACTCTAGATTTAACAAAAAATAAGATAGGATTTATTGCCAGTCATTCTTTTCTAGGCCTACCAAAGGTAAATATTTTACAATTGAATGATGGTATAAAAGTATTACACGAATATGCGTTTAGTGACTTAAACAATATGTCTCATCTAAATATAATAAACGCAGGCACCTTGAAAATAGAGAGAAATGCTTTTAATGGAATGTCTTTACTTGTGTCTGTAACTATTAATGATTCTCATATCAGTGTTATCAGTTCTGATACTTTTAAGGGTGCAAAAAAGTTGCAAACTATCTGGTTTAGAAATTGTACCATTGACACCATAGAAAAAAAAGCATTTTCGGACTTGGAAGACGTTGCAGTTAACAATTACTCTCATTCAGGTAACTATTTATTTTCTCGTATGTCAATTAAAAAACTAAACCCAGGGGCATTTATTGGTTTTAAACTCTTTAAGGGACCACTACCAAATTGTTTCCACACGTTAATGAATTTTTCAAACAACAACATATCTATTATATACGCTAATACGTTTGAAGGATTGGAAGAATTGGATGCACTTGATCTTAATATTAATAACATAAAAACTGTCGAAACATCTGCATTTTTGCAGCTAAAGTCGTTAAAGAGCCTACACTTGGCATATAATGATTTAGAAAGCATTTCATCAGAGGAACTTGAAGGTCTGTCCGAACTAACCGACTTAGATATTAGTTATAATCAGATATCTGATATTCAGACCATATCGTGTTTGTCCAAATTACAGCGCTTGGATATTAGCCATAATAAAATAACAACTCTATATGAAAATACGTTTTACGGCCAGAAAGACTTGTACTCAATAGATTTAAGCAATAATCAGCTAACCAATGTGTCTCAAGCTGTTTTAAAAAATCTTCCAGCTTTGAAATATTTGTATATTTCCAATAATAGACTCACAACATTCGATCCATTAGAATTATCTGTACAAAAACAGTTAGAAGTGCTCTCAGTGGGCTCCAACTGGATTTCAAGACTTCAAATTGACTTATTACTTAAAGTTGTACCTAAATTACGGTTGTTGAATATAACCCATAATAACTTTAATTGTACGGAACTGAGAGATATCTTACAAACTCTGTATATAAAGAAAGTCGATTACGCTAAAGAAGATGTTATTTGTAACACAAACCAAATTAATGGTGTGTCATGTGCGAAAATAGATTCTAAACCATTTCCTACCCAACCTGACTTTTCCAAATTAGAGCGACTCAATAGCGACACTAAAATGGGAGCGTTTGAAATACTTTTGATTGTTGTTGTGGTGTTATTTTGCGTGGAAAAAACACTTACTATAGGCAAATACTTTTATCAAAAGACTAATAATGTTAATGATAATAATGATAACACACAGTTATTAAACGAGATTTTATAATATATTCAGTATCTATTCAAAGATTAACATGGCTGTACTTATACCATAACAAACAGTACTTTTAAGTCTTATTTAGATGTGAAATGCAATTGTGTACAATATCTGTAGTTAGTTTAGGTTCTGTAGACGAGGAGCATTTTCTTTAAAGAAAAACGTTTGATATCAAATGCAGTACAATATAAGCTAGTTATTTACTGTTTGGATTTTAGCTGAATTCTTAGAGATATTAATGGTATTTAAGTAGAATTAGGTATTTTTTAGTATTAGAATGTTTAATTACCTATGCTATGGTTGTTTACTAAGGATTATGTGCGCATGTAATTTTGTAGTTTTTTACTAACAGAATAAAGAAATATTGGTGAATCAGTAAATTTTCTTTTCTAATCTGAAATCCTTTTTCTATGTACGATTGAATGCAATAGTATATTATATACCAAGGGACTAAAGTGCATCTTTTAATTCCGAGCGTGAAGTAAACGCTCTACGGATTAAAACGGTTGGATTACAAAAATTGCCAGAATTTTTAAAAATATTGTCAAATAACATTCTGACAATTGAATTTTACAAACATCACAATTACACCTAGTCTTGGGATAATTTACAAGGTTTATTTAATTTAACGCGATTATTTTACTTAACTCCCTGGAAAGTAACACAGCTATTTTACTTCCAATATAGGTGGTGTGAAAAGACATTATGTTTCGGAAACCAACACAACACCATCTAAAACTTATTGGCTTAACATGGTTGCATTGACAAAGAGAGTATAAATAAGGCAAAAAAATCTCAGTGCCAGATCGCCTGAAAATTAGTTGTTTTTAGGTTGGTGAGTGTCATGCTTTGAACTCTGTAAAACCAATACCACAATAGTTAGAAAGTTGTGTCACTGAATATAATTTCCAAGTACAGGTAAACTGTAAACCAAACTTAAAAGCAAAAAAATACAAACTTTTATAATACAGTTTGGAACACACATAAAACGTTTTGGGAGGTCAAATCTCCGAGAATGTAGATGTTAAAGGGGGACACCCCAAGCAGCATCTAAGTAGCAGTCACTGAGATCGAAGCTTTGATTGAGTAGTTGTTACGTAGCTACATGTGGGAACAACCGTCTACCCGAACTAGATGTCCCACTTGACTACTTTCTGTTTGCCAGAAATAAAACTCTCTTCTTGGAAGTGTTTTACAAAACTTTTAATGAAAACATATACAACTCTTTTACAAAAGCTGAACTGTCATATTCCCTTTTTTCTATATTAACAAAACAAACAACATTAGCAATGCCTACTTATATAACAAATTCTGTTCATAATTCTGTCTTTTTACCACATACTCCCACCTTTAATTTGGGGATCCACATTAAACGAACTACTTGTAACGTTTCGGCATTCGTACAACTCTCCCCGAACGCGTGGCACGTTGTATGTTGTCGACCGACTCACGCTCAACTTTTATTAATTCTTTTTTGTTCGTAGAAATATTCTGCGGTTTATTGGTTATTGAAACGACTTCTTCTCGATTTCCCACTTCCAATAAATATAATTTCTGAACAAATCGAATAATCTCCCCCTTGGTCGTTTTAATCTTGACAACTCTTGTGTGTCCATCTGGACCTGGGTATAACTCCAAAATGCTCCTCATAAGCCATTCTAAACGCTTCTTGTTATCACTGCCTATAAGTACTACATCGCCAATTTGCGGAGCAACAATTTGTTTCTCTTGAGTCTTTTGCACAAGCAGACTAAAATATTCTTTTCGAAACCTCGCTCTTAGATCTTGCCTCAAACGTTGTTTGTATCGTAGCCTCTTCTCGAAACCTGAGCTTTCAATATGATCAAGATCTCCGGAATCATTGTTGGAGATTTCTTGCAAAAACATAGATGGCGTAAGTGGTATCAAGTCGTCTGAGTCTTCTAACACGTACGTCAATGGTCGGTTGTTAATAACCGATTCGACATCACACAAAATGGTCAACAGCTCTTCATAATAAAGCAACAATTTTCCAAGAACTCGTAACAATAATTTTTTCATCATCTGCACCAGGCGCTCCCACCAACCGCCCCACCAGGGCGCATCAGGAGGGTTAAACTTCCATTGTATTCGTTTTGTAGCATAAACGGCTGTAATATATTTCCAGTCCAATGCTCTAAACAAGTTCTCGGCACCCATGAAGTTTCTACCGTTGTCACTATAGAGGACCCTGCTCCCTCTTGCAATGAAACGACGAAGTGCTTGCAAGAAACCTTCTGTACTTAACGAAGCTGTCAGCTCCAAGTGGACTGCTCTGTATACAGCACATGTGAACAATACAACCCATACCTTGCTACCATCTCGCAAATATAGAGGGCCAGCCAGATCCACACCAACAGTGTTGAAGACTACAGTATCTCCCACTCGATCAGCTGGTAATGGGGTAGGCAATGTATTGAATTTATCTTTTTCAAATCTTTTACAACGTACACATTGATTCTTTATTCGTCGTACTGTTTTGCTACATCTGAGAATCCAAAAACCGACGTCTTATCTCAGCCATCGTAGCTTGAACCCCTGCGTGGCAATTACGTTCGTTCACATATCTAATCAAGGCGTCTACAACAGGGTGACTTGAAGGTAATAAATAGGGATACTTGAAGTCGAACACATCATCACTACGAGTTATTTTAGTAGCTACTTTCAATAGCCCCTTTTCATCAGTTATCACTCGCAAATCAGGACCTGGGCGCTTATCTTTTGAAAAGCACTCCTTTTGTATCAATTTAATGAGCAACTCTTCATCTTTATTAATTTCATCAGCAGACAATTCCCCAACTAACCTCTCGTGCAAAGGTATCTTTGAATTGAATATAAACCTTTTTATCCAAGCAATCATACAGATTATTCTCGGATATCTTGAAAAATACTTACAATACCAAAGCTATTCATCACCAACAACATTTATAGCTACTGTTATCTTAGTTCCACATTCACCAATTCTAAATCTACTTCAGGATTCTCAACTGGCCAAAATTCTTCGCTCAAACTTAACCACGTTGACCCCTTCCACCATTGCGACTGTAATAATTTGGAGGGCGCACAACCTCTCGACAGGATATCAGCCGGATTAACTTTGCCCGAGATATGTCTCCAATTCGTTGGCTCACTCGAAGCGCGTATTTCATTAACCCGATTTTTAACGAACACTGCCCAGTTACTGTTTCCTTGGATCCACGCTACCGCTGTTGTGGAATCTGTCCAAAAATAAGTAACTATGTCCTTTAAGTTTAATGCAACCTTTACGCTGTTTAATAAACGCGTCCCGATCACACACGCCAATAACTCCAATCGCGGGATAGAAATTCTTTTTAAAGGGGCAACTCTAGATTTACTTTGCAGCAATAGCACAATATATTCAGAACCCCTCTTACTTCTCAAAAATACGAAGGCGGCGTATGCTCGTTCACTGGCATCACAAAACACATGAAGACTCCAGGTTGACATAGGGCTGCCACTGGATATCCAACGATGAACTCGAACACTAGATAAGAGATGGAACTCACTTACCCATATTCTGAATTTGGTCTCGATTTCTCCAGGTAACTTGTCGTCCCACCCTAATTTAGCTACCCAAGCGTCTTGCATACACAACTTGGGAACCAACATAGCTGGTGTGAGAAATCCCAATGGATCGTAAATCTTCTGTAAAATGGAGAGCATCTTCCTTTTCGTTATTGCCTCTTCCATTTCAAACTCGGGGATTACACACGCTACAGTATCTGTACATTTGTCCCACTTGATACCAAGCACTTTCGTTTCAGTCTCGCCAGTGTCACTACACGAACTACCGTCATTATCAGTCGTTGAACGTTCCCAGAGTCTCAAGTCCATTTTTGCACTGTCTAACAACGCGGTAGCACTTATGCGAAAATTTTCAAATTGCGTTAAATCGTCCACTGAGGTAACACGATTGCCCACGTACAAACTATGTCTCAAAATATCTGCACAGTCTTTTAGACTTTCCTGAGCACGATCTAAATGATAATCAATTACAGCTGCCAACAGATAAGGACTGCAATTCACGCCAAACACTACACGTTTGTGTCGATACACTTTGATTATTTCAGTGTTTTCTGGATCCCACCATAAGAAACGAAGAAAATTTCGATCTTCTGGATGTACACTAATCATGAACACCTTCTTAATGTCAGCTGTAACTCTAATCTTCTTTTCTCGAAATTTCAAAATTACTGAAGGAATTAATGCTAGTAAGTTAGGTCCCTTCTCTAGACAGTGATTCAGTGACAATGTATGCAACGATTTGCTCGAGGCATCAAATACTGGACGAATAGGGGTTGTACTAGACTCACTTTTAAATACAGGTCTATGCGCTAAATAATGACCTTTCAACTTTGCAACTTTGTATGCACCTACAGCATTCGCAGAATCTCCTTTTATATATGACCTTTGAGCACCACTATCAAACAATAAGCCAAGAACTTTACTTCCCGAGGCACCTGTCGTCTTGACCACTATTGTTTGCAGCATGACTTGACTGTCAACCACTTGACTTATACTTATGTTAGTGTTTACACCTTCTGTTGAGACACAGCTGACTTCAGGCATTTCATTGCTTGATTTACTGATTCTTTGTTCTTTTCCCGTAATTTTAAGTTGTGAACAAAGTAAGGCATAATGTCGCTTACCACAAATAGGACATTTTACCGTGACTTTACAGTTTCTCGCAATGTGGCTACCTTTAAGACATACGTAGCAACATTTGTTTTCTTGAATTCTCTTCCTCTTCTCTTCTTGAGAATAAGACTGAGCTTTTACACATCTGTCATTTTCATAACCACCACTACAAAATATGCATTTAAACTTCACAATATTTCCTTCACCAACATGTAGCCCAGATGCAGTATGCCGTTTTTCATGCACTTCATCAACACGTTTACCTTTCTCGTTTCTTTTACACGGAGCTTCAAATCCGTTTTTTACGAGGTTAATTCTCTCCTCTCCCTCAACCTCACTCTGTAAAAATTGCATGAGTAGGGCAAGTCTACTCTTATTAGTTTCCATATTACTTGACGCACTGTTAGCAACTACATTTACTGTACTTGAAACTGCATTACGTTGCCAAGCTCGCAAAATCTCTTCAGGAAGGCTAGATTCAACTAGCGGATAGAGCATGGCAGCGTATTTATCACTTATCACACCCAAAGACTCTAAAGCACGTAAATGAGATTCTAAAGTGTCGTACATTTTGCTTAAACTTTGTGCATCTCTAATATGTTTATTCAAGACAAGCTTTAGTAACTCACGTACATATACCTCAACCAACAGATCATCTTTTCCAAAACGACGTTTTAATGCTTCCATCGCTTTTGGATAATTGTCTTCAGATTGCGGATAACTGGACACTACTAAGTATGCTTTCGATCCCTTTACCATGGACTGCACTAAATACTGAAATTTATCTGCCACAGAAATCTGCTTATCTTCATCTATATGACGAAATTGAGCCCAAAAACCCAACAATTCTTTTAAATCTCCGTCAAATTTACATAACTGGATTTTCGGATACTTAGTGGTTGTAACGCCAGCATTATCAACAGAACGTAATGAATTTACACTCATCGCATCATCGTGTGATGATAAAAACTTATCAACTTTAAATTTCGCGGTTCTGTATTTCGTCTTATATTCCTCAATGCTAATAAACTCTGCATCTATAGCTTCTTCTCCAAGGTTTTCATCAATCATTAAATCTAAAATCTTCTGATCTAACTCATCTACTTTTCCAAAGTTTTCTGTCAAGCCTTCAAATTTTACTTGAACAGTAGTTTCATCAGAGTTTTCTGATTCAAGTATTTGCATAATTTCGTTGTAATACTTGGATATCAAACCTCGTAAAGGACGACGAGCGTTTCTTAATCTGTCCATCTGGCTACAAAATAATTTCGTTATGATCAATTACTTTTCACACTAATAATTATCACGTCGGCGGGTCACCAAATACTTATGTGGGAACAACCGTCTACCTTGACTACTTTCTGTTTACCAGAAATAAAACTCTCTTCTTGGAAGTTTTTTACAAAACTTTTAATGAAAACATATACAACTCTTTTACAAAAGCTGAACTGTCATATTCCCTTTTTTCTATATTAACAAAACAAAAACATTAGCAATGCCTACTTATATAACAAATTCTGTTCATAATTCTGTCTTTTCACCACACTACAACTAAATTTATGACTTTATACGTTTAATTACTTCAGTTTGAAATATATTAGTAATTATGTAGTTGTTACTACTATTTATTTGAACTATGTAGTTTCATTACTTCTGCGTAACATTTAAAGTATGTGGAACGATATTGCCACTTTAGTATAATTACTTTAAAGTCGTTGCAACTTCAAAGTGGTATTATGATTGTAGCAGTAACTTGCCCGAAGCTACTTAAAAGTTTCTAAAACTTTAAAGTAGTACTGAAAGTTCCTGCCACTTGTCTGAAAACGGAACCTTACAGTAGTATTGAAAATAAAACTTACGTTTTTGCTACCCAGGAGAATCATATTAAAGTGATTTTTTGTAAACTACTCCATCTCCCTATTTACTTGTAAAATTAATTTGCAATTTGTTATGATTGTTAATAGATATTTTACTATATAATCTTCAATAAAAATAACAAATTAGTGCCAAATTGTGCCTTAGGAATAATATAAAAATGGTTTCTATCATGTGTAGCAACTTGTAAGTATTTTTGTCATATTTTATTACAGACATTTTTTATTAAAAAATATATTTAAAGAAAGTTGCACTGGTTTATAATTTTGGTATACTGGAATTACAAACTAATCAAACATTTCATAACTTTTTGTATTATTAAGTACATATTACAAATAAAACAGTAATCCATTCTATGACACGATCGCAGCTAAGTATAGAAAATGATAGAATATTTGATAAGTTGCAAGAGTAAGAGAAAGCAACCACGCGACACGATGTATCAAAGAGCAAAAAAGTTTCACGAAAGTAGCAATTAATACGCCGCCACGTTCCCGCTACGTATCCTAAACGTATCCCAAACGTAGCCCAAATGAAGTTTCAGAGAGGTTACCGCCAACGTAGCTGCGACCCAAAATTTGTTCCCCATCTTGGTTCCAGGCACGTAATAAAACCGTACGTAATTACGTGCTTGTTACTATTGGCAAAACCTTAATAGTGTAACGAAGTATAAAATAAAAGAAAAAACTCATAACAAAATTAAATCAATTCATTATTCTAAAAATTTATTATTCCAAAAATATGTTACAACAATTATTACAGAACTCATTTCTAAATTATTTGACCCAGTAATAAAGATAAACAAATTGATTTCAAGTATGACATGAAGCTACTCTGCAATTTGTAAAGTGTGTCATAATACTAGCACAGCATTATTGCTCACAAAAGTAAGTAATGCTGACTCTAGCATTATGACACTGCCCTGATTAATTGGGACAAGTTGGCCATGCTTGATTGCAAGAAGAAATGATAGTAGGGATGAAGAGTCAAGATGGAAAGTGACAATCGAAAAGGATAGTCAGTTAGATGGTGAAATGAAAGCAGTCAAGTCCTTCTCGATTGTCATACCCAGTGTGAGGGAAATGGCCCTAAGATTTATAATTAGTTGGAAATAAAATCAATAGATTAGATAAAGAGTGAGTGCATTTATTTTTATTCATAACATGGTGGAGACAAGTAAGAACGAAGCTAGCCTAGCTTCGTAACAATAAAATTATCATTCGTAACAATAGTTATACCGGTAGTTCCTGGTACGTAGCAATGACTAAAAATGCTACTTGGGACTGCATTTTAACTGACTCATTTTTGTCAGCGTTACTAACAATTTAATAATTAGCCGCCCAAATTTGACCTATGTTGAGATAAGTAAGTAGATCAAAAGTCCAACGTGTTTGTCGAACCACAACAAGTGGAATTTACAATTTTATTGCAATCACGCCAAAATACAAACTTGGTTATATAGAACTAAAAACAGTTCCAAGTAAATAACATTTATCTTCAAACGTCACAAAAGTGACAGATTTTGTGACTCAAATGACAAGGTAAAAATAGCATTTTGTGTGCTTAGGCGCTTCTTTCTTTTTTTATGAGCTTAGGCAGACAAAATGAACAACAATAATTTTCAACAATGTAAACATAATTTATTACAAACTAATCATATTACAAATTATTAGTTGTTAACGTTAATGGAAACACACAGTTAGTAATACTAGCATTTTGAAGTAATCCCCTAGCGCCAATAACATCTATTGCAACATCTATGAGTGTTCTTTGTCGGATGGCACAAGAATTTTGCATGCAATATCTTTCTTGCTTCGTAAAGACTTTTCTACGTACCCTTCAGCTACAGAACTGGAACGCCAGCCCCCATGTCTTTTGAGCATGGTAATATCGCCTCCATCCACAAGCATAGTTGCAGATGTTCTGCGTAAACAGTGACCGATATATTCATTCCAGTTTGGAAGTTTTAAATACTTGGCTACTTCTTTCGCTACATTCCCAAGCTTGTGAATACCCATTACCATTCTCAAGCACTTTCCATTCTGATATTTTAGAAAAAAAAACGTTGTTCTTAAAAGCCTGCAGGTCTTAGAGATATATATTTTCCATATTTGGCCAAATATTCTTCCCCCAAAATCGTGAAAGATCGCGACCTTTTTGTTTTGGTGTCAGGAACCTTTACTAGCAGCAACGAACCACAGTCTTCAATATCATCAGTGTTCATTTTCGCAAGTTCATGACATCTACATGCACCAGATATTCCAAATATCAAAACAATCTATAAATAAGAAATGAAATATTTAAATAATAATTATACAAAGTCTTAGGATCGTGAGTACCTTTGTTCCTAGATAAATCTCGTCAGGAGCGTCGTACAAAAACCTGTCAAATTCTTCTTTTGATAGGATTTCGGCTTTTTTGGCTTGTAACCCTCTCCTTGTTTTTTCAAAAACAAGCGCAGTCTGCAGTATTTTGAGATATCGACATTTTTCTTTAAATTTAAGGACGACTTCACCATTGAATATTGCGACCAGAGAGAAGAACTTTTCAAGGTTCGAGATAATTCCAAAAAGTAAGCTAATAAGACGTTTTCCGAATGCACTTCAGTAGTTAGGCAACACCGATTCTAGCTCAAAATCCCATGTTATTTTAAAGGGGCCTCAAAGTTAGCGAAAACACCACAAATCCAAGATGGCGACCGCGCCTACTGCTTCTGATTGGCTATCCCTACTCCTGTAGCTCCTCCCCTTGCTTTTGATTGGTCGACGCCATCTTGGACGATGCCCCTACTATTCTCTGATTGGATGACGGCCATTTTGGAACTTCGGGCGCCATTTTACCACGCCCTATGTATCCATGACTGGAAACTGTATTACCGACAACATGCATGCTTCTAAGAGATGGCGCTATGAAGGAATACCGACAAACTATATACTTTTACTACTAGGCGGCGCGTCATGAAGAAATCTGTATTACCGATTACGGACGTACTGCTTATTGTTAATATAGAGGGAGCCAAGGTTTATCATTTTATATTAATAAATTTACCGATTTCTTAAAATAATTATCGTCATTAATACTTTAATTACATATAATAATTTAAGATAATTAATTCAGCATTAATAGATATTTATGCATTAAGGGAGATATGAATGTTTTTTCCCCCGAGGTTGACATGTTACATTGTTGCATTATTATTACATGGCATTACACGGAGTTTCGCATTTATTGATATAAAAAATTTACAATAAACAATAATATTAAAGCCTTAAATTTTAGGTTAGGCAACACCGATTCGAGCCCAAAATCCCATGTTATTTCTTATGGAGGTTCGTTTTGCATTTCAAGGTCATCCGCGGCCAGACTCGCGCTCGCGAGTAAGATCTTCCGCGATCCAACCAAGCGCGCGGCAACGTTGCTAACTTCACGCTGTTACATGACATGAGTCGACTTAGTAACTATGGAATTTTATTGATAAAAGTAATTACCTAATAAATTATTATTATTATTGGTAGAACATTTTATTAATAACGAATTAAAAAAATCCTGAGAACATTCGAACATAATCCCACTTTAATGTACCTTAACAGTCAACAGGTAGAAGGACCCGCATTTTTCCCATATATTACCATTAAAACGTAACATTTAACAAAATTTCGAATAAAATTAATCACTCCGTTTCTCTATGTACTTCTTATTAAAATACTAATAATAGACTTACCCCCAGGTAGGAATATTTTTATAAACACTATTAAATTAATTCAGAAAACTGCATATTTTAGACACTGATTAAAACATCACTCAAGCCACTATAAGATAATTTCTATCACATATGTAACTGCAGTTATACGTAAATAATTTAACCAATGAAGCGCACGTATTCTGTATAACACACACAATGTTTAATTCCCCATTAAAAATAGCTTAAATTTAACCAACTGAAACTATTCAGGACCCAGATCAAATGCAAACACCAACGATCTCGGATACCTGCTGCAAACTAAATATAATGCAATATTACTCACCCCCTTTATATACGATAAGAAATATTCGAGCTCAGACAGTCCAGACCCTGTATCAACACGCACAATCGTGTCTGTATACACCCAAACGTAAAGGTTAACTCATTATAGTTTACAAACAATTAAATATGATGCAGGTAAGAACGCGGGACCCTATTTCAATAAAAGATAAAGATCTTACCCTTTACAATAAGTTTCTCCTTTTTAAAATCGATAATAAATAACACGAATTCAACCTTATAATGACATCCAGTCTGTTTATATATGTGCAGATCGGATAACCTGATAACTGAGATCTTCTTAAAATGTATTACGACATAAATTAAAACAGCCCTTTTGTATATGCCATCATCAAATATTTAAATCCGTCTTGAAATTATAAAATGTATCACTGTTTTTAAAAAGGAGAACTATTGCAATGGATCTTACCCACTGCAAGATTGCATGAGCGCATATCTATTCAATTTAATTCACACCTCATTGCATATTAACAAAATCACCAATAAAATTAATTCCCCTCTCTTATGAATGATCCCTTGACGAATATACCTGTATGTTTTTGAAAGAGCTAGGGATAAATTGAAATTCCACCACAGTTAAATTATAATCATGTTAGTACTAAAAATAACTTAATGTGAATTCCGGGCCTTTGTTCATATTTACAAGATATCTCATATGCAAGAATTATGGAATATTAATGTTTATACCTTTTGTCCTAACGTTGAACATTTACTACTACTATGAACATTTCCAAATTACTCTCCTATAAAATTAAAATTGTTGTTACCGGTGTTCTATATGTTTTCAATCTACTAGTTAATAAATGAACATTCTTTATAATTTATAGCATTTTTATTTAAAAACTCATTTAACCGTTGAGTTCTAACAAGATTTGATACACTCGGCAAACGGATTGACCGTCTTAAAAATAGCAACTTTACAGGAATAATAAATATTTACGTCAACACAGTAATATGAGATTGATTGATTATATAGTTGATATATTAATTAGCTACATTTTTCTCTTTCACAGCCGATCGATGAAATGAAATAGGTCTAAAAGATGCAGCCATGAAGGAATCTATATTGCGGACAAAATATGTTCTCTTTCTATTAAAACAATCAGATTAATTTATATATTTAACAGGTATAAAAGCCTCTTGCATTCAGGTAGCGCTAGACTATATCCCCATCAAACCTTTATCTTTTCTCCATCTTTTAAATTCATAAAAAGGTGTTAAAATAAGGTTTCCGCATATAATCTATTATTATGTAAAACCAAAAAATGATTCAGAGACGTATGCTGAATGCGTTGAAGAAGGATGCGGCGTTAAAGGTGAACACGGCTTTAACAGGCATGTTTGAAGTCAAAAAAGGGGATACTATTATAGAAGAAATAAAATATATAAACACTAAAAATGTAGCCATATACCGATATAGTAATTTAGCCCAATGGTTCAAGATCAATATTCAAGATCCTATCCTTAAGGATCTCGAAGAGTTTCAAGTAAGTATAGAGATTGTTGAAAGTTAGAAATAAACTAACACACATATATTTCTTTATCTAGCAAAAAGATAGCGGATGGACGCTTAAATCAATCATTAACCTCCAGCTCAATATCAATAAGTATTCCCAACAGCTCGGCTCATCCTATTAAATCTGAAGCTCAACATAAATCACATAATACAGCGAGTGTACTTGAGGTCCTCTACTAGCGTCCGAAGAGATTGATGAAGAGATACAAAACTTGTTTAAAAGTGTTTAATATGTATATAATTTAGATAATTGTTCTCATATTTATCCTGTGTTAATAAAACTCAACAAATGTTTTATTGTCTTTTATTTTATTTTTATGTTTTATTCTGTAAGTTACTACAAGTCTACGGGTAATCAACTTATGCATTGCATTCGATGACCTAGTGCTACAAATTAATCTGATGAAATTCCATTCGGAATATAAAAGCAATAGGGCTCGTCCAGGATTGGACCCCGGGACCTCTCGCACCCAAAGCGATAATCATACCTCTAGACCAACGAGCCAGTTATATATGGAAAAATCTTTCTTCGAGAAGATTAGTATGTTTCTCATTACATCTGAATAATATAAAATATAGAACCGATCTTGATACAAGCATTTTCAAAATTGACATAATGTTTTAGCTAAAATTATAGGTCGCTTTGCCCTTATACACAGCATTATTAACAGATTTATTTATTATACGATTTACTTCGAGTAATGCAATTACGTGAGTACCCAGCGTGAAAGTAAATATTGCAACATTCTGAATATAGTAAAATTATATGGCGTATATAATAAATTAAAACTTATTATTATAAATTTAAAGAGCGCGACATATTTTTCAATATGTTCTCTCTATAAAACAACCCAGCTATTGGTGACATAAATCACTCTAAAATATTATTATTAAAAATTAAAAATGTATTGCTTGATATAATTTGCACGCGGAAGGGTATTTCACCCAAAACTATACAGGTTCACCTCTTCTAAAATATTTAAATTAATCAATCGCTTCATGAAATCCATAGAGAATTATGCAATCTTATTAAATAAGTCCAGAAACAGATTTATACCAGAACGTTTACTGAGGTAGAGAGAGGTTGAGAAATAAGAAGCTTTTATAGAATGCATTTCGTTTATTTTGTCATCATATCAAAAATACCATATTACATATAAATACTACTACAATACGACTATATTACATAGTACAACTAGAAATTAAATATTTACTTATTCTATGATTTTTCTCGCTTTAAGCTCTGTGATGACTAAAATTATTTCGTTTTCGAGACTGCTGCTAAGAGCTTTCTTTGCGGCATACAACAATTGTAGTCGATCCACTAGTTGATCAGGCGTACTCTGACGTATCCAATCCGGTTTCATCATCTTGTTTAACTTTTTGGGAAGACTAACCTCAAAGTTTGTAATTCTGTATAAATTTGGTCTGATTACATTTTCGTATTTCCAATGTTTAACGCTTATTAGTCGACCGTTGCGCCTATAGTCTTTCTTATGAGCATTAGTAAGTGAGATTATTTTCATATAGTTGTCGATATCTTCCTCTGTTGGACTAGGAGAGCTTATTCGTTTAAGCGTTAGTAAATTAAACAGACCGGATGTACCATGGAAAAGTTTGTTTTTAATTAAAATATCTTTTCCCTGAAACTGTACTTGCGAACAACCAAATCGCCACTCATCAATGTCGTTATATAGAGCGTACCTAGTTTTGTCTACGTTTTTGTGTTCCCCGCTAGCTAATAATGCTCTATAATAGTTAGAGAATTTGTGATAATCTTTTAAGCTAGAATCACATTCTTCTTCTTCCTCATCAGCAGATGTAACGGGAGATAATTGTTCAAGCTCTGGTGAGAGATTGATAGCAACGGTCTCTGATCGCGGTATAACACGATTATCATGAGGTTCTGCTTTACCACAATGAAAGTAGGCTAATTTCTTACGTATAGCATTACGCGCGTTTATTATTTCATCATCATTATCATCGTCCTCGCACCTTATTTTTTTATTGACCTCAATAGCACAGGATTCATTGGTATGCATACGTTTCAAATTCACATCTTTAAATGTTACATTATTTCTAGGTGATGTCTTATTGTCTTCTATGGCTTCTATAGTTATCGAGGCGTGTAAAATACTTTAAACAAATAGAACACTGAACTTTATACCCCTGGTGTATCTTCAAATGACGAGCAAACCCTGATCGTAAAACGCTCATGCAACATATGTCCCACTCGCGTCGCCGACTCATATCGACTAATAATTGATCATGAACTCCTATTTATATAGCATCTTCTTCAGGTCACTCTTAATTAACCCTGACGCTGCGTCTATCATCACCCTGTCGATCTTGCTTCATCATTAATTAACCCTGGCTAGACGCCTTTCAGCATGAATTCATCATGACACGCCTAGAGATTGATGGAATACCATCAGTACGAGATTCCCGTAATCCAAGATGGCTACCTATAAATCACAGCGTAGTAGTCGCGGTCCGAGATAGGTTAGGTTAGAACACGTGATGTTTCATTTAAAATATACATGTATGACTAAGGGTGAAGAAGGGTGACGAGACTAGCATGACTAAGGGTGAAGGGTGAAGAGACTAGCATGACTAAGGGTGAAGGGTGACGAGACTAGCATGACTAAGGGTGAAGGGTGACGAGACTAGCATGGCTAAGGGTGAAGGGAGAAGGGTGAAGGGTGACTATATATAAAAGGTAGATCGTTATCAGCGAGAGAGTACGCTAATAATGCCGAATCTTTCCGATGGTTAACATCCTAGGTTACAAAGCAGAGCCGGTAAGTAGTCATCCTATGGGAAGGAGAGAGAAAGAGTTTCCGCTTAGTGAAAAGAGGATCCAATCCCAGAGTTAGCGCTAAAATTCAAATCTAGGGGCAAGGGAAATCCAAGATGGCTCCTTCAAATGACAAATTCAAAATGACAGATGCAAAATTGACAGATTTAATAGGTTAGGTTAGAACACGTGATGTATCATTTTCTAGCGCGACTAAGGGTGAAGGAGGGTGAAGGGACTAGCATGACTAAGTAGAAGGGCGATATACATGTATAATTTAAATAAAACTTTACTAGCGCGACTAAGGGTGAAGGAGGGTGAAGAGACTAGCATGACTAAGGAGAAGGGCGATATACATGTATAATTTAAATAAAACATCACGTGTTCTAACCTAACCTATTAAATCTGTCAATTTTGCTATAATTTAAATGAAACATCACGTGTTCTAACCTAACCTATTAAATCTGTCAATTTTGCTATAATTTAAATGAAACATCACGTGTTCTAACCTAACCTATTAAATCTGTCAATTTTGCATCTGTCATTTTGAATTTGTCATTTGAAGGAGCCATCTTGGATTTCCCTTGCCCCTAGATTTGAATTTTAGCGCTAACTCTGGGATTGGATCCTCTTTTCACTAAGCGGAAACTCTTTCTCTCTCCTTCCCATAGGATGACTACTTACCGGCTCTGCTTTGTAACCTAGGATGTTCACCATCGGAAAGATTCGGCATTATTAGCGTACTCTCTCGCTGATAACGATCTACCTTTTATATATAGTCACCCTTCACCCTTCTCCCTTCACCCTTAGCCATGCTAGTCTCGTCACCCTTCACCCTTAGTCATGCTAGTCTCGTCACCCTTCACCCTTAGTCATGCTAGTCTCTTCACCCTTCACCCTTAGTCATGCTAGTCTCGTCACCCTTCTTCACCCTTAGTCATACATGTATATTTTAAATGAAACATCACGTGTTCTAACCTAACCTATCTCGGACCGCGACTACTACGCTGTGATTTATAGGTAGCCATCTTGGATTACGGGAATCTCGTACTGATGGTATTCCATCAATCTCTAGGCGTGTCATGATGAATTCATGCTGAAAGGCGTCTAGCCAGGGTTAATTAATGATGAAGCAAGATCGACAGGGTGATGATAGACGCAGCGTCAGGGTTAATTAAGAGTGACCTGAAGAAGATGCTATATAAATAGGAGTTCATGATCAATTATTAGTCGATATGAGTCGGCGACGCGAGTGGGACATATGTTGCATGAGCGTTTTACGATCAGGGTTTGCTCGTCATTTGAAGATACACCAGGGGTATAAAGTTCAGTGTTCTATTTGTTTAAAGTATTTTACACGCCTCGATAACTATAGAAGCCATAGAAGACAATAAGACATCACCTAGAAATAATGTAACATTTAAAGATGTGAATTTGAAACGTATGCATACCAATGAATCCTGTGCTATTGAGGTCAATAAAAAAATAAGGTGCGAGGACGATGATAATGATGATGAAATAATAAACGCGCGTAATGCTATACGTAAGAAATTAGCCTACTTTCATTGTGGTAAAGCAGAACCTCATGATAATCGTGTTATACCGCGATCAGAGACCGTTGCTATCAATCTCTCACCAGAGCTTGAACAATTATCTCCCGTTACATCTGCTGATGAGGAAGAAGAAGAATGTGATTCTAGCTTAAAAGATTATCACAAATTCTCTAACTATTATAGAGCATTATTAGCTAGCGGGGAACACAAAAACGTAGACAAAACTAGGTACGCTCTATATAACGACATTGATGAGTGGCGATTTGGTTGTTCGCAAGTACAGTTTCAGGGAAAAGATATTTTAATTAAAAACAAACTTTTCCATGGTACATCCGGTCTGTTTAATTTACTAACGCTTAAACGAATAAGCTCTCCTAGTCCAACAGAGGAAGATATCGACAACTATATGAAAATAATCTCACTTACTAATGCTCATAAGAAAGACTATAGGCGCAACGGTCGACTAATAAGCGTTAAACATTGGAAATACGAAAATGTAATCAGACCAAATTTATACAGAATTACAAACTTTGAGGTTAGTCTTCCCAAAAAGTTAAACAAGATGATGAAACCGGATTGGATACGTCAGAGTACGCCTGATCAACTAGTGGATCGACTACAATTGTTGTATGCCGCAAAGAAAGCTCTTAGCAGCAGTCTCGAAAACGAAATAATTTTAGTCATCACAGAGCTTAAAGCGAGAAAAATCATAGAATAAGTAAATATTTAATTTCTAGTTGTACTATGTAATATAGTCGTATTGTAGTAGTATTTATATGTAATATGGTATTTTTGATATGATGACAAAATAAACGAAATGCATTCTATAAAAGCTTCTTATTTCTCAACCTCTCTCTACCTCAGTAAACGTTCTGGTATAAATCTGTTTCTGGACTTATTTAATAAGATTGCATAATTCTCTATGGATTTCATGAAGCGATTGATTAATTTAAATATTTTAGAAGAGGTGAACCTGTATAGTTTTGGGTGAAATACCCTTCCGCGTGCAAATTATATCAAGCAATACATTTTTAATTTTTAATAATAATATTTTAGAGTGATTTATGTCACCAATAGCTGGGTTGTTTTATAGAGAGAACATATTGAAAAATATGTCGCGCTCTTTAAATTTATAATAATAAGTTTTAATTTATTATATACGCCATATAATTTTACTATATTCAGAATGTTGCAATATTTACTTTCACGCTGGGTACTCACGTAATTGCATTACTCGAAGTAAATCGTATAATAAATAAATCTGTTAATAATGCTGTGTATAAGGGCAAAGCGACCTATAATTTTAGCTAAAACATTATGTCAATTTTGAAAATGCTTGTATCAAGATCGGTTCTATATTTTATATTATTCAGATGTAATGAGAAACATACTAATCTTCTCGAAGAAAGATTTTTCCATATATAACTGGCTCGTTGGTCTAGAGGTATGATTATCGCTTTGGGTGCGAGAGGTCCCGGGGTCCAATCCTGGACGAGCCCTATTGCTTTTATATTCCGAATGGAATTTCATCAGATTAATTTGTAGCACTAGGTCATCGAATGCAATGCATAAGTTGATTACCCGTAGACTTGTAGTAACTTACAGAATAAAACATAAAAATAAAATAAAAGACAATAAAACATTTGTTGAGTTTTATTAACACAGGATAAATATGAGAACAATTATCTAAATTATATACATATTAAACACTTTTAAACAAGTTTTGTATCTCTTCATCAATCTCTTCGGACGCTAGTAGAGGACCTCAAGTACACTCGCTGTATTATGTGATTTATGTTGAGCTTCAGATTTAATAGGATGAGCCGAGCTGTTGGGAATACTTATTGATATTGAGCTGGAGGTTAATGATTGATTTAAGCGTCCATCCGCTATCTTTTTGCTAGATAAAGAAATATATGTGTGTTAGTTTATTTCTAACTTTCAACAATCTCTATACTTACTTGAAACTCTTCGAGATCCTTAAGGATAGGATCTTGAATATTGATCTTGAACCATTGGGCTAAATTACTATATCGGTATATGGCTACATTTTTAGTGTTTATATATTTTATTTCTTCTATAATAGTATCCCCTTTTTTGACTTCAAACATGCCTGTTAAAGCCGTGTTCACCTTTAACGCCGCATCCTTCTTCAACGCATTCAGCATACGTCTCTGAATCATTTTTTGGTTTTACATAATAATAGATTATATGCGGAAACCTTATTTTAACACCTTTTTATGAATTTAAAAGATGGAGAAAAGATAAAGGTTTGATGGGGATATAGTCTAGCGCTACCTGAATGCAAGAGGCTTTTATACCTGTTAAATATATAAATTAATCTGATTGTTTTAATAGAAAGAGAACATATTTTGTCCGCAATATAGATTCCTTCATGGCTGCATCTTTTAGACCTATTTCATTTCATCGATCGGCTGTGAAAGAGAAAAATGTAGCTAATTAATATATCAACTATATAATCAATCAATCTCATATTACTGTGTTGACGTAAATATTTATTATTCCTGTAAAGTTGCTATTTTTAAGACGGTCAATCCGTTTGCCGAGTGTATCAAATCTTGTTAGAACTCAACGGTTAAATGAGTTTTTAAATAAAAATGCTATAAATTATAAAGAATGTTCATTTATTAACTAGTAGATTGAAAACATATAGAACACCGGTAACAACAATTTTAATTTTATAGGAGAGTAATTTGGAAATGTTCATAGTAGTAGTAAATGTTCAACGTTAGGACAAAAGGTATAAACATTAATATTCCATAATTCTTGCATATGAGATATCTTGTAAATATGAACAAAGGCCCGGAATTCACATTAAGTTATTTTTAGTACTAACATGATTATAATTTAACTGTGGTGGAATTTCAATTTATCCCTAGCTCTTTCAAAAACATACAGGTATATTCGTCAAGGGATCATTCATAAGAGAGGGGAATTAATTTTATTGGTGATTTTGTTAATATGCAATGAGGTGTGAATTAAATTGAATAGATATGCGCTCATGCAATCTTGCAGTGGGTAAGATCCATTGCAATAGTTCTCCTTTTTAAAAACAGTGATACATTTTATAATTTCAAGACGGATTTAAATATTTGATGATGGCATATACAAAAGGGCTGTTTTAATTTATGTCGTAATACATTTTAAGAAGATCTCAGTTATCAGGTTATCCGATCTGCACATATATAAACAGACTGGATGTCATTATAAGGTTGAATTCGTGTTATTTATTATCGATTTTAAAAAGGAGAAACTTATTGTAAAGGGTAAGATCTTTATCTTTTATTGAAATAGGGTCCCGCGTTCTTACCTGCATCATATTTAATTGTTTGTAAACTATAATGAGTTAACCTTTACGTTTGGGTGTATACAGACACGATTGTGCGTGTTGATACAGGGTCTGGACTGTCTGAGCTCGAATATTTCTTATCGTATATAAAGGGGGTGAGTAATATTGCATTATATTTAGTTTGCAGCAGGTATCCGAGATCGTTGGTGTTTGCATTTGATCTGGGTCCTGAATAGTTTCAGTTGGTTAAATTTAAGCTATTTTTAATGGGGAATTAAACATTGTGTGTGTTATACAGAATACGTGCGCTTCATTGGTTAAATTATTTACGTATAACTGCAGTTACATATGTGATAGAAATTATCTTATAGTGGCTTGAGTGATGTTTTAATCAGTGTCTAAAATATGCAGTTTTCTGAATTAATTTAATAGTGTTTATAAAAATATTCCTACCTGGGGGTAAGTCTATTATTAGTATTTTAATAAGAAGTACATAGAGAAACGGAGTGATTAATTTTATTCGAAATTTTGTTAAATGTTACGTTTTAATGGTAATATATGGGAAAAATGCGGGTCCTTCTACCTGTTGACTGTTAAGGTACATTAAAGTGGGATTATGTTCGAATGTTCTCAGGATTTTTTTAATTCGTTATTAATAAAATGTTCTACCAATAATAATAATAATTTATTAGGTAATTACTTTTATCAATAAAATTCCATAGTTACTAAGTCGACTCATGTCATGTAACAGCGTGAAGTTAGCAACGTTGCCGCGCGCTTGGTTGGATCGCGGAAGATCTTACTCGCGAGCGCGAGTCTGGCCGCGGATGACCTTGAAATGCAAAACGAACCTCCATAAGAAATAACATGGGATTTTGGGCTCGAATCGGTGTTGCCTAACCTAAAATTTAAGGCTTTAATATTATTGTTTATTGTAAATTTTTTATATCAATAAATGCGAAACTCCGTGTAATGCCATGTAATAATAATGCAACAATGTAACATGTCAACCTCGGGGGAAAAAACATTCATATCTCCCTTAATGCATAAATATCTATTAATGCTGAATTAATTATCTTAAATTATTATATGTAATTAAAGTATTAATGACGATAATTATTTTAAGAAATCGGTAAATTTATTAATATAAAATGATAAACCTTGGCTCCCTCTATATTAACAATAAGCAGTACGTCCGTAATCGGTAATACAGATTTCTTCATGACGCGCCGCCTAGTAGTAAAAGTATATAGTTTGTCGGTATTCCTTCATAGCGCCATCTCTTAGAAGCATGCATGTTGTCGGTAATACAGTTTCCAGTCATGGATACATAGGGCGTGGTAAAATGGCGCCCGAAGTTCCAAAATGGCCGTCATCCAATCAGAGAATAGTAGGGGCATCGTCCAAGATGGCGTCGACCAATCAAAAGCAAGGGAAGGAGCTACAGGAGTAGGGATAGCCAATCAGAAGCAGTAGGCGCGGTCGCCATCTTGGATTTGTGGTGTTTTCGCTAACTTTGAGGCCCCTTTAAAATAACATGGGATTTTGAGCTAGAATCGGTGTTGCCTAACTGCTCACTTCCACATTTCTCGCGGAACACCACTTTAAGAATTTTTCGTAGGCCGCTTCATAGACACTTGCCGATTTAGTCGGTAGTAATTTTTCGATAGACTCTCTCGCAGCTTCAACGACTTCAGGAGGAGTAGAAGGTCGGTCGGAACTCGACATCGTACAGTTTTATTCGTTATGTAAGCGTAAAATAAACTGATTAACGATTTCACAAAACACTGGCGTTTAATTTTTTCCGTTGTTTGAATTTTGTTTTTTGCATCGCCATGGAAGCAGTACTGCCAAGATATTGTGATCAGTTAAAATTTTAATTTTTAAAAACTTTTCAATATTAAAAAATGTTCTAAATTAAGACGTTTGAAGATAAACTAGTATATGTCATTCGATGAAGTGACATGACATGAAGTGGGTTACGAGATATTAGAATTAGACCGACGATATGCTTAAACAATATATATATTTTCTTTTTAGTAATTTACTTATAAATCTTATTACTTGTAAAAAAACTACTTAATAATTTTATCACTATAAATACTTATTTTCTTGCTTTTTTCTTTAAGGTAACATACTTAAATTGATAATAAATAAGGCTTTAAAACGAAGCATGCGCATCATGTTGTCTGGATCTTATTAGTGAAATGCATTACACACCAATTGCTGTTCAGATACAAATTGCTTTAATGCTGGATTAAATTAATGTATATTAGTGATCGGTTTTATGCTTTCAGGAATTATATTGTAAAACTTTGGAGCAAAAGGTAAATGTACGAACGTTGACCAATTGATTTCTGCATTTGAGGTACCGTATGAAGTCTTTGTCGGGTGTTGTACGTATGTCTCTGTAGATGAAAATGTTTCTTCTTGTGGTATAGAGAAACAACTTTGAAAAAAATAAAGTTGTCGTATATTGAATACATTTGCTTCTTTGAAAAGTAAATTAGATGAGTACGTGTAATCTTTTATCAGGATTGTTTTTAAGTCTTTTCTGGATAACATCTAAAGAATTCAGGTGTGTCTTTAAGGCACCACCCCATCCTATAAGTCCGTATCGGAGGTGACTTTCAACCAGTGCTTGATAAAGGAGTTTTAGCTGCTTATAAGTCAAAATCGTGGTAACGAATCGAAATCTTGGCAACATCATTCGTAGTTTATTACAAGTAAATTGAATGTGGACATCCCACCTCATATATTGGTCAAAATATATTCCCAGGTACTTGGTATTGGTAACTGATTTAATTGTATACTTTTAGATATTCGTGGAAAAATTTAATGTGTTGAAAGAAGGTGCTGAAGATGAATTGCAGTGGAAGGGTAGGTAGTGAGTTTTGTCCACATTTAATGTCAATAGTTTATAATTTAGCCAATCTTTGATTTTTGGGAAATCTGATTCTACTATTTCTTTTAAGGTTTGCCACGTGTCCTCAGAGTAGAAAATGGCAGTAGGTATCGTCAGCGAATTCCATTATTTCTCCTTTACTTTCAACAGAGAAAAAGCCGTTTATATACACATTAAACAGTACGGGTTCTAAAACTGATCCTTGTGGAACACCATATTTTATCTCCATTGTTTCACTATCTGTTTTGTTATTTTTTACAAATTGAGATCAACCTGATAAGTAACTTTTAAAAAATTGTCGTACTGCTCCTCTTATACCAATTTCTTCTAGCGTTTCAAGTAGTAAGCTATGGCTGACTGTCTCAAAGGCCGTTGAAAGATCTAAGAATATACATAAACAAGGTTTACTGTTATCCAGAGCATTATAGATCTTTTTTGTAGGTTCCAGTATAGCATCTTCAGTTGATCTTGGTCTTCTGAATCCATATTGTTGTGGTGAAAGCAAGTTGTGTTTACTTAAAAAATTTTGGAGACGGTTTTCGATTAGCTTTTCGAAGACTTTTGACATAGAAGTTATTAAGGAGATAGGTCGCTAGTTGGTAGGGAGAGTACACAGAGAAAAATGTATTTAAATTTCATCAACAATTGTGTGGTATTGTAAAACAAATTGGTCTTAAAAAAGTGACAGGGACAATTTGTGTAGAATTATAAAACAAGATTGTGTCATTTAGTTTGTCAAGATTTTTTAAATAATGTTTTCAATTTTTTATAAGGATGTGTATAAACTCAAATATAACATTTTGTGGAAGTCAATAGTAATTTTGTAGAATCAAATGAATAGTTGTCTATAAGTTTTCATAACAAATTGTGTTACTCATTATGTTAAAACAGAATGTGTAATGTTGTTGCATACAATTTTATACAAAATTGTCCAATTGTTGTACTAATTGTGCCACAATTGCTTAATAGTATTTAACTCAATAACTTTTTCACATTTATACAAATTGTGGAATACTCGGGCACAAATATTCAGTACAAGAGGTTAATAAGTATCACAAATAAAATTTACATTTTTACATATACATATTTTTATTGTAGAAAAATGTATATAACTATACAATGTGTAATATATACAAATATAACACTAAAATTTTCTTTTGCTGTCGCCTGTTTATATATAAATCTCGAATTTACATTAATAGCGACAAATACAAGTGGCGACATCTATAAGATGTCATCCATAAACTTTGCGAAACACAATAGTTAGTAGCAAGCAGTTTGAACACTGGATTATGATTTCATTCAAACAAAATATTGTATTTTTTTAAACATTTTTTTACAATTATACTTCAACATAATATGCTTGCTCTTCCTCAACAACATTGTTCCAAAGAATGCAAAACTAAATCTGACTGTGTTAAATAATTGTCGTACGCTCCGGTTAGACAATTCATTAACGAAAACCTACACAACGCTGGACAATACGATTCTACAATTATAATATAAATTTCTCCAACACCGTTTTGAACAATCTTGTGCAAAGCTCTTATGAAGTATTTCTCTCTGTGTAGTATCACCCTTTTTAAATACAGGTATTACAATATTCTTTTTGAAGGTAGTTGGCCATACTACGCTGTCTATGCATTTATTGAATGCATATGCTAATGGTTCTTCAATGTATTTTGAGGTTTGCTTTAATACTTCGGGTCGAATGTTATCATTTCCAGGAGATTTCTTACACTTAAGTTGTGAAATTGTGTTTTTGATTTCATTTTTGTCAGTACTGAGCAAAACGAAACTGTTATGTATGTTTGCGTCAGAGGTTGATAATTAGAGTCAGATGTTATGTTTCTTGACAGTGTTTCGCCCATTTTAATGAATGTATAGTTAAAGTAGTCTGCTATGTCTTTTGGATTGGTTATTTCATTATCACTGGTATCCTTGATACAGTCTACTATTTTCTTCTCTTTTTGCGAATTTCCTATTACATTAATGATCTTCCATAATTGGTTAGAATTTGATTTATTGTTTGAAATTAAATTCTGATAATAGTTAAATTTACATTTTTTTATAAGTTTTGTAGTAAGATTCCTATAAGCATGATAACGGTCTTTTATTAGGCTATCATTAGGATTTTGCTGTAATTTCTTAAAGAGTTCGTTTTTTTGTATGAATTGATTTTACTAGACCGTTTGTTATCCATGGTGTGATTTTTGCGTCCCTTCTCTTCATTTTTAATAGTGTAGTGGAGCTTTGGATTGAATTTTGTAGTATATTTAGCAATTCTTCCGTTGCAGAGTCGGCACTAGTTGCTGAGTACACTGGATTCCAAGTCATCTGATCTAGCAGGGAACACAGTTTCTCATAATTTGTGTACTCCTTGAATATTGGCCGTTGAGTTTGTAGTTGTCCCATTTTCTGTATAATTTGTAAAGCAGTGGAGAAGTGGTCAGTTACTTTTGTTTTAACTATTAATGGCAGTATTTGTTCCGTAAACGTAGCTATTTTAGTTTTGATAAAAATATGATCTAAGCATGATTTTCTATTTTTTGTACCCTAGTAGGACTGTTATATAATTTATAATTATTATACAATTTTTATATATTACTACAAAAACAGAAACAAAATCAGTTCTAGAACTATTTGGCTGTTATAAAAAATTTGTTAAAGATTTTGTTAAAATAACTAAATTCTCAACTGTCTCAAAAAGAACAATAAAATTATATATATCCCTAAATTTTTTAAAAATCTTGATTATTGTAAACAAATTTTAACTAATGAACCATTACTTCAATGTATGGACTTTAATTAAGTTTAATTAAGTTTGTAAGAGGCAAGAAAATATACTTTTACCCGGTAAATTAATTTACATTAAAATCAATCAATATCAAACACTTGAACACAAAATTCTTCTATATCCATACTAACGGTTAACTATACTCCGACAGAGACATCTTATTAGTCAAATTACAGCTCAGGCGTCGTGGGTGTTAATTACAAAGGCTTCTGACCAGATAACAGAAAACAGGAACAAATAATAAAAAATGGAGGACGCCGACTAAACTGAATAGATGTTATGACGTAATTAAGGAAACTCGGGGAGTCCACAGTCTGGGAAAATAATTCTTAACATTTACGTTAAATTGTTCTAAACAAATCTTAAATAAAAATTTAGATTATGACAAAGACATCATGAACTATATTAATGGGAGCTAAATTTGAAGTCTGTATATTGAATAAAAAAATAAAGGTCAAAGGTATATTACACAAAAACTGTAACTAGTTAAATTCATCATTCCTAAATGCAATAATGATTCCTACATATTATTTAATTTCGGGTTCCAAGCTAGATAAAGTTTACACAAATAACTTATTTAAACTATATATAACTTGAAATTTCGTAAATGAACGAAGACAATCTGAACTATACATTTTTAGAAACTTACATAAACAACTTGAGTAACCTTAATCCTTGATACAGTTATCTTTAACACTTCTTAATTTCACAAAACTCCACTAAATATGGCCCATGCCATTAAAACTAAAACCACTGACCACAAACAACACACAATCTCACAGAAACCGAAGCAGGAGCATTGCGGAAACACTTAAATTTTACACTATTTTACTTTAAAGAAATACTTTAAACTTTGCAGTAATCTCCATTACGGAATAGATTCATTGTAATTATTAACTTTAACTGGGTTAATTGGCCTATCTTCGGTGGTATTAGGGTATAGTCACAGATTTCAGCTATACTACATTACATGCTGCAGGGTTGGTATTTAACCGACAGAGTCTTCTCGAATACCTCTCAACTTGCTTCGAGAGTTTAGTAAACAACTCTGTTGTACCGAAAGATTACATATTAGTTTTGTTGTGTTGTGCTCATTTTCTGCATATGGTGTCTTGGAATATAAACTAAATAGTAAAAGGAAATGCAGATAACGAGGTAATGTAATTCTACAAAGAGGTAATTGCTTTGTCAATATTGTTACCAACATTCTCGAAAATAGGGGACCTGTTCAAAGCTCTCATTTGTTCTTTGCACGGAGACTAACAACCAGCAAGTCAATGATGCTCTTTTAAACATAAAAAACCTTATCGCAGCCAACGACGACAATAGCTTAAATTCGAGTTTTCGTTTAGATGCATACGTCGAAAAGGAAACCAGAAGAAAATTTGATTCTATTTATAGCAGCAGTCCATTTTTTAAGTATTTCTCGGATTTGTACGAAGACTGCAATGAAATATGGACGGAACCTTTGGCTATTTCGGATTATGAAAAGCGATGTCGCGTACAGTTCGAGCTTCGGGTCTTGTTATTCATCCACAATATCGTTTTATAGTTGGGTTGCAAGATGGGTTCGTTGGAGATGACGGAACTGAGGCAGTACAATGTCCTGCGTCTATTAACAACTTACCACCACTACAAGGATCCTTACCGTTTTTCGAAGTCACAGAGAGGAAATGGTGCGAATTTATTGTAATACACATGAAGTAACACACATACAATAGTATATTGTGTTACAAGTGCAGAAAAGTGCCAATTTCTCACGAGTGTGAAGATAAACAATAGCTTCCCAAACCAAAAAGTGTTTGGACTTCTTTTTATCGTTCTTAGAGAACTATAACAAATTTCATAAAACTTCTTTTGACCAACCACACTGGAAAATTGAAAGTACATCGCATTACAAAGCAAGTTACCGCCACAACCCTCTGACAGTTACTGCGAGCTAAACAATTCATTAAACTGAACGATCACTTTCCCCTGCATCTTCTTATTTAGCATCATACAGTGCTATTTATTTACTATGGAATATATGTAAATCGTATGAAATAGCGTGCTGTATAACTGATTACCTATGTGTGCATAATGCTTTTATTTCATACTGTATCGTATTATCCATATTTACGGTAGCGATTACAGTCCGGAAAATACGATTTTACGGTCTAGTATGACTGTAAATTTTTTTATTGTATACTTGCATTGAAAATACGGTTAACAATTGTTTTATGCATGTGGTAAATTGATAGTTACAAAATCAAACAAAAACATACATGTTAAATGTTCATATCAACGCTTTAACATCTTGGTTACGCTTTACATGCATGTTTTTTCTGACTGTTATTTTAACAGCAACGGCAAGCCTTGAAATAAAACCATTAAAACATTTGATTTTTCTGATTGACAATTTTATAATGTATAGGCCAGTAACCGGGTAATTTATTTCTGCAATCTTCTACAGAATTGATTTTCTTCTTGGAAAATGTTCGGGGGTAGTCCCTGAATGTAACATCAAGACGGGGCGGTTGAGCGTTAGCCGCCATCTTGGAAAACACGTTTTATCAAATATCTCGTGAACCGTGCATCGTATGACAAAAATAGTACAGATCGTTTTCGTAGATAATAACATTTTCTATAACTTTTATTAAAAACTTTTTTCTGTATAGTGTATAGGTTTATATTTATAGCGCGCTAAACTTTCTCCAACATGGTTATTGCTAAATATATAGTTAACGGTTTATGATACATTAAAAATGGTAATAACTAAATTTGTAGAACACAAAATTTCTAATAAAATTTATTTATTTTATAAAGTTTTTTTCTATAAAATTGATACTTTAAGAGCTATAATGATGTAAAGGCCGAGTTCACGCACAATAGCCACGAGATTATAACTCTATATATTAAATCATGCGCCTATATACACAGCCTGGGTAGTGTAATGTCTAGCACTAATGTCTGTGACACAAATGTGGGATTTGCGCTATTCCATATGTAAGTCGGATGCAGCCGCACGTAGGACATACGTAATAATAATAATCGTCCCCTCCCTCCAGCACAAGCTTATAGCTTCTGGGGCCTGGTTTCATGTTATAGGTTGTAGCAATTATTATTATTATTATATATTTTACTCTATATTCTTTGCACCAAACCAAACCTCTCACTTCTACCTCCAACCCAATATACGGCATGTTACCATTCATTTAGAACCTACCACCACGTGCAAACCTGGCTTGGATTTTACCATGATCCTGAAGAATGGAGTTAGAAGCGGACTACAAATGAACTTCAACCAATTCGAACTACTATGGTTCCCGCACCATCAAGTTTGCTGCAAATATTATCTTGCAAATGCACAAAAAATTGCGGGACTGCCTGTGGATGCCGAAAGCTGGCTTAAAATGTTCCATTGTTTGTTCGAATTGTAGTGGACACACATGCGACAATTTGACAAATACATTGGATTCCATCGAAGACGAAATCGATGACGATGAAATTTTCGATTCATCTCCTACGGATATAGCGGAGGCAGAAGACAGGGATGTGGAAGGTGATGACTTTAGGTATAGGATTTCTATGCATTTGCATGTTTTTTCTGCTTATAGCAAACTTATGCAGAGTTACATTTCTACATGTTTAAGCCACATATGAATCACATATGTCAATTTGAAAGTGCATATAAATGCATATTTAGGTGTTTTTTATAAATGCATGCATATTTTAGCATTTTTGAACGAGTGTGCTACCACTTTTTGCGCGTTTTACATGCTTTAATTATGAAGTTTCTAATATTTTTTAAATAATTTTAGCATTTTAGACAACCAACCAAGGGCGGCTTAGTTGAGTCTAGGGGAAATCCATAATTTAAGCTTATTGTTAAATACTACTTTTGTTTACTAATCTTGTAATCTCTCAATTAAGACAGTTCAGAAATTGCAAACTGCATTTCAGTTTGAAATTTTAGAGTGTAAAGATGGGTGAAGAAAAACGGTCTGTGTCTGTTACACTTCAAAGTTATGTTAAGGAATTCAGTGTTCTTACAACTGACGATAAGGTGTTGTATTGTACAGTATGCGACAATAAAGTGACTGCAACGAAACGCTTTCAAGTTACACAACATCTGAACACGGTTCGACATCAAAAGTGTGTTGCCCTGCAATCAAAAAAACAAACATTGTTACCGGGGTACCTTAATAATTCGCGCGGTGAGTCCAGCAAATCGATCGAATTTAATAAAAAACTATGTAGTGCATTAGTGGCTGCAGATATCCCGTTAAGTAAAATTAATCACTCAGCATTTCGTAATTTTCTGGAAGAAATTTCAAAAATGCCAATACCCGACGAGTCTACACTCAGGAAAAACTATTTATCTCGTTTATACGAAGAGACCATAAAATCAATTAGAAAACATGTAGCGAATAACTACATATGGGTTTCCATTGACGAATCTACTGACACTACTGGAAGGTGCGTAGAGACTTCATTTCCTTCGTTTTGTTAGTAAGATTTAACTAATTAAAGACAGCAGAGCAATTTACGGATGTTTTATTTTCTATTTTGTTAGTTACATATTTAATCACAACAATATTTTTGCTTGATTAAAATATAATTTTTTTTTAAATAACTGTTTTGCGCTAATTGTTTGTAACCGACTAATTATGTAGTTCGATAAAATAAAAATCAAATTTTTGTTTTCAGATACGTGGCTAACGTTATAATTGGCGTTTTAAATTCGGAGAACAATCCCAAATCCTGTCTATTAGCAATGGACGTTTTCAAGAGCACCAATCATTGTTCTGTGGCAAAATTGTTTAATGATTCATTGGCTATTTTGTGGCCGGACGGCATACGGTACAACAAAGTACTCCTGTTCGTCACCGACGCGGCACCGTACATGATCAAGGCTGGAGCAGGCTTGCAAGCTCTGTACGAAAAAATGATCCACTTAACCTGTCTTGCCCATGCAATGCATAGAGGTGCGGAAAAAGTGTGGGAAATATATCCTAACGTAAACTCTATAATTTCAGATGTAAAAAAAATTGTTTGTAAAGCTCCATATCGCATACAAATATTTAGGGAAACTGCCCAAGAAGTGCCTCTCTCATCTGAGCTTATAATAACAAGGTGGGGTACTTGGCTTTCTGCAGCAGAATATTATGCAACTTATTTTGATATTATTAAAGCATTTGTAAATAAACTTAATAAACACGATGCACTATGCATACAAAGCGCACAGGATGCTTGTAATACTAAGGAGGTGAGGGCAGAATTATTGTTTGTTTTGACAAATTTTGTGCGTTTAGCTAAAGGAATTCAGAAATTAGAAAGTCAGGGAAATTCATTAGATGAATCTCTTGAGCATGTAAAATTGTTAGGCGTTTCTTTGAATAAGGTAAAAGGGCCAAAGGGTTTGACTATAAAAATTTAAAACCGTTATAGACAAAAATCCTGGTTTTCACTTAATTAAAAGCATAAACGATGCATTATCTGGCCAAGACATTTCAGACGAGCTAAAACATTATTCGCTTGTAGAATTAAACAATTTTAAGTATGCCCCAATTACGTCTTGCGATGTGGAACGGAGTTTCTCAAAATATAAAATAATATTTAGGGATAATAGGCATATGTTTACTTTTGAAAATTTAAAAATGTACGTCATTGTGAACTGTAACGCTCTATGTTTAGAAAATATAATTAATTAAATTATTGCATAGGATGTCTAATTAAAATAATTTCTGTAAATAAAATGTAAATAACGCTAAACAGGTGTTTTTGAATAATGAAAGTGCATATATTTATTAAAAATTTCTAATAAACGCATATTTCATGATTTTTAAGTGCATATTTAAGTGTATATTTCACGTTTTTATAGTGCATAAGTGCATGCATATTTCAGCATTTTTAAGTGCATACAAATCCTATACCTAGTGATGAGTGCCTTCCTTCATCATCGAAACAGATGAGGCTTATTATTAAAATAACGTGCCATTTCTTGTATGAATAAATGTTTTAAACCGTTTTTTATTTCAAAAAATTAATTTGCATTCATTTGAACTCTGGTATCCTTTTCTCAACCTTTCACTTCTCATGATTATTATTATTATTATCATCATAACCATTATTATTATTATTATTATTATTATTATTAATTTTTATGATGTTCGTGATGTACAAACAACTGTATCTTGCTACATTGACAATTTTTTACGATAATACGTTCTACCCATGCAAGTAAGAAAGATCTATAAATTATGAGTACTTCTTCATACTATTTATAATTTTTCTGAACACTATTCGCCGTTTTATGTGTTATGAAATGTTTTCCGTGTACTATGAGCAACATTTCCACTGATAATTCAGCCGGTGCAATAGTTTACCAAGCTATTTATAGCTCTTAAAGTATCAATTTTATAGAAAAAAACTCCGAATAAATCTTATAGGAAATTTTGTGTTCTACAAATTTGGTTATTACCATTTTTATTATATCATCAACCGTCAACTATATATTTAGCAATAACCATGTTGAAAAGAGTTTGGCGCGCTATAAATATAAACCTATGCACTATATAGAAAACATTTTCGAATAAAAGTTTTAGAAAATGTTATTATCTACGAAAACGATCTCTACTATTTTTATCGTACAATGCACGGTTCACGAGATATTTTACGTGTTTATTATAAAACGTGTTTTCCCAGATGGCGGCTAACGCTCAACCGCCCCCGTCCCGTAAAACTTGACGTTACATTCAGGGGACACCCCCGAACATTTTCTAACAAGAAAATCAATTTTGTAGAAGATTGCATTATGAACCTATTTTTTTGTTCTGGTTATTGGACTAGTATTCGCGTTTAATATTTCATTGCAACATAACATGAAAATATGGAGTTGCTGCCGGATATTGGCTTTGAAAAGGTATTCGATGACTGCAAAAATATTTCCGAGGATGTTGCTGCTGTGCACTCCTCTTTGTTACCGAAAAACTCTAAAAATCGGTATGAAAAAGAATACGTTGTGGGTATTACACGTTACAGGGGCACACATTAAGGATGTCAACAAAGATTTAATTTTAACATATTGTAACATTCTTTTTCAATTAATAATACAAGTGCTGTTTAAATCGTCTATTCACAAACAAATATTTATTTCTATACACTAATGAATACACTATAAATTAACGCTATAATTATAAACCATTAAAAACTATTATTTACAGACTATGAATTTCTAATACAACATTTATATTCACTATTTATTTTGTAATACACAGTTAATGACTTGCTGTTGACTGCCTCTCTTTTATCCGCAATCCGCTTTTATATCCTCATATAAACGCACCAGAAATCGCTGGAACCTTCTATGTATTCTAGAAAATGCTAGAATAAACCGCGTCTAATTTACATGCTTGTGCGATGCGTCATTCTCTCGAAGGCGGCAGAACACACCACCTGTCGCTCGAAAAGAGGTTCGTTCCTTTTCTCTCTTGTTACACTGCCCCCCTCTTCAAGTCTGTTCTGTCCCAGAACAGGTTTTATGCTCTGGTTCCTGTAGAACGGGTCATGACGATATCGACAGTCTTCACCTCGACTACACGTTCCATTACGGTAGAAATAACAGTCTACACTCTTCGTTGGCCTTAATGCGGGTTGTGGGTCAAAATTGCAGACGAAGATCTTGACGTCCGTACCTCTAAAGACAACTTCCAGCATGTTTCTAACGATTCTCCAATCCAGCTGGTCCCGCCCACAGCCGAGTTTGGGAACTGCCAATTTGTTAATTCCCCTGGTAAGCAACTCGATCCTCAAATTCCATAGTGCCCTCCACAAGTCGGCGTAACTCGGTTTCTGGTAGTAAAACTGCTTGGTTACCAAGTAGTAAATGGATCGGTCATGATCAGGCAAGCGTAAGGATTTACCAACAGAGGGATTTTGTTCTCGAAGTTCATTCAGCCGTCCAAATTTATTTCTAAACACCACTGCGATCCCCCTGGACATACGGAGATCCTCGGAGACACAGTGGGCAATGGAATAATCACCAGGGACCCGGAAGAGATCTTGTTGCATCTCAGTCGTGACTCCGAATCGCGCTTTTCTAGTTCCAGAGAACGCAGCCATAAATTCTCTAAAGGTTGGCTGATCATCTTCAGGCCTTACGGTATTGATAGCCACCTCAGCCTCATCTTTCCGATCCGGGACTGCGTCATTATTTCCCTCATAGTGCGCCAGACGATTGGAGTGTACCACTTTTGGTTTCCCCCTTGGCAACTTCTGGATGCGATAAATCAAGTCATTTATTCGTTTCTTCACCTGGTATGGACCCTCCCAATTTCGCTGTAACTTTGGAGAATAGCCACGACGCCTTTGCGGGTTGTATAACCAGACAAGCTCTCCAGGTTGAAACCCTCCTTCTTGGGCTCTCACATCGTACGTAGCCTTCATCCGGTCACTCGCGATTCGACTATTATTTCGGGTTTGGTCGTGAATATCCTCCAACTTCTTCTTTAAGTTGATGACATAATCATTCCCGGCTACCTCCTGCTCTATAGGTGGAGACCCAAATTCCAGATCACACGGTAACCGTAACTCACGTCCAAACATTACAGACGCTGGTGACTGACCGGTTGTTTCGTGGACCGATGCACGATAAGCCATCAGGAACAGATGCAGGTATTGGTCCCAGTCTCGTTGATGATCGGAGACGACCTTGGCCAAATATTTGCCCATTGTCCGATTCATGCGTTCTACCATTCCATCGGACTGCGGATGTAACGGTGTGGTCCGAGTCTTACGAATGCCCAACAATCGACAGACTTCTCCAAAGAGTACAGACTCGAAATTGCGGCCTTGATCCGAATGCAGCTCCATGGGCACTCCGAAACGACTGAAGAACTCTTTGACTAGTACGTCAGCAACAGTCGCAGCTTCCTGGTTTGGTAGGGCATATGCTTCTGGCCATTTGGTAAAATAGTCCATTGCCACTAAGATGTATTTATTCCCATCGTCGGTTCCGGGAAATGGTCCGGCAATGTCTATAGCTATTCTCTCCAGAGGACTACCCACATTGTACTGCCTCATAGGTGCTCTTCGCTTCCCCAAGGGTCCGTTGCCAGTGGCACATAATTCACATTTCCGGCACCACTCCTTCACGTCTTCTTTACAATTGACCCAATAAAAACGCTCCCTAACTTTCTCCAAAGTCTTTTTCACACCGAAGTGTCCTCCTGAGGCACCGTCATGGAGATGTCGCAATACTGTAGCCACTCGGCTTCTTGGAACCACGAACTGAGACCTAATGGTGGTGCCATCTTCACTCTCCAGTACTCGCTTCAGGAGATCGTCTTCCACCTTCAAGGACTCCCATTGGGCCCAATATGCTTTGAGCGTTCTGTTGAAAGGGCTGACGGCCTCCCAGACAGGCCTTTCTCCCACGCGCTTCCATTCCAGTACCATTTTTAGTTCGGGATCAGCCTCCTGCTGTCGTTGCAATTCTTCCGGCAACCAATTGTCGTTGACGATGGTAGTCCTTAATACTTGGCAAACCCTCTCCTCCAGACGAGAGCAATGAGGGCAATCCGTTGGACAGGGTCTTCTTGAAAGAGCATCGGCATTTCGATGACCAGTGCCCGCTCGATGTTCGGTGTCAAAGTCGTATCCTTGTAATCGTTCGATCCACCTTGCGACCTGGCCTTCAGGATTACGGAATTGTAGAAGCCATTTCAACGCTGCATGGTCCGTCCTCAATAAAAACTTCCGTCCGTACAAGTATTTGTAGAAGTGCTCAACGGACTTCACGACGGCCAATAGTTCTTTTCTGGTCACACAATAATTCCTTTCGGCTTTCGACAAAACCTTACTAAAATAGCCGATGACCTTTTCTTGTCCATCCTGTATCTGAGAAAGTACCCCCCCAATGGCCAGATTACTTGCATCTGTGTCAAGTATGAATTGCCCTTCTGTCCGTGGATAGCTCAATATTGGTGCTGTTGTCAGGGCACTCTTCAGCTGTTGGAAAGCTGTTTCACACTCTCCGCTCCAAACATACTCGCGCCCATCTTCAGTTAACCTTGTCAGAGGTTTCGCTATATTGGCAAACCCAGGAACGAAACGCCTGTAGTAGGTACATAACCCAAGAAAACTACGAACTTGGTGTTTATCTTTCGGTGTTGGCCACTCTTGAACTGCACGAATCTTATCGGGGTCGGCTGCCACTCCATTTTGTGATACGACGTGCCCGAGATATTTCACTTCCTTTCTGAATATGTGGCACTTTTTCGGACTCAGTTTCAGATTGGCTCCACGTAGTCTTCGGAACACTTCCTCTAGATTGTTCAAATGTTCGTTGAATGATTTTCCGACTACAATCACATCATCCAGGTATACCAGGCAGGTCTTCCACGACAGCCCTCTCAGGATGGTCTCCATTAAACGCTCAAAGGTGGCCGGAGCGTTACATAGACCAAAAGGCATAACCGTAAACTGCCATAGTCCGGAACCAATAGTGAACGCGGTCTTCTCCCGGTCTTCAGGTTCCATTTCAACTTGCCAATAACCACTCTTCAAGTCCAAAGTCGAAAACCATCGTGAACCAGACAGGGTATCTAACGTGTCGTCGATGCGTGGTAAGGGATAGCTGTCTTTCTTGGTCACGTCATTAAGCTGCCGATAGTCCACACAAAATCTCGTTGACCCGTCCTTCTTACTGACCAGGACCACCGGTGATGCCCATGGACTGCTGGATGGCTCGATGACCCCTTGTTCTTCCATATCAGCAATAATCTTTTCGGCTTCTGCTCGCCTTGCTAGAGGTAGACGCCTCGGCTGCTGACGGACAGGCATAGAGTTGCCTGTATTGATTTTATGTTTTACTATATTTGTTCGTCCCTTCTGGCTATCGTCAAGAGCGAAGATATCTTGGTATCGGTGAACCAAACCCTGTACCTCTTTCACTTCCGTTCTGTTAAGGTCTTCGCACGAACTAGTAACCATACCCACTAATTTTCCACCATGGTCTTTGGGCACTGGTTTTGGAACATCAGCCATACACCTGGCTACTCGGAATACTGGCACACACTGTCCCACAAGGGTACTCTTCTTCAATGTCACCGGATCCACATTAACGTTCATAATTCTCATCGGTACTCTCTTTCCAACCTTGATCAGCGCTTTTCCCACCAGTATGCCACTATGGATCTTCTTATCACAAACAGGCTCCATCATTCGCACACATCCTACCCGAAGATCTCCATCCAAACCTGCCTCGACAACCATCTCGCTTTGACCAGGCAATATCACATCTTCTGTCAGCAAAACCCTTACGACAGGATCTTCTCGTGGGTGCAACGGAAGTTCTTCGTTACCAACCTTCAAAACACCCTCCTTCAAGTCCAATGTAAAACCAAATTTTCTCAGGAGGTCCATTCCCAAGATGAATTCGTCAATGATGTCGGCTACCAGCACCTCATGATCACGTTCTTCACTTCCAATGCCAATCTTCATCTTCACCACTCCGCGTGTTGGTATCACTTCACCTGTTGCTGTACGGAGTTGAGTAGTTGTCGGTAACAATTTAATACTTGATTGTAGAACATCAGGGCGTACGATGGATTTTGTCGCCCCCGTATCAATAAGTAGTGGAACGGTTCGGTTAGCAATCTTTCCATCTACAAACAAACTGCCATTACTATTCTTTGATGTTACGGCATGGATCGTGATCTCCGGGGCATCTTCACTCGCAGTCAACGTTCGCCCCCTCTTGCCAACCCTTTTTAACTTTTCCGACGGTTGTACTTTTCTTATTTTGGGACAACGGCGTTCTACATGTCCTTGTTCGCCGCAGTTCCAACAACGAGGCCCTCGAACTTCTTGATGATTCTCCTTACGGCTTTCTTCCTTCCGAAGAACTCTCAGTACTAACTCCTCTAGGTGATCTTTAGAACCTTCTTCTTCCTCCACAACGGCCCGAACACGCCCGTGACCTCGGGACGCTTGCTTTGCAGCTTCAAATTCTAAGGCGTGAGCAAGCGCATCATCAGTTGTTCTTGGTCGTGCTAGCCTCAATGATTGTTGTGTTTCCCCGTCTCTTAACCCATCAATGAAGGTCTGCACAGCGAGCTGTCCCAGAAATGAATCGGGTGCCGTAGGGTACGCCAATCGGACAAGCCGCGCAACATCGGCTTCAAACTCCTGCAGGCTTTCTCCATTCTTCTGGATACGATTCTTCACTTGCGCGTGATACACTTGTTGAAGATGCGCGTCTCCATATCTCATCTCCAATCTAGACACTAACAATTGATAATCATTTTCCTGTCCTGCTGGGATTGTTTGCAGGACGTTCAACGCGTCTCCACGCAAAGCCACAGTTAAAGAAACGGCCTTTTCCTTGCCTGTCCATCCGTTGGCCCCAGCGGCCGCCTCAAATTGTTTGTAGTAGGTGGACCAAGGTATCTTTCCATCGAACGTGGGTGGTTTTACTTTTATCCCTACGGCAGGAACCTTTTCTTCTTTAAATTGTTTCTTTACTTCATTAAACGGCCACTCAGAAGTTGAGGGAAACCGTAGTTGCCTCATTCTATCTTCCAGCATTTCGATCATATCGTCTTTCTTAGTTGTTGGTGGTAATTGCATTTGGGCTATTTTCTCTTCTACTATCTTTATTACCCTATCTTGTTCCGCCAATCTACCTTCCAATAGTCCTAACGCACTGGCATTCTCCAAAAATTCTTCGAAAACTTTATCTTCCAACGTTTTGACATTTTCCAACAATTCTCCTTTCAGCATTTTAACATTTTCTTCCAGTGCTTTAGTATTTTCAAGTAATTCTTGTTTAAGCATTCTAACATTTTCTTCGGACTTTCTAGAATTCTCTTCGGACTTTTGCAGTAATTCTTCTTTTAACATTCTGGAATTCTCTTCTGACTTTTCCAGTAATTCCTCTTTTAACATTCTAGAATTCTCTTCAGACTTTCTAAAATTCTCTTCGGACTTTTGCAGTAATTCTTCTTTTAAAATTCTAGAATTCTCTTCGGACTTTCTAGAATTTTCTTCGGCTTTTCTAGAACTTTCTTCCATTTTACTTAACAACAAACTAGTATCAATTGCGGGTCCAGGTATTTCGAAGCGGTAATTTTCAGGATCTTCCTTCTGTTCTAAAAGCCATTCTCTTAGCCGATTTATCAAAACTTCTTTCTTTCCATTACTATCCAAGTCCCTCTCGTCCAACTCCCGCTTCAAATCTATTACTAAGAGATCCTTTAATAGTTTCATCACCATTTTGATTGTTTGTTGAAATTATGTTTTAACACCAAAAATTTTATTCTCACAGCACTTTAATTAATTATTACGCGATTTTATTTATTTTAAAACCCTCACACCTGTAACACCACTGTAACATTCTTTTTCAATTAATAATACAAGTGCTGTTTAAATCGTCTATTCACAAACAAATATTTATTTCTATACACTAATGAATACACTATAAATTAACGCTATAATTATAAACCATTAAAAACTATTATTTACAGACTATGAATTTCTAATACAACATTTATATTCACTATTTATTTTGTAATACACAGTTAATGACTTGCTGTTGACTGCCTCTCTTTTATCCGCAATCCGCTTTTATATCCTCATATAAACGCACCAGAAATCGCTGGAACCTTCTATGTATTCTAGAAAATGCTAGAATAAACCGCGTCTAATTTACATGCTTGTGCGATGCGTCATTCTCTCGAAGGCGGCAGAACACACCACCTGTCGCTCGAAAAGAGGTTCGTTCCTTTTCTCTCTTGTTACAATATATTTTCGACAAGGTAACTATTATTTCAACTTCAAAGAAGTTCAAACCATCATCGTTTGTAGACTCAGTAGTCGATGCTAAAATAGACATTGCTGGTAAAAGAAACTGTAGATATTAGAAAAGTATATGAAAGTTACGGCATTTTTAAAAAGGACGTCTGTGAGCTAAAAGAACTCTTCATAAAAAACTTCTTACCAAATATGAAATTGACGAATTTGTGCCGCATGCGCCTAGTGCAACATAATCTAATAGTAAAAGTAATGTCAGGGGCGCGCCAAGCCATGCGGCCGTCTGTGTGCAAAATATAATTTTACACCCCTTACTCCTTTTTTAGTAAAAATTTATACATGGGTGGGTACACATAAATAAAATTAAAATACATGCTAATACCTATATTTAATTTTGATACTGATACATCAGATAAGGCCCTGAGTGTAACGTCAAGTTGGGGAGTCGGGGGGGGGGGTTGAGCGTTAGCCGCCATCTTGGAAAACACGTTTTATCAAATATCTCGTGAACTGTGCATCGTACGACAAAAACAGTATAGATCATTTTCGTAGATAATAACAGATGATACTTTTCCACTGCTCTAACGTCAATTCCCTATGTGCCTTAGCCCAATCAAGTCGTTTTTTCTTTTGCTTAAGTGTTAATAGTGGTTTTTCTTTGGCCTAAAATTGTTTACATTTGAATATGTTTAAAATAACTACCTTAAAAGTTACCTTATAAAATGAATATCCAAGCTTTTTTAACATCCTAAGGCCGGTATATTTTGAAATTTGCTTTTCAATATATTTTGACTACTCAAGAGTAAGTTCTGCGGATGAGCAACGTCGTCTTCCTTAATGAGTTTGTTTAAAATTCTGAGATCAGCAGCGGAAATTTTCGATTTCCGAACAGTTCTTTTTTTAACATTTACTACCCCTGTTTTTTCATAAAGAGAAACAATATTTCTGACAGAAGAACGTGGAATTTCAAACTCTTTAGCAATCTTATATGTGGAAATACCTTGATTATGACGATTAATAATTGATTTTCGCAAATGTTCACTTAACGGCTTACCACGTGTTATTTTGACAAATATATGCCTGAGATTTTAAGAAAGTTGTTTGTACTCACTATGGCAACGAACATATTATTTTTGAAATATGTTGAATACAGTCCCTTGTCATGATGTTGTTGTTTGTTGTTTGTTTTTGGGCGAGGAATCAGGATGGCGGAGCATCCTTCGTACCTCAAGGCACCGATTGCTATGATCATTTGGCCGACCCTGCTAGAATTTAGCCGAATCTGGGGGAATTCCACCCCTAGGGGAGGAATCTTTATCGTGCCAAACATCGCATTGACACGGGCCCTACACTTTTACTTCCTATCCGAAAAGAAGGCATGTTTTAAATTTTTCTCCGCTATGAAAAATTACCAGCTCGGCCGGGGATCGAACCTGCAATCTTTGGATTATGAAGCAAACATGCAAACCACTAATCCACCGAGACTGGCCCCTGTCATGATCTTTTCATGACTTCTACTTTTGATTTAAAACGATTATCCACTGTGTTTATTTGAAACAAAGATTAAAACTTATAGCAAATTATTAAGCATTCTGGCATTTAGTATGTAGTCCAATTAATATGCAACTGGGCTCGTATAAAGTTGCGTATGTCTTTGTGTTCTTTATTTTCAAGGCTAGTATACAATAAAATTTTGTGCGCAACTGGCACGCAACTTGACCTTAACACGCCTCGTTGGATTTTATCTCACTCTCATTATCCAACTCGGCTGTAAAGGCCAATTTACTATGCACGTTGCGTAAATAACTATTACCTGACTCAAATAAATTAAATCAACAACAATCGTTTAGTATTCAGTTACCATGGACACCCGTTCTATGTTTTGAATTCGACTAATAGTTGCCATAGATGCTTGTTGTTCATAGATGTCCATATTTTAAATTCGGAAATTTATTTTATATAATTTTTTTTAAATTAAACCAATAATCCAATAATCCAATAATTGCAGTATTGTCACATAACGAAAATCACACTTGTACAAACTTCAAATTAATTATCAAAAAATTAGTCATTTTAAATTATTTATTTAATATGGCGGATTCTTTATGCTCTTTGATGTCTTATAATCATTCACACAAATTCCTGTTAAACTTGCGAATACAGGAAACCGTGGCTTATCTGACGCTCGGAGATAGCGTGGGTCTTGCGTAGCAACCCTTTAACATATGCCGCCTGATTGTTTAATATGTACCGCTTGATTAAAGATCAATCTGTCTTAAACATATAAACCTCGTACATTTGGTACAGGGATAGTAGTACTAAACAATCAGTCAAACCGTAAAGGATTGAGCCGTAATCGTGATATCAGTAATAAAGTACAAGTGTGGTGGTAATTAACATCATGTAAGTAACTTGTTATTTTTGTATCTTATTTACATAACTGTACCAATTGCTCTACTTAAAATTATACGCTTAAATTCGATCCAGACTTTTATTCAGTGACCCCCTACGCCCCGACACGTCACAAATGGTGGAAGCTCCGTGCTTTTTTCCTTTTCATGATCACATAGCCACCCTTACTTTTTTCGTTTCTTTTCTTTTTCTTCTCTTAAATCCCATTTGATGGGAATACATAAAATGCTTTCACATGACAGACCGAAGCACTCCAAAACATCCGTACAATACCCGACAGAATATCTTTAGACCACCCTCTGAAATTAACCAACCAATTCAAAACAATACAAATGATCATTCTCTATTTCAACCACGAGCTGTTTTATCACGATCACCAAACCGACCAATTACAATTTCACAAATAAACTACGAAGACATACAAAGCAACAACTTCGAACCAACCTCAACCCTGGACGACCTACTTTACGAACAAAATCATCTGGATCATCCAGAATCACCAATAAACTCACCCATTGACGATCTTCTATACAAAAACCTTTCTTTTAATTAACCTCCTGAGCCAACTCCTAAAGTTACAACCCCTATAATGGCACAAAATACAACAATCGCACAAGCTCAAGCGGCTGTACAAAATCCTACCTTACCCAAATGTATAGTACCAGAAACTTTCGTACCTGATGCTTCAAACTGCATCACTTATCTACAAAATTATGAACGATGCGCCAATGCCTATTACTGGGATGACGCTACAAAAATTAGATTATTTGGTTCCTTTGTAAGTGGTACTTCAAATAAGTGGTATACCGATTATAAAAATAACGCAGCGAACACTAATAAAACATGGGCAGCAGTAAAGGACGATTTTAGTAGCTATTTCGGAGGATCAAATACAAACCGAGCAGCCAAAAGGCGCTTATTTTCTGAAAAACAATAACCTAACGAAACAGTCCTTCATTATTACCACGAGATGCTTGACATAGCCAATCAAATAACTAATCCTCCAATTCCTTTAGCAGACTTTAAAGAACATTTTGAACAAGGACTTTTACATCAATTCCGACTACATTTTAATATTCTTTGTCCCTCTGATTCCCACTTGACGGACGACACGTTCCGCGAGGCAGTGCAAAAACTATCAGACATGGAAGCAATTACAAGAGGACTTAACCAGACGAACCTCACTTCTAACCCTATCAACAAATAATAGAGAGGCCCAACCTCAAACTCAAAACACCACACCACCTAACTATAATCAACATAACGGACGTACTTTTTCCCGACGTAATACTAACAACAATAATCAGTACCGAAATGCAAACAATCATTTCCAAACAAGAAACCATGACGGACGCCCCCGTTGCCTAGGGTGTGGAAAAATAGGTCATTATGTAGTTGCATGTAGGCAAATGCCACAAATGAATCATAATCATCAACCACGCTCTCAATTTCGAAACAACTTCACACCAAATTATCACCGAGATCATTCATCATCAAATACTTATTCCAGAGACAATTCTGCATCACGTAACAGACCTGTTAGTTTTTCGCGATCCCCTTCACCATCGGCAAAAAATGCTCAAAGGCGACACGACAACCCTCACCTGTATTAGAAGAGTCGCTTGTCGATAATAATCTATCTATTACAAATACATCAGAAAAACAAGTTTTGATGATAGAAGGTACAATTAAATATAATATTTTAATTATTCTAGATACCGGTAGTTATTATAATATTATTTGTAAATCATTAGTTGATAATATTACTCCTTTATGTAACCAAATTATCTTAGCAACCGCTGGTGGATTTAAAATTTCAGTTTTAGGCACAGCCATAATAACTTTCAGGCTTTTGTCAAATACATTTTGTGTACAGGCATTAGTTATTGAAAACCTGCACCCTTAATTTTAGGTTTATATTTTTTAAAGGAACACAACGCTCTCCTTGATTTTGCTAATTTAAATATTCGCTTACAACTTAATCATACAAATCTTTTAATTCCATTTAAAAATTTATTAATTAAGTACACTCCAACATGTACTTCCGTAGTAGCAGACGATAGCATTATCAGTAATTTTAAAATTAGGCTAGACCATGATATAATTTTAGAGGCCGTATACAAACACAAACTCAGGGTACCTTTAATGAATGAACAACTTGAGCTTAGTAATTCTCCGTTACTGGAAGTATTAGATATTTAATTCTGATTATTATTATTATTTTATCTAGTTACCTATTTTTGTATCTACCTTAGCGACGTGTTTGTTTATAATTATATTACCTTTAATAATGACAGCATAGCTGTCGAAACAATATTGTCAGGTTGTATTTTAATAAAACTGTGAAACTTTTACTAATCTTTATTTATTTCAACATTTATTGCGTTTACGACATGTATTTGAACGTTTACGTAAGGCCGGACTAACCCTAAAACCCTCGAAGTTCACCTTTGGTCAAACCGAAGTCAAGATTCTAGGTCATACAGTTTCACAAGGCGGTATTGCCCCTGATTCAGCAAAAATTGAAGCCGTTACAAAATTCCCTCTACCTAATACGGTTAAGAAAGTAGGTACAAAGTTTTCTTGGCTTAGCAAATTATTATAGAAAATTTGTCAAAAATTTTTCTCAAATAGCAAGACCTCTGTATGAACTTACCAAAAAATACAAACCTTTTAATTAAACAGAACAAGAACAAGTATCCTTTGACACTCTTAAAGTCGAATTACAATCAGCACCCATATTAGCTCATTTTAATGCAGCAGCTTTAAAAGAACTCCACACGGACGCATCCGGACTCGGTTTAGGAGTTGCTTTAATGCAGCAACAACAAGGTGCCATGCACCCAATTGCATTCATTTCCCGTAGTCTAACAAAAGCAGAAAAAAATTATACAATTTCAGAATTAGAGTGTTTAGCTGTAATATGGTCGTTAGGATACTTACGCCATTTAATCCATGGTAGGCCAATCAAAATTATAACCGATCACAATGCCATTTGCTTTTTGCAAACTTTAAAGAATCCCTAGGGCAAATTAGCTCGGTGGGCAATTAAGTTGTCTGAATTTGATTATACAGTAGAACATCGAGCAGGCAAAATCCATCTAGTTCCAGATGCCTTGTCTAGAAATCCAGTCCGCGATCCTACTCCTGATGAGGAAAATGAAGCATTAGAAATACCCACATATTTAATTACGGGAGAAGCATTAGGCGAGATACAAAAAGCCGATCCTAAATTGCATAATATAATAAAAGTAATACAGCAACCTGAAACAGTCAGCATAGGTCTTAGAAGGCGTATAAAAAATTTTATTTGGGAAAACGATGTTTTGTGTAAACGCAATCCTTCAACCGAAGGACATCAAAATTTAATAGTCATTCCTGAAACTCTAAAACACGAAATTTTATTTTCAAATCACAGCGAACCAACAGCAGGTCACCTTGGATTCACAAAAACTTATTTCAAAATTAAAAACAGGTATTACTGTGATGGTATGCAGAAGGATATAGAAAAATTCCTAAAGGGATGTCCTGATTGTCAAGCACGAAAGGGGTAACGTTTTGGGAAACCAACAGGCTTTCTGCAACCCATCAAGGTATCATTGCCTTTCGATCGAGTCGGAATAGACCTTTTAGGTCCATTCAGACGCAGTCGACATGGAAACACCATGACAGTCGTAGCTACTTGCTACGCCACTAGATTTTGCGAAACCAAAGCCTTGCCAAACGGACAATCAAAACCTGTGGCAGAATTTATTTTAGAGAATATAATTTTACGACATGGAAACCCTCGCTAGTTATCCAGCGATCGAGGAAAAACGTTTCAATCAGAGTTTGTGAAGGAATTACTTAAAACCATAAAGGTACAAAGTTGTTTTAGCACCAGTTATCATCCTCAATTTAATGGATTAGTTGAACGTTTCAACAAAACATTAGCAGATATGTTATCCCTCTATACAAATACCGAATCAACTGACTGGGATGAACATTTACCGCATGTGACGTTTGCTTTCAACACCTCGCGACAAGACACAACGAAAATGACTCCCTTCCCACTTGTTTACGCCAGAGAACCTATCTTACCGACAGAAGCCACCCTAATGCAAAACATTAATTCAGATGACGTCATTACAATTAGAGTACGAGCCCTAGCCATTCGAGCTATGGCTGTAGAAAACATCCACGCTAAACAATTAAAAGACAAATCAAGATATGACAACAGAGTAATGTACCTTCTAGCCCAGGAAGTGACGTCATAAGCACATGTGTTATAGGTAATATGTAAACAAACATGGCCGCCGGATGTAAACAATATGGCCGCCGGATGTAAACAAATATGGCTGCCGGAAGTGACGTCATACGTAAACAAAGCAGCTGATTTAAATGGCGGTATGCATGTAAATGCTCTTATTGGTTATGCCCGCCAAGCATATGTAAACATACAGCGTAACCAAATAACATTTAGTTAAATAGAAAATTACTAAATAATTCCCCAAAAATGTAAAAACAAAACAGCTGATTGGTTGATTTAAATGGTGGTATGCTCTTAGTAGATAAGCCCGCCAAGCATATGTAAACATACAGGGCAACCAAATGATATTTAGTTAAATAAAAAATTATTAAATAATTCCCTTGATTTAAATAGCTGTATGGTAAATGCTCTTAGTAGATAAACCGGTCAAACATATGTTGTATGTAAACAACATTCAATAAAAAGGAAGTTGAAACCACAAATATTTGACCGTAATAATACAAGCTAAAATTAGTACATTTTTTAAATATAATTTCAAGCTTTAAAAATAATGATTTACGCGTGTGCACATTCAGGTGTATATATAAGGCTGTTCAAAATATACCGCTGTATTAGTTTAGAATTGTATGTAAAAACGTGATAGTAGAATCATGGAGATGAACAACAACACATTTATTGATACCTGCGATGCGGGTAAGCTAAACAGTAGATAATAAAAAGCAATATATAATATTCTTCTGTTTTCTCGTTAGATTATTGCAATCGCAAGGAATTAATTTCTTCATGGGTATTCTTTCTAAACAATAAGAAAAGAAATCTGTTAATGATTGAAGTAGGATGTATTAATACAAACAATTTTGACCCAGTTGTACAAATAACTAGCATTAACGATAAGAACTGTTTACGACTTGATTATGATGAATGGGAAAGCTTATCGTCTATTCGAATTGAACATTTATTTAGAAAATTTTAAAATAATAATGAAACCACCAAGTTTATGGAATATTCGGTAGATAGCTGCATTAAAATTCAATTTGAAAGCGATGAAAATAAAACAAAGACTGTTAAACTAATAGGGTTATTTGGTTGGATATGCTTTAGTTTGGAAGAAATGGAAAAACTGTTCTCAACAAGAGATGTAATAAATCAAAAATTAAACACACTTCAAGAATATACTAACCAGTGGACTTATACCAATTTTATATCGCTTGTTGCTTCCGCAGCACATAAGGAAAATCTAACAGATGATTCAAGTATTTTATCTATGAACAAATTTTTATGTATTATGATGAAACCAATGATGGAAGTTGTATCCTGGAGAAAAACAGATTGTGATTGTTCTTTTATAACAGAAATTGTGAACCTTTATCCAGATAAATTTATAGAAGATGTTAGAAAAGAATTATTGCTATTGCCTAATAATCCTTTTCCTATGCAAATAAATAATGTATTGTAGATGCTATTTTAATATACAGAGATAATGTAATATTGTTGTTTTATTTAAGGTAATAAGAAAAAAACAAATGTTTTTAAAAAGGTTTATTTAAGATGCTATACATAATACAGTTACATATTTTTATTTAAAATGTTTGTTTTATTAATCCAAGAGTCTTGAGACTTGGAGAGACCAAGCCAACGAACAAATAACTTTTCATTTTTTCCACTTCCTTTTCGGCGTAACACTTTTTCTATTAAAAAAATATTCGGGTGATTGGTTTTTTGCAATTCTTCAGAGTAAAATTGTCCAAGGATGGGTTTACCTTCCACATCCTTCAACAGATAAGTAACGGGTTTACCGCGTTTGATTTTATCAATTTTAAAAATTTCTGCAGACCAGTTTGGCGTATATCCCTTGGCAAATATTGATTTAAATTTAGAAATTCTAACATGATCACCAACCTTATACTTTGCAAAACCCACTTGTTTATTATTGTTGTAAACAGATAGCTTTGTTGAGGGAGTAACATCTTTAGGTTTTTTACCAATAGTTCTATGGCAACGTGAATTATATTCAGCAGTGATCTTATCTAAGATATCTATCCATTTATACTTCCCTCTAAGACTGAAAGCTTTATATAGAGCGGTTTTAATCGTACCCACAGCTCTTTCTGCAATTGCAGCTTTCTTCACGCTATATGTAGAGTAATGGTTGATGTTGTGTTTCTTCATGAGCGCAGAAAATTCTTTGTTGTAAAACTCTTTCCCCATATCAGTTTGTATATTGTTGGGAATCCTACCCTTCTTTAAAATAGAATCCAAAGCTTTGGTAACTTCTACACCGCTCTTTGATTTCAGAGGTTTGGTCCATATAAATTTTGAATAAGCATCAATCACCAAAAGAACAAATCTATATGAACGATTGTCTTTAGCATACGAACCAAGCTCTCCTAAGTCAGCCTGCCACAAGTCATCATACTCCTTGATAATCGTTGTTTTCCTAGGGAAATTTCGTCTAGCCGGTTTGTGTAGTTCCTTCACTACCTGCTCCATTGTGAATATACTTTACTTTAGTCAATTTGTCCAAATTTTCTCTCAACTTTTTCACCTGTTTACTGATAGTTGATTGAAATTTATCAATATCATCTATGATTTTCTTAGACGTTATTAAATTTTGATTGGCTTCCTTTATATGGTTGTTAATATACGCATACAACTTGTCTTTAATTTCATCTACATACACCTTATTTGTTGTATCTTTAAGGTCCTCCTCAAGCTGTGTTATTTTGTTAATAGCATCATTTTTAAAATTTAAAATGTTGTCTATAGCAGATCCAGAGCGCTCCACAGCTTGATCTGCACTGACTATGTGTCTAGTAAGACGGTCAAACAAACTCTTTTTTATGGAGTCTACATAAAATTTATTTGCAGCGTCAGTTTCGTTTTCAGGATCAACAACGTTTACAATCCTAGCTTTCTTAGCATTATAGTGACCATCTTCATCTAACGTCAGACATCTCTTTTCTATCATAGCTTTAATTCTCTCTCTGATATCTGAATGTTTATCGATTTATGGTATGTCCACAAGCAGATCTGCATGCTTGGTCCACATAAAGCTTATTAACAGCATCAGTATCGATATGCGGACCGGCTAGGTTCACCAATCTTTTTAGATCACAATCATACTTGGTATTCAAATAATGTTTCAGAGTTACAACATCACCCTCGTTAACAGGATCCGCAACGTTTACAAATCGTTTGTTTTGAATTTCATAATTACCGTCAGCAGTGAGGTTGAACCCGATACCTGGATCACCCTTTTTTCCTGCTTTTATTGTCCAATGATATCGTCCAAACTTGTCGACACTCATTTTTACACTGATGCTTTAATCTAACGATTTAAGCTATTATACCTTCTTCTCTAAGTTCTTCAACAATATTCAAAATCTCATTATCATGTCCAGTATGACCAGCCATTTTAGATGCATGCAATAATCTCAAACGTTCAACCAGTTCTCTAGGGGTGTTCCAATAAACATACTCTTTTTCTTTATTGGTTACATGTTTCATACCATCTCCAGAAGTTGACTTGTTTCGCATTTTCGCAATCTGTGGTTTTATCACATTTTGATACTTATATCCCTTTGTACCTTGTATTGGACCAGAGGCCTCATAGTGTTTCCGATATGTATTTGTATCAGTAAGTATATTCATATATGCTTCTACATCTTTGGGAGTATATTCCTTAGGCTCTTTTAACACCAACAGTTCATACAAACCGGGAGTACTAACATACCTTTTTCCTTTAATAACTACATCAGGACCAACAATATCAACCACAGAATCTCCAATAGCCCATTGATCAATATCTATATTATAATGTATACCATAAGTGTTGTCAACCAATACTTTATTATCATGAATAAGCAGATCAACAAACTTGCGTGGAAGCGGATCGTACTGTTCTAGAAATTGTTCTTCACTAACATTAGAGGATTCTAATAGTTCTGCTAACGAAGGATCTTCAGTTTCTTCTTCAGGTTCCTGTTTAATTTCAGGTTTAATTTGTTCTAAAAGACTTTTTGATTTAACAAGCTTGTTTAGAGGCTCCACAATAGGTTTGTAGGCTTTCTTTGCAAACAGTTCGGTTTCACGTTCACCCCTTTGTAGAGCTTCATATTTACGTTTAATAGCAGCTCGCGTCTTTATTAATTTTTGTTTGATTGCCTTCTCAATAGGATCCATAATAATTGAAAGCGTTTTTAAAAGACGGCTCGATGTACTTAAAAACAATCGCTTGAAAACCGCTTTCAAATCAATATATTCACTTGGATCACTTTAACTATAATGACATTTATAATGCTTGATGTGTTCTTATATAACAGTCAAATCCACGTCGATATCTACCATCTTCGAAGTCTTTAACAACAGTAAGAAATCCAAATTTTTCTTTCCAACATTCTGAACATAAAGATTTGAACTTTTCAAAGGGCATATCTACACCAACATGATCATCATACACATGCTTCAAGTTCAAGTGGTCTTGTTTAAACAAAACTATCAAGTTTGAATTATCTCGAATCAATTGTTTAGGTATAATGGAATATGTTTGACAGAGATAGAACGAGTCTACACCTCTATGACGACCCATACTGAAATAATCACGCATTACATCTTGTTTATCGCATGCAATATCATCAAATATCATAATCGAATGGTTTTCAACTTCTTGCGTTGGTATAATATCATCTTTATCGGTGAACTTGTTGAACGTAATACCATCTAATGGTTCCAACAAATGCTCTAAATATCGATACTTGGGTTGTTCCAATGATTTTGCGTAAACGTTCACGTTCTTAAATTTTAAACCATTTGGAGATTCCAATAAACTAATCATCACATTTGTTTTACCGCACCCCGAAGGTCCACAAATAATGCCTCTAATGGAAGATGGAAATAGAGGTCCATGCTTTCTTGTTGATGTAGGCTCTTCCAAAAAATTATGTTTTTCAATGTGCAACGAACATGGTTGCTTAACAAACTCCATCGCGGTTATGAATCCTCAGGCGTATGATCACTCATATAAATAAGATTTGTTTAGTTGTTAGACATTTAGTCGATGGCGAGCCGTTGTAGAGGTAAAGGTGTTGTAAACACCTTGATAAATAAACTGCCTTTTGAAGCTCATATACCTGGGTATCGTTTTTGTGGTCCAGGTACTAAGTTACAAGAAAGGTTGGCTAGAGGAGATCGAGGTATAAATCCATTAGACGAAGCCTGTAGAGAACACGATATCGCTTATTCGCAACATAAAGATTTGGCTTCCAGACATAAAGCAGACCATATTCTTCAAGAACGATCTTGGCGTAGAGTTAAAGCTAAGGACTCTAGTTTCGGAGAACGAGCTGCTGCTTGGGGTGTTACCACAACCATGCGAGCTAAAAAAGCTATCGGAGCGGGAATGAGAAAAAAGAAATGTAATAGAATGAGGAAAAAGAAACATAATAGACGCATAGCCTTTAAAGGAGGTTTCCTGAAACACATAAAAGCAGCTGTGAAGTTTGGAAATCATCCTTTAGCTGAGACTATTAAGAAAGCTTTGAGCGTAGCTAAAAAGTTAATTAAAAGTAATGGGGGAAAGAAAAACATTTTGGTTCCTAGAGTTATCCCAATACCGAAGCAGGGCGGAATCATACCCTTCCTAATTCCCTTATTTGCAGGCCTCTCAGCAGCTGGGTAAGTCTAATAATGATATTATTAAAAATTATTATAAACAATATTTCCTCAACAGAGCGATCGCAGGCGGAGCCTCTGGAATTGCAAAAGCTGTGAACGAAGCTAAGGCTGCTAAGAAGCAGCTTGAAGAAAGCGAACGACACAACAAAACCATGGAGTCGATCGCTATAGGAAAACAAGGCTCCGCTCTCTATTTGAAACCTTATAAAAAGGGTGCAACTCTTTATTTGAAACCTTATTCAAAAAACTAACAAGGTTGCCTCGGAGATCGCTCACAGATCAAGATTTAAAAAAATATGCTAAGGATGTTACATACTTCAGAGGTGTGTTTATGCGTGATACCTTACCAACTAAACCGCATATAAACGAAAGCGGAATAGTAAATTTGGATGATATAAAGGGTCCTGGTACTCATTGGGTTGCATACAAGAAACGTAAGAAGGATGTTATCTATTATGATAGTTTTGGAGATTTGCAACCTCCTATGGAGCTCATACAATATTTTAAAGGATGTAAAATTAGATACAATTATGTTCGACAACAGAATTTCAATACAGTCGTTTGTGGACATCTTTGTCTTAATTTCTTGAATGATGATAACGTTATATAAAGAGTTGCAATCAGCTTTCTCAACTAGTCATGTCTCAAACGTTCTCGTTAACGGGTGTGGGTAACGAGCTTAGTCGCAACTATTTTCCACCTATTGAGCTGAATTCCAAGTACCGTTATACGTTAGGCCTTGTTGGGTTTTACGGTTGTAACTCAATCAGAAATATCTTTCCTAGTAACAACAAGATTTATTATAACGATAAAGAGGTAATTATTCCTTCTGGAGCGTACGAAGTAGAAGAAATCAACAAGTACATTCAGTCAGTCGTTTGCAACAACAATAATCGGGTTGATTTTGTCCTGAAAGCTAACAACAATACTCTAAAGTGTGAACTAAAATCCATATACAACATTGATTTTACTAAACCTGATAGTATAGGACGTATGCTTGGTTTTTCACCACGCATATTAGAGGCAAATCAAACGCATACTTCTGACCTAGATGTGCAAATCATTAAAGCAACAAATATTCACGTAGAGTGTAATATTACTGGTGGAGCACACCGGAACAGTTCGTTATCGCATATTATATACGCATTCGGTATTTCTGTGGAGCCTGGTTATAGATTGGATGAGAAACCCTCGCCCGTTACATATTTACCTGTGATAGTGAATCAGATAGATAACATTACTTTGAGACTTGTTGACCAAAACGGTGAATTGGTGGACTTTGGAAACGAACAAGTTACCATAACATTAGAGCTGAAGATATCTGTAGAAGAATTGTTATTACGAATGATAGATTTGATAAAGGGATACCTGCAATCTGGTTAAAGAGGTTATGGGGCTAATTATTTTCTATAAAAAGAAAGACATTTCACAACCTTGCAACAGTGAGCAGTTGTTCGCCAACAAGTACGTACCGCTGACAGACGAAGACGTGCAGGTTTTACAATCTTTGGGTTATACAGTGTTGAGTAAATATGGAAGACGGGTTAAAAACCATATTCAGCGAGGTCCGCTTTAATGACATGATTGTAGAATGCGATCGACGTTCTTATCATCCATATGCAACTAATGCATATGATAATTCAGATGAAATAAATCTGGTTATACAAAAAGCTGATCTGATAACAGCTACCTACAACAGTGTTGTTTACATTGAAGGTACTCTCACACCAACCGATGCAACAAAAGCATACAACCTCACGAATAACGCACCGCTCTTTCTATTCGATGAAGTACGTTTCGTGTTGGGGGATCAAACAATAGAAGTTGTACGGATGCCAGGCATCAACAGTTCAATGAAAGGTTACGCTTCCTACTCTACAGAACAAACAAATTGTTTAAAGCAAGCTGGTTGGAGTCCCTTCAGCGAAGAACTACAGATTGTAGATGGTACTAAAAAATCTTTCTGCGCTTCCATCCCTCTACGACACTTCTTAGGATTTGCGGAAGGATATAAAAAACCAATTATTAACATGCGACAGGAACTGATCCTTGTGCGAGCAAAATCTGATTTGGATTGCTATAAGGGTGAAACTAATGTTAAGATTGCTATTACCAAAATGTTGTGGAAAGTACCCTATGTAATTCCAAACGATGCAACAAAACTAAACTTGTATGAAAAAATTAATAAAAATGCTATTATTCCAGTTAGCTTTCATGCAAGAGATCTATTCATATATCCAACCCTACCTGCTTCGAGATCTTTAGTGTGGCCTGTAAAGAGCAGCACAGGCTTCCAAAGACCACAGTGGATATTGGTTGCATTTCAAACGGCGAAACGTAACAGCAAACAAGCTGTAGCATCTGATTTTAATCATGTGTCTGCAACTAGTGTGAAAGCTAGCATCAACAACAGAAGATATCCTTATGAACAACAGAATTTCGATTTCGCTAACAACAAGTACACTGATGTTTACGATGAATACCTAAACTTTAGAACTCAATATTATGATGATAATATTGCAGGTTCTTTGTTTGATTACAAACAGTTTAAAGATAAACCTATTTTTATAGTTAATTGTACTAAGCAAAATGAAAGTGTATACAATGCTGTTGTTGACTTGAAATTAGAGGTAGAGGCTGTCAATTCTTTTGATCCAAACACTGTTGCTTATTGTCTTATTTTACACGATGTTCTTTTTGAATATGAACCATTTACCGGATTAGTACGTAAAACATAATTTGTAAATATATAATGTATAGCAATTAATAAATGATAAAGATGTATACTTCTTTTTATTTCCTTTGCCCTTCTCAATATAAGCTATGATGTATCTTTATTTGAACGATATTAAACGAATGTTGATGATAGGTAGTTTGATTATGAAGATAACACACAATAATAAAAAGGCAGAACAAGTACATGTTTCAACAGTTCTCTGCAAGCAGTTGAAAGAGTGTGTGTTATAATGGCTTCTAACAAAAGAAATTCTCCGTTTCCAAGTATCTCAGAAGCTAAAAAGTTTAAAATCGATGATGTTTCTTCAACTATAGACCGCTTTAAATTTCATGCTACAAAGCAATAGTTGAAAGAGTGTGTGTTATAATGGCTTCTAACAAAAGAAATTCTCCGTTTCCAAGTATCTCAGAAGCTAAAAAGTTTAAAATCGATGATGTTTCTTCAACTATAGACCGCTTTCAATTTCATGCTACAAAGCAATATGTTAAATGGTCGCCTTGGGAACAGTTGTGGGAAGAAGACCTTTTGAACACTCTACAGTTTTGGTTAAACGAAGATAATACTAAACTAATTAAAATTGGTTTAAACCCTTCTACAAATTTTACGCCTGTTGTGAAACTTTACGATTATGTTATAAAAACTACTGTTACCATGACTCCAGAAGTTTGGCGCACGTTTATTTCTAAAAAGGAACAAATACTAGAAAGCTTTGATTATAAACAAGATATTGGATTTGATGAATTTATAGTGCGTTTCATGAAATCAATTAACGCAATACAAATACATCACTATGCTGGAGCTTTCATTGTTTTGGAAATGCAGAGTTTAAAGACTCTGTGGGATGCAACCAGTTTAATCGACTATAAGCTATCCCTGTTACAACATCAAGAATTTTCTGTTTATTATAACAACATTATACATAGTGCAGCACAGATGCAAGCTAGAGGAGATGATCTTGAAAACATAAAGTTTATATTAAATAGTTGTTTAAATGTAAATAATCATAATGTATGCAGTATGTTAGAAGTGATGTGTTTCTTTAAAAACAAAGTGCTAGAGGATATACGCGAAGCTTTGCTTTATTTTTTATGTTGTGATATCGAACCATTGGACAAACAAGCTGTGAATTCTAATGCTGTTATAAATATTATATAGTAAATATGTAAAAACAATTAATCAATAAAAGACTGTTTAATGGGTGTATTTTTTTATTTCATATGTATGTTTACAATAAACTTAGTCTACAATAAAAACTTAGTCTACAATAAAACTTATTCTACAACCATTAATTCATCATTAATCCTATAATGTCCCCACGGTAAAGTATCAATACCATTATCTAGTATAAATCTTTTATTATCTTCATTCGAAAGAGCTTTCTTTTTTTGTTCAACACTATATACATTGTGTTGCTTACTTTGTATACTGCTCTGATTAACAATTTTTACATAATTATCTCTAAAACAACTTAAATAGTCGTCAAAACTTATATTATGTTTTACAAGTTGATTTACAATTCCTTTAGCCTTTTTATAACATCTAAACCATAAATTTGAATTGCATACATTTTTGCTTTTAACCCAACAAATTCATACATAATATATCCTTTATTTTCATCCTTCATTAAACCCAATACCTTTTTATTACAAAGTGGAATATTAAAAGGATTATCTTTAGCATAATCAGAAGTGTCGAACATATTAATGTTGTTTTTAATAACTTCATACACACCATCGCATGTTATTTCATATAACAAACTATCTGTATCCATATAAAGAAGCTTACAGTTCTTGGGATTAAATTGTTTTAACATAAACTGATAGTGAAAGTCATACATTAAAGTTTTTGAAATGTCAAGGACTGCCATACCAACATATATAGGTTTATTAAATAAAATTTCAAGTTTATTTAGTTCAACAGCAACCAAATCTTCACTAAAAATGGTACGGCTGTGGAAATTAGGCTTAGAAATATATTGATTTGCACCATACCGACCATTCCATTTTGTGCAAAGCTTTACATTTCTATATTTTCTAACATTTTCAACAGATTTGCCAAATATTGCGTTATTCAATAATTTAAATAAGTTTTTTTCAAACTCGTTTTTTGCTTTTGATCTTAATTTTGTATTTAAATCAATATAATCTTTCAACCAACAAGCCTGTGTGAAACATATTGCTCGATGAATTTTTCTCAATATCAACCCTTCCTGTAAACATTGTTTCAATGCACTATGATGTATGACATACCTCGTTTTAGGCTCTAGAGTGGTAAGTAACTTTTTCTGTTTACTGTTTGGGGGAGCTTTATGTTCTGAACAGAATGGCATATTGTGATAATCGTGCAAATGGTTTGGGTAATCCAAATCTACCTCATAAATTAAACCTTTTTCAATATCGGTAGGTATATTCAAAATAGTTTCAGAATCTAGATCATTGATTTGTTTATCACTTAACCACTTAAAATCTTTATAAGGTAGACTTTGACTCATAGCCCAACCATATAAATTATTTGCATCAAGATACAACAAATATTTATTAGGTAGTTTTGGATTATAATTTGGCAAATATTTATTGTTAGCTTTGCTGTATCTGGTACATACCTGACTAATACCTCCCCGTATACCCCGCTCTAAAAAAAGTAACATGTCTACATCCGTAACCAGCTCTAACTTTATCTTAGTATGTTTTAACATAGCATCCCAAGTATAACTAGGTGATGTAAAATAATGAGCTGGATCTAATCCATGTGTCTTTATTAAATTTTCCCGAAAATTTTGAAACACATCTGCTAAAAGTAACACATCGGTCTTCAAATATATATCACTATATTCCCCTAAATTTTTTATATTAAATGTTTTCCAAAGTTCTTGAGCATGGTTATAATCTTCCTCAGAAATATGGCTATTTTTTAATTTGCTATAGAAATGTTTTTTAGCTGGTAATTCAGTATCGTTAAATTTTTCCCAATTATCCATATATTCATATGGGTATACACCCTTTCGAATTAATAATTTCAACTGCTCGCTACTTAAATCAGAACAAATATTACGTAAAATTTTCAAATTGTTAAAATCTAAATAAGAAACAAGTTTTTCTAAAGAATCGCTCATGAAGCGAAACGAATCTAGAAATCTAAATTGAATATTTGCATTTGGAATATTTTTAGTAATCGAAATGTAGCGTTCTTTATTTTTAGGTAAAAGCGATACTCTACCAGGTATTGCAGTCGCAACAGTTTTTATTAAAAAATGTGCATCATACCCAGAGAAGTTGTGAAAAAATATTGGAATTCTATGAGGAATCTTGTGGTTAAGATTACACCCCATGTGGGCCGATCCGCGATATTTACCTGTAAAATGACAATGATCTCTAACGCGAATGTGATCATCTAAGAAGGGTTCCTCACATATATGACATACTGGTGCTAATTTAAACTCTCTTTCTTGAGCATCTAATAGCGGGTCCATTGGTTTAGGATGATCAAAAATGTGTTGTAATTCATCTGCAATTTGCGATAACTCGTTGGCAAACCAATCAACACAATTCTCACCCCTATAAAGTCTAAAACGAGATAAAGAATTATCGTATGCGTTATGAAGATAATATGCAATACTATTGGCAGTATGTTCTTTATACTTAATAGTATCTTTGGTTTCATCATCTTTAAAATCTTTTAACAAGCATTCTAAATCTGCATAAATTGTAAAAGGTACTTGAAGTTTATGATGATGGTTCTTAAAATGAACAGTAGTACCAGGTTTTGGTAATATAATTTTACATTTATTTACAGCCCTACAATCTATTTCATGAATATTTAATTTCTGTTCGTTATGAAAATAGTGCAAACATCTATCACAAATAAATGTTTTCCTACGGTGTGATGTAAGTTGACTCTTAACTAATCTAGATAAATTTTTAATCCAACAAAAATGATATTTTATTGAAGCTTGCTTTGACTGGTCACTTTCAAACTCATCTTCAATTTCATCGTTTTATTTTTCAATTTCATAACTTTCCTGAATCATTAACAAATTTACATGTTGTTGTTTCTTTTCATCACATAAATAAAGCGGAACGGTTACATAATTTTTTTCTGATTTTCTAATCAAACCATAAATGTTTATCGAAATATTTGGATTTTGTTTAAAAAATTTTGACAATTGATCAAACGACGTTGGAAAATTAATCCCCTCAAAATTTAACACTTCCCCATAATAGGGGTATGAATTAACGCGTTCTGTATGAGAGGTGGTTGGATATAATGCCGATACTAGAGATACTATTTATTATAGCTTTTTTTAATTTTATTTCTTTAGGCAAATCTATATATGATGATGCGTGATATAACATAACTTTATTGATATTTACCGTTAGGGACATAATTTTTGATAGAGTCCACCCACTTCCCTGCTCTTCAAACTCAGTTATTTTTTCCATTAACACAGCGCTAATGTTCTTTTGGAACCACTCATTCACAGCATCTCGATCCCTTAAAGTTGAAAACAGCAATTTATAATTTTTGGTGTTGAATGTAAATTCTTTGAACAGCAACTCCTCTGTATTGGCAACTGGTTTTGTAAATTCTGCGCAAAATTCCATGTTTACTTTTAATGATGTTGTTGAAATATGTTTTTTTATGTTGGTCCAAAAAAGTGTAAAACAGTCTTCGAAAAACGCATTCAAATCCTTATCTATTAAGTTTATTATAATTGAAGTTTGTAAACGGGATTGAAATGCTGATGCTAGATCCCTCCAAATTACACTTCTTTTTTGATCAAGCTTTGCTCCAGCACCCGTTTTTCCTAAAAAATAGCTTTTGTTAAAGCTAATACAATAATTATTTATATTTTTACCTTTCAGAAGTTGATTGAATAATTCTTCATATCGACTCAATTGTCCAGCGACCGCTTGCGTATGTTTTTTATTTGCAGTTGTTAAAATTTGATTTGTATTTACTTCAACACTTATTAATCTTAAATTATAATTAATAAGTTTAATATATTTTTCAATTTTTAATGGATTCAAAGTTTCTTTATGTTTTTTATATGTTTCTTGAACCATTTTCAACACAACATCAATTTTGTTTAGGAATTCCATTTTTAGTTTGTTGTAGGTATAATACTGTGTGAACAAAAACAACTTTTAGAATGAAATGTTTACACACATGCTTGCTTATATATGCATCAAACAACCTTGTTATTTTCATCAAAAGTATAACCTTTACTAAAAGTAAAAAACATCTAGAAAAATATGTTTATTTATTAAAGCATACAGATATAAATAAGAAAATATTTTGTTTTATTTATAATATTTATAATATTTTTTGTATATATGTGTGAAAGAGGAAAGCCCAAACCCTTGTAGATAAATATAATAATAATGATTTTGGTTGCGTTTTCTAAATATCTACAAATTCAAGTATCGCTGTTTTTCGATCTTTTTCAATATCCTGTTGTCCTTTGTATACCAATACTACAGATGAAATTGCTTTATTTAGAGCTGTAATTCTTGCTTCGGATAGTATTTTTGAAAATCGTCCTGGTAGAAACATTGAATTGTCTGCTGTTTCAACAATAATCTTGCGCCCATATTTCGTACTCACAGATTTTATTTTTTCCAATTTATACTGTCGATCGATCGCCAAATCATCAATATTTATCAAAGGTTTTAATTGCAGCTTCCCAAAGTTGTTAAGTTCTTTTAAAAACTCCATTTGGAACTATTTTTCTAGAAGTTTATCTAGTAATTTTTTATTAAGACTAAAATAACTATTGCAGAATGTCTGTATTTATATGTTTGTTCATACGAAAAATTGTTTTTTCTAGAACTGGGTGGAAAAAATATGTATTGTTATTGAAAAACAGTGTTTAATATTAGAAAAAATATATTTTTCACCTTGACAATATCCTGTGTAGAAATCAATTATTTATTAGCAAAATATGTTTACATCCGGTTTTTTGTAATCACCTATTTTTCTAAACTTTCAATACTGGAAAAAATATATTTTTTACCTTGATAATTAATATCCTGTGTACAAAATCAATTTTATTAACAAAATATGTTTACATCCTGTCTTTTCTTATCACCGGTTTTCTTCAACTTGATTTGTGTATATATTAAGATTTACCTTTATAAAATAATTTATCAAATTACTGCGTTATCTGTTGTTTAAGTCAGGTGAGAATTATTTATTTTTATAATCTAAAATTTTTTACTTTTTCTAAATTGTGTTAGAAATGTCTTGCATAAGCTGTGACGGATGTGGATGCTGTTAATCTATATTTGGTGCTACAACTGATAATATTAACATAATGTATGATCCAAAACAACCTGGAATGGAGAGCATTATGGAGCTTTTTGATAATAATGGTTCCTGAACACCATCACCATCACCACCAGCTAATCAACAAGCAAAAAATCAAGGTTAATATAACAGAGTAAAATGGATCTGTGAAAATTATTTGTAAATTATTTTTTTCTGTAAGAAAAATCTTAAAAGGTTATTTTTTAAAAGAAGTTTTGTAAACACGCAAAGAATTTTTTAAAAGAAGTTTTGTTAATTTACATTATTAAATGAACTAAATAAAATTTTTACACCTGATTGATGTTTTTATTTACAGATTAAAAGCTTTTGGGTTTTCTTTAATTAAAGTTTTACCTGTTTAGTAAGTAGGTATATTTTTAAAATAAAAAAAGCTTTTCATATGGTCTAATTAATAAAAACAGAATATTTGTTATTTAGAGGTTGTCTGATAAACAAAAATACTTTTTTCTAGATGTTTTTTACTTTTAGTAAAGGGTTCCTTTAGATATCTATAAACTATGTTGAATAATAATAATAATTGTATTATCTACTCACCCCAAAAATAGTGGTGGTAACAATATATAAATCACAAAAACCTTTTTTCTAAAACGTGTTTTTAACTCACTCTAAATTAGGTTGTCCACGTTAAAACATAATTGATAAAAATAGTTTGTGGTTTAAACTTCCGTTTTTCTAGTTTGATTAACATGATTGCAGCATTGGGTTATTTAATGAAAACTAATTTTTAGCTTATATTATTGATTGTGAATAACAGATGGCTGCACTAGGATGTTTTAGCGCATAAATATGTAATGATAACCCAAACGTGATATCATTTTGGCGGGCTTATTATAGGATATGTTTACATGCATACCATCATTTAAATCAACTGTTTTGTTTACATTTCAAATCTAGTGACTTTTAACTAAATGTCATTTGGGGAATTATTTAGTAATTTTCTATTTAACTAAATGTCATTTGGTTGCCCTGTATGTTTACATATGCTTGGCGGGCTTATCTAATAAGAGCATACCGCCATTTAAATCAGCTGCTTTGTTTACATTTCAAATCTAGTGACTTTTTTTATTTGTTTACATGCATACCGCCATTTAAATCAACCAATCAGCTGCTTTGTTTTTACATTTCAAATCTAGCGACTTTTTTTATTTGTTTACATGCATACCGCCATTTAAATCAGCTGCTTTGTTTACGTATGACGTCACTTCCGGCAGCCATATTTGTTTACATCCGGCGGCCATATTGTTTACATCCGGCGGCCATATTGTTTACATCCGGCGGCCATGTTTGTTTACATATTACCTATAACACATGTGCTTATGACGTCACTTCCTGGGCTAGAAGGTACATTACTCTACTACTGACAACACTTATCGCGAATTGCATTTCTAAATAGGCGAACAGGTCAAGGTATTCACTCCAATCCGAAAAGTAGGGAAAAGCGAAAAGCTACTCCTACGTTGGTTCGAACCCTATACCATCATAGAGAAACATGGAGACGTTGATTACATTGTTCGTTTTGGAAAACATAAAAATGCAAAAACCGATGTCATTCATGTCAGTCGCATACTACCCTATCATGATCCATGGAAATCATCATTCGAACCAACATCAGATTAATCATTTCTCACTAAATTTGTTTCTTGTTCTCAAGCCTGTATTTCATTATAGGTCTCCAATTTTAGAAGAAGTAACCGTAAACATTCAATTCTTTTTTGGCATGCACTACGAGGATGTAGTAAAGGAAATGGCTATTGCCAATATGAAAAATCGATCATTTACGCGCATGTTATTTAAACCTCCTGTCGCTTGGGATCAATTGCCCAAGCGAATCGTACTTTCGAACCTGCGTCTCATCCACGAAGAGCATGGTCAAATTTAAAAACTTATGTGTATCACAGCTCACATCAAGAGCCAGTTTTTAACAATCTTTCTGAATGTCAATCCAAATTGGACAAGCACTATTCCACATCTAAATCTTACGGCTACTTCAGCCCTGACTGATATACAGCATCACATACATAGAAGATGCTCTACAATTCACTTATGCTGATCTTTACGGATTCTCCAGTGATAATATTTTCCTATTCTGGAATATAGGCCTATCAGCACTTACCCTATATTTATTTTTCAAAAGAAACCTTTTCTTTACGGCTGCCTTCACACCAGCAGCAGCACTACCTACTGAAATTATTGCAACGAATAACGGATGGCACGATCTAACCTTCTACTTATTATGGTTATTTATGATTGCTTTTATAATAGTACTTTTAGCTATCGTATATTACTACTATCATAAAGCTACTCACTATTCATCTACGATAACGGCACCTCAGGCACGAGGAGTTAAATGGGCAAAGGATTTAATTTCCGAAACTCCTCCAAATTCATTTAAATTAGACACAAAAACAATTATTAAGGCAACGCAAGTATTCGGGACTGAAACTCTGTCAGTGGACCATTTACGCGGCACAGTGTCTGGGATGCTTGTCTCAGACAGTAGACCGACTCCCCTCCCTAAGATGAGGCCTAGTACCGGGAGCCATCGTGAAGGCACTAATGTTTATATGATTATTAATTTTTTTAAAATTACTATTTAGACCGTCAAAATATTTCTATAAGAAAGTCTAATAGAAGTATTGAAGACTTGAGAAGTAGTTGAGGAAAGTTGTCCTCAACTACTTCTCGAAATTTTACAGTTGTAACGGTATATTTTTATCAGCTCTGAATAAATGTAATTTTGTTGACACATTTACAAAAATCTTAAGTCTGGTTCTGCAAATTTGAATTCTTTTCATAATGTAAACTTGCGTTAGCATTCGATATAAACAACCCTATAAAACTTATTTTAAAAAAGGTTGGTTTCAAATTTTCTTAGTATTATAAAAAGCATTTGGACAATAATTTATTTCTTTCTGTATTATATTTATGCACGTGTGTTTTGGTTAACGTAGCTTCTTTGTTAAAAATCTTGGAAACTATTAAATATGGCTCATAATAAATTTTAGTGAAGTCACTTTTATCGAATTTCATGTGTGCTACGTGTTTAAAAAATAATTTGACGCATCTGCAGTTTTGAGAAAAACAACATCTGCATCGCACTACATGCCCGTTAAAATATTAAATGCGTAATACCTGGTTCTTTGGGGCCATATTCTGATTGTAAAAACTAATAAAATACTCCCTATCGATTCCACATGGAGTACTTAGCTTTGATTTGTTGAGACGAGACCGGGAGTCTTTTTGATTGGAGCATGAAGATTTGTAAACCCTAAATTCACAATACTATATTTTTTAGTATTAAAAAAAGAAAAACTTTTGCTTTGAGCGCGGTCCAGACGACACTTGCTTCTGGGTTGCGGTAAAGAGAACACACTTGCCGTGAAATGAGGTTCCGATATAGTTCAGTTTTGAATAATTCATTTCAAAAACTAGAATATGCAGTACAGTTGATAGTTATATGTGGCTTGTTCTATTGTAATGGGCCATTAAAACAATTATTTCTACCGTTCTCGTTTTAAATTAGTGCAGTTATGTTATTAAAAATCTAGTGGTTTTTATAAAAATGTTACGGAGTCATTGTCATTAAAAACTCCAGATGCGTTCTTATTTGGGACTATAGTTTATTTGTAGACAGACTCATAATCTAACTAATAAATTCCCGTTCTACGTGTAGATAAATATAAACAATTATCCATTCTATTCAAAGTATTTCAATTAGCAAGTGCTAACTGTGTTTCGTAATTCGTTTAAGCTCTTAAAGACATTACCGTTATTTATCGTGTGCAAATTATAAATAAAATTATAACAGAAACAGGGTTGTTTAAACTATGTTTTAACAAAGATTGTTGGTTAAATCATATGGATTATTTCAATGTTTCGTGTGATTGAACTGAACTTGAAATGAAAACGATTTTCTTTGGACTGCTGCAGTCAAATAATAATTCATCACTATTAACGATCAACAACGGTCTTCTAATGACAGGCGTTTCCAGTTTCTATCAGTCAAGAGTAATGGTTTTTTGCGATGCAAGTAATTAATGGTTTAATTGGAATTCGATCTATAGGATCAAGGTATTGTAATTTAAGAATTATCTATTTTTATGTAATCTTGTTTGTGTTTACGGATTATTTGGATAGTTGAATTTTATAGTTTTCCATAAAAAGAGACCTCTCTAATAGAATTTAATCTTGGTATGTTAACTTCAGTAAAATTTATATATCTTAACTCCAGTAATAATTGAATAAATTCAATTCCGTAATATTTTTACAAATTTATGTTCAATAAAATTCAAATGATTTTATATGTAATAAATCTTGATTTTAACAAATTTCTGAACAATTTATGTTCAATACAATTTAAATAACCTTATGTTGAATAAATTTTGATAAATTTCTGAATCATTTATGTTCATTAAATTTTGAATAATTTGAAATTTAAATAGTGAATGACTAATCTAAGCTTAATAAACTTATGTTGCTAATGTTCTTTGATTATATATGTATATGATCTTTTATTTTTACTATCCAATAAATATGTTTTTAAGTCTATACCAAGTGAGCTAAATGGAACCATATAATTATGAATGTTTTATTCATTTTTTATTTTAAAATCAATAAATACAATCAAATTTTTGTCTAAAACCTGGCAAATTGAATTCATTTTCTGATTAGTAAATTCAATATCTTTTCTGGCTTAATTAATGTCATTAAATTCCATAATCAGATGGCGCCCTTTTAGAGTATTTGAGTTCTGAAACCCTTATCTACTCCTTTTTTATAAATAAGACAACTGCAGAACCAATACCTACGACCTGAAACTAAAATTTGTAAGATAGAGCTAAATCTCAAGCCGTGGTAATCTTGAGCATCTTTTTAACGTAAGTATAATAATTTTATAATTATTATTTAGGTTATAAATTGGCGCCAAGTTTTGACGTTATACAGTTTTATATATTACCTTACATTTCAAACTAAAAGAAATCTGTTCTGTCGGATCAGTAGCCTTTATGAATTTCTTCCTGGAATTCCGGTAACCACTCCGATGGACAGGAACGAGATTCGCGTAGGTGTTCGCCCTGACAGAGAAGGCATCTCTTACGTTATATGGTTAAAGATAATTACCACGGTTATCTTACTTGATAACGATGAGTTATGAGTAACCACAAAGATCGTTACATTTCCTGCCTATCAGAAGGATAGCTTTTTCGCAATATGAACGGTCCCAAGTGTATGCAATACGCAACCACTACATATATATTTTCTTAAGTTCAATGTGCCTACGCAACTTGTGGTTGGTATATCTTTATTTATCTATATAGGATAGGACGATGTAATACCCTATCTTTTCATACATCTGTCTATATATATGATAGGAAGACTTCATTCCCTATATATATTCTTTTCGCGAATCTATGTGGAATACTTAGCACGACCAGTGTATAGGTACATGTTAACCCTTCCACATCATTTATTTTATAGTAACTTAGTATAGACAAGTTTTCAAAATAAAATCAAGAAATCTTATTAAATATTGTGTCAAGTGGTTCATCATTTATTGTAAAATAAAACAAAAACAAAAAACGCCAAGCAAGGTGTAAGTTGTGTAATTTTCATTTTCTTATAAGCTAGTGTTAAGTTTAGTTCTTAAGATAAAACATGTATACATTCAGTCACCTCATTATATATATATGTGCTACAATTCGTTTTCATACACACTATCCAAGTAGAAGTGACACCGGGAGTCTATTTGCAACGACTACCGAATGTTACGCTTTATCAATCAACTATTCCTATCTTATTTAAAGTACCTAACTAATCCTACAAAATTTTACAATTATACAGTCTGTCAAACATCTCCTTGGGTATGTGATGAATCGAACTATAATTATTTTTATTTTTTAAATGATCTTCAATCAGAACTTACAGCTTCTCAGTTCGACACATTTTTGCGAAATGATGGAGAAATTTCAGATTTTTTCAGTATCGGTAAACATCATATAACTAAAATTTTCGCCACTACTAAAGATATTGAATTTTTTTAAAAACAATTACAAGTTATACGTAATATTACGTATCATCAAGCCCTTTTTTATCAAAGCCCCATTACAAGACATTTGACCATTTCGGACATTGAACGTGAAAATTTATATAAATTTGAATGGGGACGAAGTCTAGCTACCATGTGTCAAACTAAGAAACTGAGTATCAATATCATATCTCTTAAGATTTTACAAGAAACAATTAACTCAATAAGTACCTCGTTAGAATCAAAGAATTTAATATTAGCTGACTCGAATCTTGAAATGTTTTATTATCAACCCTTACTCGAATGCATCTTGTCTAAAACTATGGGACTAATGGGCATACAGGTTCCAGTTATCCATCGGGACCTCAAGAAAATGACACTCCGACGGTTAGTGACTCCATCTTTCACCTGGAACGAATATGTGTGTGAAGTATCTGTACCAACACAAAATCTAGCAGTACTTCGGGACGACGACAACATCCAGTTAAACATTCCACAATGCAACCCTATTACTGATGAATTGTGTAGGATCACGGAGGCAAAAAATCACGAAGCACAATCTATCACCTGTGCCGCTACGCTTTTAAAGGGATGTTCGGCACAGGCCTTAGCCGCCTCTTGTCCTCTTACGTGCAAACCATATCAATCTTCGGTTCCCTTGCTAATATCATTGGGAGCACAACATCTGGTAGTATCGCATCTGCAGAGTTCTACCCGAGTATCCTGTTCCAACATCACCAGTCAAACATTGAAGTTACCTCAGCAGATAGGAGCTGTCGACCTTTCGCTACCTTGCGATTGTTCTCTACAGGATGACGACAACCAACTCCTGTATATTAATTCAATTTGTGTATATCCTCAGTTAAAACTACGGATTATACAAATCATTCCTGCTGCCTGGACAACGTACGCGGGACTGGCAATTCCACAGTGGGGTGAAGAAGCCTGGCTACGACAGAATCAGTTACAATTTGAAAACTTAGATGAAATCCTCAACACCAATTGACGTCCACCACATCTACAAGAATCCAATATTGCTACCTTAACAATAATCATTCCTTCCCTTATACTTATAAATGTACTCCTTACCCTTATAACCATTTACCTATGCCGAAGATTTAATCCCGTTATTCCTCGATTCCTATAACCAACCTCACCAACGCCATCTATGCCAACTTCATCGATGACGCCTTCAACCTGTCAACTGCCAACTCACCGAGCCACGCCACCGACACCATGTCCGACCACACCTCAAAACCTCGCTGATGCTGAATATATCGCCATGCCCGATACCTATACAACACCGGAAATGCACGTAACATTCTTTATTCATGCACAGTATAATACACCGAATCCTTTGGTGCGGCCGTGTCTACCACATCCACGCCCATCATCATACATCACAACCGATTCAGGGTATCTACCAATGTCTCGTCTTCCTGAACTACATAGCAGTACATAACAATCACTACCACGCACCTAAACTCACTGGCACCTATTCACAGCTAATTTGTTTATCTGATTTTTTCTTGTATTTTCTTAATATCGATACGCACCCTTATTTTTTAATCCTTTCACGACCAATGTAAAGTCAGTTGTGATAAACCGTTCCTAACTAAATTTTAGTAACTAAAGTTTCTATTATTTTTTTTGATTGCACCCGTAAGTTCCAAAAATCCCGTGATTAGAACCTTTATCACAGCTCTCTAATAGTGATTATATTTAATTATTATGTATATGTTTTGACAGGAGTCGCCCCGCGGGGGAAAAATGTCACATAACGAAAATCACACTTGTACAAACTTCAAATAAATTATCAAAAAATTAGTCATTTTAAATTATTCATTTAATATGGCGGATTCTTTTTACTCTTTGATGTCTTATAATCATTCACACAAATTCCTGTTAAACTTGCGAATACAGGAAACCGTGGTTTATCTGACGCTCGGAGATAGCGTGGGTCTTGCGTAGCAACCCTTTAACATATGCTGCCTGATTGTTTAATATGTACCGCTTGATTAAAAATCAATCTGTCTTAAACATATAAAAACCTCGTACATTTGGTACAGGGATAGTAGTACTAAACAATCAGTCGAACCGTAAAGGGTTGAGCCGTAATCGTGATATCAGTAATATAAGTACAAGTGTGGTGGTAGTAACATCATGTAAGTAACTTGTTATTTTTGTATCTTATTTACATAACTGTACCAATTGCTCTACTTAAAATTATACACTTAAATTCGATCCCGACTTTTATTCAGTCACCCCCTACGCCCCGACACGTGATAGTATGAAATAAAATGCATTACGTCATACACCATGGAAATGTTCTTACAGTCTCGTTTCGATGTTCCGGACTCGGTTCCTTCCAATTCCATTTCCAGGACATGTAACGTAAATAACTATTTCACTGCACCAATTGTCATTACACCAGAAGAACTTTTCACTGCAAAATGAAAATTTTAATCTTGTTTTCCATTTCCAATAATATATTTTAATTTAAATTGCTAATGTAAGTTTTAATTCATATTTTTTAGATTTATTATTAAATTAATTTCTAAAAGTATTTTAAATAAATAAATAATCAGAGACGGCTTTGTAGAATGTTCAATATGCGGATGATAGTCTTTAGTTTAAAGACATCATAAGTATAAAGGCTAATTTATTATTGTTAGTAGGTAACTGTAAAGTTTTCTTTGGTTTAAAATGTTTAAAATGGTTAAAATATTGAAAACTCATTTTTACAAACACCTTTTCATAACTCTCAGATTCCAAGAAATTTAATTAATTGTTCTAATAATCCCCTCCTTACGGGTAACATAATAACCAATAATACTGACAATATTCAAAACGCATTTACACACACGCTTTCACGCAATTCACAAACTCCAATTAACTTCACAAATTGTTACAATAATCATATAGTTATAAACTTTATTGGTGCTGAAAATAATCATAAAAATATAATTACTAAATAAAATGTAAATAGTTTTTTGTTAGCATTAAAATAATCTTTTCTTTAAAAAACTGTATTTTTCTGGTCGTAGGAAAAATAGTGTACATAACTCGGTGGAGAACGTGTTTCTTACTCGTGTGATTACCGTAAATTTCTCACTCGTATGAAAAATGCCACATTCCATTCTCGTTATGTAATATACTGTTACAGTTCCCGTGCGTAATGTTATACTTCCGGTCATTATGTAAACAACCAGCTTTGAACCAGTTTGCGTAAGCATAAAGTAGCAAACTTGGAAAACGAAATTTAAGTTTCTAGCAAACGACTTCAGGTAATTCAATCCCAGATTTAAAAGATCCATTACCTCTGTCCTATTAATTTGCGAAAATAGAACACGAATATTCGATGTTTTAATGATTCTCATACTATTATATTAAAGTTTGAAGATCTTTGTATGAATAGTAGTATGTGTATCGAAATTACCCCTGCTCTACCAGTTTGCAAGAAAACCAGCTGGCAGGGCCGGCGCTAGCAGTATCGCCGCCCCGGGCAAAAAGGTAAAATGCCGCCCTTCTATAACAAAAATTAAAAGAGATAACCTAAACCCTTTCCACGCTTAGTAGTAAAATAAAACGAGAGCAAAAAATTGGTATTAAAAATGTTGAAGTTTTGATTTGCCAAAAATACAAATTTCTTGATTTATGATTTTAGCACTAAATTGAAATTAAGGTTGCACAGAAAAAAAGAAAAGATACAAATCTAGTACAGCAAACGCATCATAAATTGGCGAGAGCCGGCGCATGCCGAAAGTACGATCGGCTTCCCCTTGTGTAGTATTTGCGAATGTTGCACTGTTGTAGCAGTGGCGTAGACGTGTAGGGCGCCTTATTTTATTTGCATGCTGTATTTCAAACGAAATATTTCTAGCGGGACTGCCAAATTCCAAAGTAAATATTTTCATAAAATAAATACATAATTTAGCTAATTGCACTCACTGAAAAAGTAAAATGAAACCATATTATAGATATTTAAATTAAATTTTCAATAATAAATAATAATGTTACAAAAAATATTTTGACTACATAATTATACCTATAATAGAGAAAAAGAAAGTTAATACGAGTGGTACTACAATAACGATCATATAATAATTTTAAAAAAATAAATACAATAGGTATCTACAATTTATGTTACATATTTTAACCGCTATCCTCAAAATCAGTTCCAAAGTCGGAATCCGAATCTTCGTCATTTACACTAATTATAAGTTGTTCGGTTCTAACGTCTATTATTTGTTCATTTTGCAAATAATTATTTTCACTTTTTATCACGTGTTCACAACGGCTCACCCTATCTTCTAAAGTTACAGAAGAAAACTCGTTTTCGGCTAAACGTTAAAAGCCATTTCGCGCGCTTGACTGTGAAGAGTTTTTCCGCGTAAAGTTGACGACATAGTTATAAAACTGATAAACTAAATTACAGATCGGCTGTTTCAAACAGCTGGTACTACTACTTGCACTAACAATAATGCAATGTGCCTTAAAATCCATATATATATATATATATATATATATATATATATATATATATATATATATATATATATATATCTATAGGGCACCACTATGCGTCCCCCCATGTAAAATCTTAGGTTCAAGCAGCGTCCGAAGTCACTCGGCGTCCGGATATACGGACGCTGGGTGACTAGTGCCTCAAAATTGCACCATATGAAGCTTAAAGTGTCTAGATGGCGAAAATGTAAAAATTAGCTGTGCGCAGTTTGACACCCATTCCTGATTCGTATATAAAATCGTAGTTCGAGCATTTGCCACACGCAGCGCTAATAGCGCGGGATTTGTATACATTTGTATACAAATTTATGGCATAGGTTTACCCTGCGTCCGCATATTTAACAAGAATTGTGTTGGTAACACTGATTCCTTTGTGGCTAGACAGTGACGTCATTTCAACGGGACTTCACTTTATGCATTGTATTTCTTAGTAAAGATTGCGTCATTTAAGGTGACAAAAATTCGTACATATTATATTTTGTTAAAGCTATTTAAGAAACACTTTTAATACGTTTCATTTATGCGTCATGTAAATTTCGTTTAAACCGGTTTTAATTGCTCCTACAAATGGGCGATAATTTTAATAAAATCGTAAGATTTAATAAGATTTAATTCAAAGCTCTATTGATTTAAGTGAAACAAACGTAACCATTATTATATTATCATTCAGTATTTAAGCAATCACTGATGCTGTTAGCTAGTAATAAATCTAGCTGTTTAATCTTATCCCATATTATATTTTAAAATTTTTAAAACTCATATGTTTGTGAGGCAGACAGTGACATCATTTCAAACGGGACTTCTTATGCATTAAAATATTGAAATTAAATAACTTTTACAACTTCTAATTTGTTAGATGACATACAAACTTGAGATTTGGCACAATTATAGGAATTGGGATTCTTGTAAGTAGGAAAATAAAAAAATATATTTATGTCAACCCTCGCACCCCCTGTTAGGAGTTGTAAAACTTCTAGATGACTTAGAAACTTGGAATTTGGTGTAATTATAGGATTTAAGATTATTATAAAAAAAATGTTATGATGTCAACCCCGCATCCCCTTTTAGGGTTGTAAAACTTCTAGATGACATACAAACTTGAAATTTGGTATAGCGATGGAATTTAGGACTCTCCTAAAGAAAAATTTAAAAAAAATTATTAAATCAACCCCCATATTCCATTTGGGGGTTGTAAAACTTCTAGATGACATACAAACTTGAAATTTGGTATAGCGATGGAATTTTGGACTCTCCTAAAGAAAAATTTAAAAAAATTATAAATCAACCCCCATATTCCATTTGGGGGTTGTACAACTTCTAGATGACATACAAACTTGAAATTTGGTATAGCGATGGAATTTAGGACTCTCCTAAAGAAAAATTTAAAAAAATTATTAAATCAACCCCCATATTCCATTTGGGGGTTGTAAAACTTCTAGATGACATACAAACTTGAAATTTGGTATAGTGATAGGGTTTAAGACTCTCGTAAAGAAAAACATAAAAAATTGTATCAAGTGAACCCCCGCACTTTATTTGGGGGTTGTAATACTTCTAGATCACACACAAACTTGAAATTTGGTATATTTATAGGGTTTAGGATTCTAGTAAATAAAAATTAAAAAAAATGTTATTATGTCAACCCCGCATCCCCTTTTAGGGTTGTAAAACTTCTAGATGACATACAAACTTGAAATTTGGTATAGCGATGGAATTTAGGACTCTCCTAAAGAAAAATTTAAAAAAAATTATTAAATCAACCCCCATATTCCATTTGGGGGTTGTAAAACTTCTAGATGACATACAAACTTGAAATTTGGTATAGCGATGGAATTTTGGACTCTCCTAAAGAAAAATTTAAAAAAATTATTAAATCAACCCCCATATTCCATTTGGGGGTTGTACAACTTCTAGATGACATACAAACTTGAAATTTGGTATATTTATAGGGTTTAGGATTCTAGTAAATAAAAATTAAAAAAAATGTTATTATGTCAACCCCGCATCCCCTTTTAGGGTTGTAAAACTTCTAGATGACATACAAACTTGAAATTTGGTATAGCGATGGAATTTAGGACTCTCCTAAAGAAAAATTTAAAAAAATTATTAAATCAACCCCCATATTCCATTTGGGGGTTGTAAAACTTCTAGATGACATACAAACTTGAAATTTGGTATAGTGATAGGGTTTAAGACTCTCGTAAAGAAAAACATAAAAAATTTTATTAAGTCAACCCCCGCACTTTATTTTGGGGTTGTAATACTTCTAGATCACACACACTTGAAATTTGGTATATTTATAGGGTTTAGGATTCTAGTAAATAAAAATTAAAAAAAATGTTATTATGTCAACCCCGCATCCCCTTTTAGGGTTGTAAAACTTCTAGATGACATACAAACTTGAAATTTGGCATAGCGATAGAATTTAGGACTCTCCTAAAGAACAATTTAAAAAATTATTAAATAATATAATAATAATAATAATTACTACAACCCATAACCTTAATCAAGGCCCCAGAAGCTATAAGCTTGTGCGGGAGGGAGGGGGCGATTATTATTATGTAGGCCCAATGTGCGGCTGCAGCCGACTTATAGATGGAACAGGGCAAATCCCACATTTGTGTTACAGCTAAGGGAAACTGCAGAAAACCTTAACCAGATCTGCCAGCGCCGGGAGTCGAACCCGGGCCGCTTGGGTGAAAGTCCGGCACGCCAGACATTACACTACCAAGGCTGTTACCAGCCCCGTATTCCATTTGGGGGTTGTAAAACTTCTAGATGACATAAAGACTTGAAATTTGGTTTAGTTATAGGGTTTAGAGTTCTCGTAAAGAAAAATATAAAAAATTGTTATTATGTTAACCCTCCCCCGGTTGTAAAACGGGACTTCACTTTATGTATTTAAGTAATGAAATTAAATAGTCTTTATAACTTCCGAATTTCTAGAGTACATACAAACTTGAAATTTGGTATATTTACAGAGTTTCGGATTCTCGTCTAGCGAAAAATTAAAAAAACGTTAAAAAACCCATATCTATATTTTCAAAATTTTGTTCTGTTTTGGGTAGCAGCCACCTCTTAGAATTTCTACACACGGGAAAAATAGTAAACAATCTTTGTTGCGTTTCATTTTCGAACGGGTGCCGTGAAAGAACATAAAAAGTCACCTATTTTATAGATTTTGCGAAGTTCAGGGTCTAAGGGGGTAGCAACCAACCCTTAGAATTTTGAAATACGGGAAAAATAGTAAATAATCTTTGTTGCGGTTCATATTTGAATGGGTGACGTGAAAGAACATAAAAAGTTACATACTTTACGGATTTTGCGACATTAAGGGTCTAAGGGGTAGCCAGCCATCCCTTAGAATTTTCAAATGTGGAGAAAATAGTAAAGCAGTTTATTTGCGTTTCATTGTTGAATGGGTTGCGTGAAAGAACATAAAAACGCACATGCTTCACCGATTTTGCGAAATTCAGGATATAAGGGGGTAGCAGACACCTCTTAGAATTTCTACACACGGGAAAAATAGTAAACAATCTTTGTTGCGTTTCATTTTCGAACGGGTGCCGTGAAAGAACATAAAAAGTCACCTATTTTATAGATTTTGCGATGTTCAGGGTCTAAGGGGGTAGCAACCAACCCTTAGAATTTTGAAATACGGGAAAAATAGTAAATAATCTTTGTTGCGGTTCATATTTGAATGGGTGACGTGAAAGAACATAAAAAGTTACATACTTTACGGATTTTGCGACATTAAGGGTCTAAGGGGTAGCCAGCCATCCCTTAGAATTTGCAAATGTGGAGAAAATAGTAAAGCAGTTTATTTGCGTTTCATTGTTGAATGGGTTGCGTGAAAGAACATAAAAACGCACATGCTTCACCGATTTTGCGAAATTCGGGATATAAGGGGGTAGCAGCCACCTCTTAGAATTTCTACACACGGGAAAAATAGTAAACAATCTTTGTTGCGTTTCATTTTCGAACGGGTGCCGTGAAAGAACATAAAAAGTCACCTATTTTATAGATTTTGCGAAGTTCAGGGTCTAAGGGGGTAGCAACCAACCCTTAGAATTTTGAAATACGGGAAAAATAGTAAATAATCTTTGTTGCGGTTCATATTTGAATGGGTGACGTGAAAGAACATAAAAAGTTACATACTTTACGGATTTTGCGACATTAAGGGTCTAAGGGGTAGCCAGCCATCCCTTAGAATTTGCAAATGTGGAGAAAATTGTAAAGCAGTTTATTTGCGTTTCATTGTTGAATGGGTTGCGTGAAAGAACATAAAAACGCACATGCTTCACCGATTTTGCGAAATTCAGGATATAAGGGGGTAGCAGCCAACCCTTAGAATTTCTAAATGTGAAAAAAATAGCAACGATTTTTGTTGCGCTTCATTTTCATGGTTATCATGAAAAAACATAAGAAGTCGCATGTTTTATGGTTAATAATATACAAGATACTTTTTTGATTTTGCAAAATTCAGATTTCAAAGGTGTACGAGTCACCACTTCAAATGTTTAAATGTGGAAAAAATAGTAAACACTTAGCCACTTAACGGGTTCTGGCCTATTTAACAGTCTACACTCAATCATCCGGACAAGCTTTTGGTTATAGTAATGGAATTAAAAGAACTTTGTAGATTTCGGCTTCTTGTTTACGAAAACAGTATTAGAATACATTCACTTTATTATTTCATTATCATTCACTTTAAACCTGTAGTACCTTATTACTTTTTTATTCAGAATCCCACTTGCTATCGATTTCCATACTTCAAATCTAATCGTTCCATTTAGAAAAATCCTCATGATGATATCCAGCACCAACAGTTCTAAGATGTGTTCTGATTTCGTAAACTAGAGGTCAAGGTTTTTTTGTTATTGCACTGTTATTGTTAAAATTAGGAACATTTCTTTGAGAAAAATAATGCCTACATGAAAAGTGTTCATTTAACCAAAACGAAATCAAAAAATTAATAAACAAGAAAACATAATTCCCTATTTTTTATATAAATCTTAAATGAATTGCTTTTTGGTCTGAAAATTAGAACCCAAGGTTTCTTTCTATAACCCCTACAAAAATTTCATAGATATATGGCATGTACTTTCTGAGATAAAAACTAATTTTTTTTAATAAAATTGTCCCTAAAAATGGGTACCTTTTATTACCTATTGTCTGATAAAAACAAAAGTAGCTATAGCATTTAGAAATATAATATGCTTTATTAAAGTCAGAGGACTCGAGAAAAAAATGGATATTAGATAATCAGGAATATAACTCAATATTATAGTTTAAAAGACGTCCTTATAAAAATTTAATGTTGTTAGCAAGATAATATTTCCTTGTAAGCATGGATTAAATTTCCCAAAATGACTATGTTTATTTACTGATTGCAGGTGTGCAAGTCTATAAAGTGACGTAATTTTGTGTATGCTGTAACGCATTTTAACAGACTGCTGATCTCTAAAGTAAACACTCTAGGTTCTCAGAATTGTATGATGAACAATTTGACGTCGCGTCATCAAACATCGTATCAAATATCATGTTACTGAAGATTTTAGTTGCCCATGCAAATTAAAATGTTAATTATTTATGCTGCCAGATTTTAAATTTTTCTTTATATTCTTGAATCTGAAATTTTTTGAAAATATTTTAAATGTTTACACTTGAAACCACCAAAACAAATTTTGGTTAAAAAGTCTTGAATAATTATTGTTTTAAATGCGTTAATAGGATTGAATTAAGATTATTATTTTTTGTTTAAAAGAGTGACATGGAATTATAAATTATAGGACCTTCGTCCAGCTTCAAGCAATCATTGTAGTATAAAATGTACCATCGTGCATAATTTTTTCTATCAAAGAAGAAGGAAAGTGGCAAACACTCTCTTATACTGCATGCACGCAGGCCCCAGTTTTTTTCTGCCTGTCATTTTCTACGAGTTTCTCAAAATATTTTTTTATGTCACTATGTGTAGTTTATAGCAATTTAAATTTGTCCAACAAGCGTTGATCTTCGTACACTGGTATAACACCGTAAGCGTTTCAAAATGGAAAACAGCATTCCAATTATACTGTCTCAACAAGGATTTTCGAAGCTCCACTGTCTTTGAGGTATAGCCCAATGCATGAGAGTACCACTTTTAGGAGATGAATCCCTCCAAGACCAAGCAATAGGTTGGGATTTTTGTTAGACACACTGAATTTATTTGAGCATGTGATGTACTTCTTCATTGCATTACAATGAACCCTTTAGTTCAGTTACATTTGATTTTCTAAGAAATAGAGAAACCATACAAGATCCTTGGGAAGGTTTTTACTTCATTTTCTTCGTTAACGTCACTATTTCCTTTTGTTTTGATAGTACAGTAGCTTTTGAGCAGTACAGTAGTTTTTTCTTTTCCTTTGCGTCATAATTTTTTGCAGTTTTCAATGGTCCAACACCATAGTGTCTTGTCGAATAATTTATATGAAGAAAAGAAGTTGTCTAGGAAAATATTATGATTAGGGTTATTCTCTACAATAGATAGTAGATAAAAAACAAAGTCACCTCCCAACCCAAGTCTGGATTTTTTATTATTTGGAGGATAACTTGTATAAGTACCCTTCATCTGAACAGATATACCATAATTTGAAACCGAATCTTACCGGTTTCACTTTTAGAAGCATTTTGTTGCGAGTGCCGTTCAAAATATGGAACTATCTGTTCATGTAGTAATATAAGTTGCACGAGAATACTCCATACTGCATGAGTTTTTCATTCATGATGTAAAAATTACCTACTAAGATTTACCAAAAAGAATGAAGTGAATATAATCATGGGTGACTTCAACGGAAAGATAGGTAAAGGAAGAGTGCAATATATTGTTGAAGACCATGGTATTTGCAAACGAAACGATAGGGGAGATATCTGGTACAGTTCTGTAATGAAGAAAACTTAATGGTAGCAAACACCTGGTTCCAACTTCCAGAAAGGCGATTGTACACTTAGAAGTGTACTTAGGACCAGGAGACAATGAAGGAAATATCATAAAAAATCAAATAGATTATATACTGATTGATAAACGATATAGAAACGGAATTAAAGTTGTAAGAACTTATCCTGGATCAGACATATGATCTGATCAGAACCCCGTAGCTGAGAAACGTGAGATTAAATTGAAGAAAATCTGGAAGAGAAATAAAACAAGACCTAACTTTGAGAAACTGGGGGAACCACAAATAAAAGAGGAAATAACACGAGTTTTGAATAGTAAGTTTAGGGAAACGGTATAATTGGAAACAGAAACAATGGAAAACTTTTGGCAGTCTGTTAAAAATGTAAACATGAAGTACAAGAAAATGAATTGGAAAACCAAGAGCAGAGAGCAAAACAGAGATGGATGACGGAAGAAATCCTTTTATTGATGAACGAAAGAAGGAAGTACAAACATAAAGACTATAATAAATATAAAGAAATCCATAAAAAGATTACAAGGCTTATAAGAGAGGCAAAGGAGACCTGGATGGAGAAACGTTGTCAAGTACTCGAAGAGCTGCCAAGAAAGCATGATTTCTTTAACACACAAAAAAGAAGATAAAAGAAATAACTGGAAATAAAACCCATCAACACGATATCTTAGTCACAGATAGTAACAAAAAAACAATAGACCCAAACGAGATAGAAGAGATTTTGACAAGCTATATACAAGAGCTTTTTGATGATATCAGAATGTAACCAGAACCAAGAGAAATAGATCAAGAAGATTAGCCATTGAAAATTATTATAGCAGAAGTGAAACACGCAATAAAACTATCAAAACACGTAGAGTCTCAGGTGAAGATAACATCTATACTGAGATGCGTAAAGTATTAGACGATGAAAGCCTCAACATCTTAACATCTTTCTTAAATAGAATATACTATACAGGAATCGTACCACACGACTGGACCCAACTTACTTTTATTCCGATACCTAAAAAGAGCGGAGTAAAACAGTGCTCACAGTACCGATTGATTAGCCTGATGAGCCATGTACAGTAGATAATGCTAAGAACATGCATCAACGAGTACACACAAAATGCGGACAATATGTAGGAGAAGAACAATTTGGTTTTCGCTTAGGCATTGGAACTAGAGAAGCAGTTCAAGGTCCTAGGACTAGCAGAAATACATAAAACAAAATTAAATAGCTTATCGGTATCTCCAGTGTAAGTGACTCCTGCGTACAATGTTGCTTCCTCACGGCTTGCTCCAAAATTATAAGTCTGGATTTCTTCTGCTAGTTTGCAAGCATAATTTTCAGAGAAGTCTATATGTAGTAACCCTTCATTCTTACTAAGACTGTTTTTCAGTGTGTTCTAAGCAGCATTTTCATTTTTAATGTTAAATTTATATTTATTTTTAAAGTTTTCATTTCTTCTTGAACCTCTCCCTGCAACTCTCGGACAGGTTTAGTAACATTGATTTTAGCTGCAATCTTAACATTAAATTGAACCTTTTCTTCATTTTATTTTGACATTTCAGAGGCCTGCCATACATATGCAATGCGGAAGCCTTACTACATGTTACAGGAGTTCATATGAATTTTCATTATCTACAAGTTTTAGTGGCTTTAGTTTTTGTGGTTTGAAGCTTATGTTTGCACGTTGCTTGTACAAACAGGTAGCTCTGTTTATTTCATTAGGTTTGCATACATAATATAGACGGTAATAATATAGGGATGGCATCGAGAGAATGTACTGTAGGATATTTTTGTTTTGTGTGCAAGGCCAATTGTTTTATTTGCTAAACTATAAAGACGATAGTGTCGAATATCAATGGACATCAACAAAGCACTTAAAAATCTTTTCCGTTGGTTTTTTGACCTCCAGAAACTCTCCAAGGTTTCACCAGCGAGTCATGCAGAACTAGAGTACGGATTGCTTATTTCTCATTGCTTTTCCCTTTTCCAGGTCCAAGTCCAACAAAACGTTTCCGTGCACTTTTTTTTTATTCAGAGATGGGCATTAGTTTTTCTTCAGGTGTTTTTCATAACTGTATTGTTTTCAGTTTTTTTCTACTTAAATGCTTTCTTCTTCTTTTCACATTCTCAAATTTGCTCAAAACAAATAACCAGAAACCCAAGTACAGAGAGGTTTCTTTTTGTATCTGAACTTGCCCGACGAAGAGAACACAAAAAAATTGAACAGCTAAAAAATCATGTGGCAGGTCAATCACCGCTGGATATTTTTCTAAAACTCTTTGATGATGAAGTTCAAGATATAGTATTGCGATATTTTGTAAAGTAGGCTCATGATAAATAATACACACGATTTTATATTTACAAGGGAAAAACTTTTCAGTTTTATTGGCATCCTGTTTTTATTAGGCTATCATACGTTGCCCCAAGCTAATTTGTATTGGTATGTTGAAGAAGGCAAAAGAGTCGATATTGTATAGAACTGCATGAGTAAAAACAAATTCAGAAATATTCAGTAAGGTCGATAAAACTGTTACATTTTCTAACTTTGCAGCCTTTTTTACATCTTCTTTTTCTTAAGGTGCTGTCTTCTTATAGAAGGTTAGCAACAACTTCGGCAAATCGTTCACTATCTTTTGCTATTCTTAGTAATAACTGTGAGTTTAGGCCAGTGCAGTCTCTCACATTTCTCAACCATGAGCCTTGTCTCCTGCCAGTTCTCTTCTACCCTCAATCTTGCCCTCCATTATCAGTCTTAGGTATGGTTCAGCAGAAGTTCAAGAGTTGCAGGGAGAGATTCAAGAAGAAATGAAAACTTTAAAAATAAATATAAATTTAACACTAGAAATAAAAATGCTGCTTACAACACACTGAAAAAGAGTCTTAGTAAGAGTGAAGGGTTACTCCATACAGTCTTCTCTGAAAATTATCCTTGCAAACTAGCTGAAGAAATCCAGACTTATCATTTTGGAGCAAGCCATGAAGAAGCAGTCATTTACGTTGGAAATACCGATAAATTATTTAATTTTGTTCTATGTATTTCTGCTAGTCCAGATCATGTCCTGCAGCTATTTGGGCACACTTAATCCTGTCTTTACCTTTCTGTCTCAACAATTGCCAAGAATCCAAACAGTTTATTTGTTTTCAGATAGACTATCCATTCTTTAATAAGGTAATTAGTTATCTTTAAACTTTGATGCATTGAGTATTCCTTAACTATCTTTGTAACATAAACGGTTTTTGTATTTAGTCAAAGTAAAACGTCTAACCGAGAAACAAGAACAACGACGAGTGACATGGACTAAATATGTAGTTGTCCTAGACAATGTTCCAGAGAATGACTGGTATAAGGTCATATTCAGCGACTAGTCAAAGTCTGGTGTTTTCGTTGGTTACTCTCGCAAAAGAGTGATCGGAGCTAAACATGAAGCATTCCATAAGTACTGCTTAAAACGTACGGTTAGGTTTCCTCAAGGTGCAATAGTTTAGAGCTATATGTCAGCTGGAGGGTTAGAATGATTTCAGTCCATAGACGGCACAGTTAATGTTGAAAAGTATCAGCAAATTCTTAACGCTAACTTGTTACCAATCGTTAAAAATCGATCTTGACCGCGATTTAATCTTTCAACAAGATGGTGCTTCTTACCACACATCAAAAACGACCAAAAAATGGTTTGAAAATCATAATTTCAAAGTTGTTGAATGATCCTCAAGCAGTTCGGATCTTTAGTGTTATTGAATTTGACATTATCAGCAAGTGGGGCATTATCCAATTTAGATAATTGTAATCCCCAAGTTAGAAGTATGTCAGCCAAAATTTAAGCGGCGAATAAAGCAAAGCGAGATGTTAAATCTTATTGAATTGTATTTATAAACTGCTATCTGAATATTTAGTTGTCAGCGAGTTTTGTTGAATGCAGCTGCTTACTGCTGACATTTTAAATGCCCCCTCGCACGTTTTTGGCGAGCATGCAAAATGTCAAGAAATAGGGTATTTTTCTTGTACAAAAAAGGAGAACAAAACTTCGTTCCTGATATGAAGAAATGTGGCCTATATCAAGATATTGAAGCAACTCTTTACAGGTTAACTTTAAATGTTAATAGTTTGCTGTTAAACATGAATAACAATTTGGCAGAACATTACAATTCGTTAGTGTGTAAATTTGTAGGGGGGAAAAGGGTAAATTATTCCCTTCGAGGTTCCTATCAAACAAGATGTGAAGCTGCTAGTATATTATTTAATGCTGGGACAGACTACCACGAACTATTACAAGAAGATCAAAGTGTATTTACAAAAAGATATGCTCTAAAATTGAAAAGGAAACGCCAAATGCTAGAAAAGAACAAGAGGAAAAGGGGCAAATTTACCGCAAAACGAAAACTACTGCACTTCCAGACACAGATTATGGTGTCACAGAAAAGGCTGAGCTGTTATCACCTGAAGAGTATAAAATTCAAGAAATCGAGTTCCGTAACACCTTGAAAAAGTCCAAAGAAGAGGTTACCCATCTAGAACGAAATACTGTCGGTCAGTCAAGGAACCCTCTCTGGAAACAAGAAAGATAATTGAGATTGACTGCATCTCACTTCGGAAGAGTCTGCAAATTGCAAGCCAAAACATCTTGCGTGAACACAGTTAAGGAAATACTGTACTCAACATTTACAGGAAATAGAGCAACGCATTATGGCTTGGAACATGAGCCAATTGCCATAAAATAATTTGAAAGTGAATACAACTTGGAAGTAAGAGAATGTGGATTATTTATTGATCAAGAACACCCATTTCTGGCGGCAAGCCCCGATGAACCTGTTAATGAAGATGCCATTATAGAAGTTAAATGTCCACTAGTCAAGAATTCTAAACACTATAACTATGTCAAAATCTCAAGTTTGTACGTCATCTAGAAGTTTTATAACTCAAAAGGGGGTGGGAGGGCTGACATGTTAATATTTTTGATTTTTCTCTTTAGGAAAATTTTAAATACTATAACTATACCAAATTTCAAGTTTGTATATCATATAGAAGTTTTACAACCACCAATGTGGGTGGGGGGTAGAAATTTTACAATTGTTTATTTTTCTTTTGACAAGAATTCTAAACTCTATAACTATGTCAAAATCTCAAGTTTGTACGTCATCTAGAAGTTTTATAACTCAAAAGGGGGTGGGAGGGTTGACATTTTAATATTTTTGATCTAGAAGCTTTATAAACCCTAAAGGGGTTGCGGAGGGTTAACATAATAACATTTTTCTATATCATTCTTTACGAGAACCCTAAACCCTATAACTAAACCAAATTTCAAGTTTTTATGTCATCTAGAAGTCTTACAACCCCCGAACGGGATGCAGAGGTTGACATAATAACTCTTTTCTCTTTAGGAAAAATTTAAACACTACAACTATAGAAAATTTCAAGTTTGTATGTCATATAGAAGTTTTACAACCCCCAATGTGGCTGGGGGTTGGAAATCTTACCATTGTTTATTTTTCTTTTGACAAGAATTCTAAACTCTATAACTATGTCAAAATCTCAAGTTTGTACGTCATCTAGAAGTTTTATAACTCAAAAGGGGGTGGGAGGGTTGACATTTTAATATTTTTGATTTTTCTCTTTAGGAAAATTTTAAATACTATAACTATAACAAATTTCAAGTTTATATATCATATAGAAGTTTTACAACCACCAATGTGGGTGGGGGGGTAGAAATTTTACAATTGTTTATTTTTCTTTTGACAAGAATTCTAAACACTATAACTATGTCAAAATCTCAAGTTTGTACGTCATCTAGAAGTTTTATAACTCAAAAGGGGGTGGGAGGGCTGACATGTTAATATTTTTGATTTTTCTCTTTAGGAAAATTTTAAATACTATAACTATACCAAATTTCAAGTTTGTATATCATATAGAAGTTTTACAACCACTAATGTGGGTGGGAGGTAGAAATTTTACAATTGTTTATTTTTCTTTTGACAAGAATTCTAAACTCTATAACTATGTCAAAATCTCAAGTTTGTACGTCATCTAGAAGTTTTATAACTCAAAAGGGGGTGGGAGGGTTGACATTTTAATATTTTTGATCTAGAAGGTTTATAAACCCTAAAGGGGTTGCGGAGGGTTAACATAATAACATTTTTCTATATCATTCTTTACGAGAACCCTAAACCCTATAACTAAACCAAATTTCAAGTTTTTATGTCATCTAGAAGTCTTACAACCCCCGAACGGGATGCAGAGGTTGACATAATAACTCTTTTCTCTTTAGGAAAAATTTAAACACTACAACTATAGAAAATTTCAAGTTTGTATGTCATATAGAAGTTTTACAACCCCCAATGTGGCTGGGGGTTGGAAATCTTACCATTGTTTATTTTTCTTTTGACAAGAATTCTAAACTCTATAACTATGTCAAAATCTCAAGTTTGTACGTCATCTAGAAGTTTTATAATTCAAAAGGGGGTGGGAGGGTTGACATGTTAATATTTTTGATTTTTCTCTTTAGGAAAATTTTAAATACTATAACTATACCAAATTTCAAGTTTGTATATCATATAGAAGTTTTACAACCACCAATGTGGGTGGGGGGGTAGAAATTTTACAATTGTTTATTTTTCTTTTGACAAGAATTCTAAACACTATAACTATGTCAAAATCTCAAGTTTGTACGTCATCTAGAAGTTTTATAACTCAAAAGGGGGTGGGAGGGCTGACATGTTAATATTTTTGATTTTTCTGTTTAGGAAAATGTTAAATACTATAACTATACCAAATTTCAAGTTTGTATATCATATAGAAGTTTTACAACCACCAATGTGGGTGGGGGGGTAGAAATTTTACAATTGTTTATTTTTCTTTTGACAAGAATTCTAAACACTATAACTATGTCAAAATCTCAAGTTTGTACGTCATCTAGAAGTTTTATAACTCAAAAGGGGGTGGGAGGGCTGACATGTTAAATTTTTGATTTTTCCCTTTAGGAAAATGTTAAATACTATAACTATACCAAATTTCAAGTTTGTGTGTCATATAGAAGTTTTACAACCCCCAATGTGGGTGGGGGGTAGAAATTTTACCATTGTTTATTTTTCTTTTGACAAGAATTCTAAACTCTATAACTATGTCAAAATCTCAAGTTTGTACGTCATCTAGAAGTATTATAACTCAAAAGGGGGTGGGAGGGTTGACATTTTAATATTTTTGATTTTTCTCTTTAGGAAAATTTTAAATACTATAACTATAACAAATTTCAAGTTTGTAGTCATATAGAAATTTTACAATCCCCAATGTGGCTGGGGGTTGGAAATTTTACCATTGTTTATTTTTCTTTTGACAAGAATTCTAAACTCTATAACTATGTCAAAATCTCAAGTTTGTAAGTCATCTAGAAGTTTTATAACTCAAAAAGGGGTGGGAGGGTTGACATTTTAGTATTTTTGATTTTTCTCTTTAGGAAAATTTTAAATACTATAACTATACCAAATTTCAAGTTTGTATGTCATATAGAAGTTTTACAACCCCCAATGTGAGTGGGGGGTAGAAATTTTACCATTGTTTATTTTTCTTTTGACAAGAATTCTAAACACTATAACTATGTCAAAATCTCAAGTTTGTACGTCATCTAGAAGTTTTATAACTCAAAAGGGGGTGGGGGGGCTGACATGTTAAATTTTTGATTTTTCCCTTTAGGAAAATGTTAAATACTATAACTATACCAAATTTCAAGTTTGTGTGTCATATAGAAGTTTTACAACCCCCAATGTGGGTGGGGGGTAGAAATTTTACCATTGTTTATTTTTCTTTTGACAAGAATTCTAAACTCTATAACTATGTCAAAATCTCAAGTTTGTACGTCATCTAGAAGTATTATAACTCAAAAGGGGGTGGGAGGGTTGACATTTTAATATTTTTGATTTTTCTCTTTAGGAAAATTTTAGATACTATAACTATAACAAATTTCAAGTTTGTAGTCATATAGAAATTTTACAATCCCCAATGTGGCTGGGGGTTGGAAATTTTACCATTGTTTATTTTTCTTTTGACAAGAATTCTAAACTCTATAACTATGTCAAAATCTCAAGTTTGTAAGTCATCTAGAAGTTTTATAACTCAAAAAGGTGTGGGAGGGTTGACATTTTAGTATTTTTGATTTTTCTCTTTAGGAAAATTTTAAATACTATAACTATACCAAATTTCAAGTTTGTATGTCATATAGAAGTTTTACAACCCCCAATGTGAGTGGGGGGTAGAAATTTTACCATTGTTTATTTTTCTTTTGACAAGAATTCTAAACTCTATAACTATGTCAAAATCTCAAGTTTGTACGTCATCTAGAAGTATTATAACTCAAAAGGGGCTGGGAGGGTTGACATTTTAATATTTTTAATTTTTCTCTTTAGGAAAATTTTAAATACTATAACTATACCAAATTTCAAGTTTGTATATCATATAGAAGTTTTACAACCACCAATGTGGGTGGGGGGTAGAAATTTTACAATTGTTTATTTTTCTTTTGACAAGAATTCTAAACACTATAACTATGTCAAAATCTCAAGTTTCTACGGCATCTAGAAGTTTTATAACTCAAAAGGGGGTGGGAGGGTTGACATTTTAATATTTTTGATTTTTCCCTTTAGGAAAATTTTAAATACTATAACTATACCAAATTTCAAGTTTGTATGTCATATAGAAGTTTTACAACCCCCAATGTGGGTGGGGGGTAGAAATTTTACCATTGTTTATTTTTCTTTTGACAAGAATTCTAAACTCTATAACTATGTCAAAATCTCAAGTTTGTACGTCATCTAGAAGTTTTACAACTCAAAAGGGGGTGGGAGGGTTGACATTTTAATATTTTTGATTTTTCTCTTTAGGAAAATTTTAAATACTATAACTATACCAAATTTCAAGATTGTATGTCATATAGAAGTTTTACAACCCCCAATGTGGCTGGGGGTTGGAAATTTTACCATTGTTTATTTTTCTTTTGACAAGAATTCTAAACTCTATAACTATGTCAAAATCTCAAGTTTGTACGTCATCTAGAAGTTTTACAACTCAAAAGGGGGTGGGAGGGTTGACATTTTAATATTTTTGATTTTTCTCTTTAGGAAAATTTTAAATACTATAACTATACCAAATTTCAAGATTGTATGTCATATAGAAGTTTTACAACCCCCAATGTGAGTGGGGGGTAGAAATTTTACCATTGTTTGTTTTTCTTTTGACAAGAATTCTAAACTCTATAACTATGTCAAAATCTCAAGTTTGTACGTCATCTAGAAGTTTTACAACTCAAAAGGGGGTGGGAGGGTTGACATTTTAATATTTTTGATTTTGCTCTTTAGGAAAATTTTAAATACTATAACTATACCAAATTTCAAGATTGTATGTCATATAGAAGTTTTACAACCCCCAATGAGGGTGGGGGGTAGAAATTTTACCATTGTTTATTTTTCTTTTGACAAGAATTCTAAACTCTATAACTATGTCAAAATCTCAAGTTTGTACGTCATCTAGAAGTTTTACAACTCAAAAGGGGGTGGGAGGGTTGACATTTTAATATTTTTGATTTTTCTCTTTAGGAAAATTTTAAATACTATAACTATACCAAATTTCAAGATTGTATGTCATATAGAAGTTTTACAACCCCCAATGTGGCTGGGGGTTGGAAATTTTACCATTGTTTATTTTTCTTTTGACAAGAATTCTAAACTCTATAACTATGTCAAAATCTCAAGTTTGTACGTCATCTATTAGTTTTATAACTCTCAAGGGGGTGCGTGGGTTGACATTTTAATATTTTTGATTTTTCTCTTTAGGAAAATTTTAAATACTATAACTATACCAAATTTCAAGTTTGTATATCATATAGAAGTTTTACAAACACCAATGTGGGTGGGGGGTAGAAATTTTACAATTGTTTATTTTTCTTTTGACAAGAATTCTAAACACTATAACTATATCAAAATCTCAAGTTTGTACGTCATCTAGAAGTTTTATAACTCAAAAGGGGGTGGGAGGGTTGAGATTTTAGTATTTTTGATTTTTTCTCTTTAGGAAAACTTTAAATACTATAACTATACCAAATTTCAAGTTTGTATGTCATATAGAAGTTTTACAACCCCCAATGTGAGTGGGGGGTAGAAATTTTACCATTGTTTATTTTTCTTTTGACAAGAATTCTAAACTCTATAACTATGTCAAATTTCAAGTTTGTATGTCATCTAGAAGTTTTACAACCCTCAAATGGAGTGCGGGGGTTGAAAATTTTAAATACTATAACTAGACCAAATTTCAAGTTTGTATGTCATATAGAAGTTTTACTACCCCCAATGTGGCTGGGGGTTGGAAATTTTACCATTGTTTATTTTTCTTTTGACAAGAATTCTAAACTCTATAACTATGTCAAAATCTCAAGTTTGTACGTCATCTAGAAGTATTATAACTCAAAAGGGGGTGGGAGGGTAGTCATTTTAATATTTTTTATTTTTCTCTTTAGGAAAATTTTAAATACTATAACTATACCAAATTTCAAGTTTGTATATCATATAGAAGTTTTACAACCACCAATGTGGGTGGGGGGGTAGAAATTTTACAATTGTTTATTTTTCTTTTGACAAGAATTCTAAACTCTATAACTATGTCAAAATCTCAAGTTTGTACGGCATCTAGAAGTATTATAGCTCAAAAGGGGCTGGGAGGGTTGACATTTTAATATTTTTAATTTTTCTCTTTAGGAAAATTTTAAATACTATAACTATACCAAATTTCAAGTTTGTATATCATATAGAAGTTTTACAACCACCAATGTGGGTGGGGGGTAGAAATTTTACAATTGTTTATTTTTCTTTTGACAAGAATTCTAAACACTATAACTATGTCAAAATCTCAAGTTTCTACGGCATCTAGAAGTTTTATAACTCAAAAGGGGGTGGGAGGGTTGACATTTTAATATTTTTGATTTTTCCCTTTAGGAAAATTTTAAATACTATAACTATACCAAATTTCAAGTTTGTATGTCATATAGAAGTTTTACAACCCCCAATGTGGGTGGGGGGTAGAAATTTTACCATTGTTTATTTTTCTTTTGACAAGAATTCTAAACTCTATAACTATGTCAAAATCTCAAGTTTGTACGTCATCTAGAAGTTTTACAACTCAAAAGGGGGTGGGAGGGTTGACATTTTAATATTTTTGATTTTTCTCTTTAGGAAAATTTTAAATACTATAACTATACCAAATTTCAAGATTGTATGTCATATAGAAGTTTTACAACCACCAATGTGGGTGGGGGGTAGAAATTTTACAATTGTTTATTTTTCTTTTGACAAGAATTCTAAACACTATAACTATATCAAAATCTCAAGTTTGTACGTCATCTAGAAGTTTTATAACTCTAAAGGGGGTGCGTGGGTTGACATTTTAATATTTTTGATTTTTCTCTTTAGGAAAATTTTAAACACTATAACTATACTAAATTTCAAGTTTGTATGTCATATAGAAGTTTTACAACCCCCAATGTGGATGGAAGGTAGAAATTTTACCATTGTTTATTTTTCTTTTGACAAGAATTTTAAAGTCTATAACTATGTCAAAATCGCAAGTTTGTACGTCATCTAGAAGTTTTATAACTCAAAAGGGGGTGGGAGGGTTGAGATTTTAGCATTTTTGATTTTTTCTCTTTAGGAAAACTTTAAATACTATAACTATACCAAATTTCAAGTTTGTATGTCATCTAGAAGTTTTACAACCCTCAAATGGAGTGCGGGGGTTGAAAATTTTAAATACTATAACTATACCAAATTTCAAGTTTGTATGTCATATAGAAGTTTTACTACCCCCAATGTGGCTGGGGTTGGAAATTTTACCATTGTTTATTTTTCTTTTGACAAGAATTCTAAACTCTATAACTATGTCAAAATCTCAAGTTTGTACGTCATCTAGAAGTATTATAACTCAAAAGGGGTTGGGAGGGTTGTCATTTTAATATTTTTGATTTTTCTCTTTAGGAAAATTTTAAATACTATAACTATACCAAATTTCAAGTTTGTATATCATATAGAAGTTTTACAACCACCAATGTGGGTGGGGGGGGGGTAGAAATTTTACAATTGTTTATTTTTCTTTTGACAAGAATTCTAAACACTATAACTATGTCAAAATCTCAAGTTTGTACGTCATCTAGAAGTTTTATAACTCAAAAGGGGGTGGGAGGGTTGAGATTTTAGTATTTTTGATTTTTCTCTTTAGGAAAACTTTAAATACTATAAATATACCAAATTTCAAGTTTGTATGTCATATAGAAGTTTTACAACCCCCAATGTGAGTGGGGGGTAGAAATTTTACCATTGTTTATTTTTCTTTTGACAAGAATTCTAAACTCTATAACCATGTCAAATTTCAAGTTTGTATGTCATCTAGAAGTTTTACAACCCTCAAATGGAGTGCGGGGGTTGACCTAATAATTTTCTTTACGAGAGTCCTAAATCCTATCACTATCTCAAATTTCAAGTTTGAATGTCATCCAGAATTTTTACAACCCCCAAATAAAGTGCAGGGGTTGACTTAATAAAAAAAAATTATATTTTTCTTTACGACAGTCTTAAACCCTATAACTATATCAAATTTCAAGTTCCTGTGTCATCTGCAAGTTTTACAATCCCATAAGAGGGTGCGGGGGATGATATAACGACATTTTTTTATATATTTTCTTTACAATAACCTTAAACTATAATTGTACCAAATTTCAAGTTTCTGTGTCATCTAGAAGCTTTATAAACCCTAAAGGGGTTGCGGAGGGTTAACATAATAACATTTTTCTATATCATTCTTTACGAGAACCCTAAACCCTATAACTAAACCAAATTTCAAGTTTTTATGTGATCTAGAAGTCTTACAACCCCCGAACGGGATGCAGAGGTTGACATAATAACATTTTTTCTTTACAAGAATCTTAAATCCTATAATTACACCAATTTTCAAGTTTCTAAGTCATCTAAAAGCTTTACAACCCCTAAAAGGGGGTACGGGGGTTGTCATAATAACATTGGTTTATTTTTTCTTTACAAGAATCCTAATTCCTATAACTGTGCCAAATCTCAAGTATAATCGTCATATTGTAAATCTTAACGTCGAACTCGATATCAGCGACCTTAGAAACCCCTTTGTACAAAATCTCTTACAAATCCAATAAGATTTCTAATTTTACGAAATTTTTATGTTTATGGTACCTTAAAACTTATTTAAAACATTTTAAATATAATTCAGACACCAATGAATGGAAGTAAAAGATTTATTAAGTAGCTGTAATAAAATATAATTATTCTTGTCGCTTTAAATGACGCAATCCTTACTGAGAAATACACATAGTACTTTGGCAACGCAGAGAGCTATATCATACCCGCTATTTCGAATATACTCACAGATGTTAAGTTTTATGCAAATAAATCAAATTTTAATTATTATGGCCGCCATATTTCATCCTCCCTTTAAAATTTGCAAACGTTGACATCAAATTTGAAATCAGCGACCTGAAAAACCCCTTTGTAGAAAATTTCATACAAATCCAATAATATTTCAAGTTTTATGATGTTTTTATGCATATAATATTTTAAATCTGAAAGCCTTTTAAATAAAATTCATACACATACAGAAACGAAACTAAAAGTATTTATTACATAGCGTTAATAAAATAGAATTATTTTTGCCAGTTTAAATGACGCAATCTTTACTCAGAAATGCAGAGAGTAACTCGACACCGCAGACAGGCAAAGGAATTCAAGCAGGCTGGCCAATACTGAAAAAATAAATGGACGCTGTATAAACCTATAGCTTGCATAAAATAAACAGACGCTGAATAAACCTATAGCTTGCAAAAGACGCTGACTGATACCATCATTTATATACACTTATATACGCCGGACGCTGGGCGCTACGCTTTTGGTTCGGACGCATGGTAGGCCTCTATATATATATATATATATATATATATATATATATATATATATATACACGCCCAACTATCCATACCAAGCCCGCTATGTTACGCAGGCACTCAGAAGCCCGGGCTTTCCTGTAGAGTTTCAGCTGTATATTCTACCTCAATCGAACCGATAATTTCATATTATTAAGCGCAACCTGCAAGGGGTAAGTTATTTTTACATACAAATGAATATATACTGTACAGCTTTTACGAGACCGCATATATTATTGGTACTGTAGCAGTCCTGTTTGTATAAAAATAGATATTTCACGCATTATTCCAAGCCACGCAGGGTTGCCGCTACTGTTACCAGCAAAACGTAAGATTATTGATCGTGTAATTTGTCTCGCCGGCTGTGAATGTCGGACAAACCACGGTTAGTCACCGAGACTTCCCGAATGCTTTCGTTCATATGTGATGGTAATGCCGAGTTGGGAGTATCCTAGCGGAACTTTTGTTCTCGCCAACAGCCTGAGTCAAGGTCTTACATCTGGTTATTATCGATTTTATTTTAGCTTTCTCGCGGCATAGTAACACAGACAATTATATACAACGAACTTTATGAAAAGAAGATGGAATTTTAGATTTCAAATCATGTTCTACATGCATAATTAACTGAATATTAAGTTACCTCGGAATTCGCCTTTTGGCCACCGATTTTGATGATTTTTTTTTAAATTGTAGGTAATCGACTATATTTCAAAGTCTAAATGTTCGATTTGTCCTGTAATGCCCTGTTTAATTGTTAATAACAAATTATTACTTTTTTCATAAGGGACTAACATTTAAATAATTTCATCAAATTTGTATTATAATTGCATAAAGTTGGGTACTTATAGGTTTTTAGGGTCGTAGATTCAAAATTTTAATAAAAATTTGATGAAATTATTTAATTATTAATTAGCCCCTTATGGAAAAAGTAATAATTTGTTAATAACAATTAAACAGTAATTTTCAAACCTTTGACAGTACAGACTTTACCAATTAAATATTTTAGTTTGAAAGTAAATGGCAAGAACAAAATTACAGTTTTCAATTAAATTAATATAAATAAAAATATTATTTCTAAAAAAAGATAAATCAATATTAGACGGTTTCCTAGAAAAAAAATACCTCGGAATTCGCCTTTTGGGCACCGATTTTGATGATTTTTTTAAAATAGTAGGTAATCGAATATATTTCAAAGTCTAAATGTTCGATTTGTCCGCTAATGCCCTGTTTAATTGTTATTAACAAATTATTATTTTTTCCATAGGGGGTTAATTAATAATTAAATCATTTCATCAAATTTTTATTATAATTGAATAAAGTTGGGTACTTATAAGTTTTTAGGGTCGTAGATTACGAATCCGGGGTCCAAATTGGTCTAAAATTCAAAATGGCCGCCGGTGTCAAAACTTTAATATATGAAATTTTGAATGAAAAATCGTACCAAGGGGTTTTTAAAGTAGCAAATTGTGCTGTTAAGCTAAAAAATGACCCAGATGTAAAATGCTTGTCACAAAATGGCCACCGAAACTAAATATGATTAAAATTCAAAATGTTTAATCTCTACTGTATGTTTGTTTAAGATGGATTAATATAGTAGTTAACACAATTTTAAGATTGTTGCAATTATTATTTATTTAAAATTCAAATTGATAGAATGGAGTTATTCCGTATGAATAGTGTTAAAATAAATTAATACTCCATAATTTAACCAGATTCCGTTTAAGTCTGAAACTTTATTTATCGTCAGATTTAAATAAAGGATATTGTGTTAATTATTATTTACTTGTGTTTCATGTAAAGCATTGTTAGTTTTTTCAGCTACTTCTGGCAACGTAGAAAAAGAATGTGCTCTTTACATTTTGAAAACTGATTAGTAAGCTTTTTTTTGGGAAGAATAAATTCTTTTTTACATGCTCTTACTGGTTGCGACACTTCAACAGCGTTTTTCGGCAAAGGGGAAAATAAATTTTTCAAAACTTTTGAATGCAAAATTTTATAGGTGTTTTTATAATTTTTAGAAATAGTTAGGGTTACTGAAGACAAGATAAGATATATAGAAAATAAATAAAATGGAACTTTTTTATTAGAAATTGCATGAAAATACAACTAAAAGAAATTGATTTAATTTTATTTTATTTGACAAATCCCATATTGTATAATATCATCTTCAGAGTCATTGCGTTCTGTTTCTTCTTCTTGTTATTTTGAAAAGCATTCTTCATCAGAGAAGTTTTCATCTAAACTTCTTTTTCATTAATGTTTCCTACGTTTGGACATTTCCAAAACTTTAAAAGATTTGAAGATTTGAGTTTTGTTTTCGACTATGCTTAAAAATTGGCTATAAGTGGATTCGAAGATGCCAAAAATAAGTTGAGAATTTTCTCATTAGTTTCTTCTCTGGAAGATTTGCATGGATGACCTCTTCTAAATTAACTAATCAACTTTATTTATTTCTTCTAAATAGCTTGAAATCTTTTTTCTCGCTTCTTCGCTAGCCGTTCATCTGTATCTTTTTGATGGACCAGCATGCCTCGAAGGTTAGTTAGAGTACCGTAGGTACATTTTACTAAAACATTTTCTGCAGCTTTTATGGTTGAATGGTCTTGAACTTTTCAACATTTATTTCATATCCACATACAACTGTTTGCATAATATCAAATCTATTAATAAATTATCTCTGACTTAATTTCTGTAATTTCTGCAGAAGTCGCAAGCGCTTTGAAAAAGCACATTGCTTCATATTTTCTTTGTTTTTAAAACTGTAAACCATGTGGGAAAAAATCGTGAATCTGTGTATCAAACAATAAACAAGTAACTGTGATTCACTGGCAAACATTTTAAGAAAAAATGAATGAACTGGGTGTTTTGCAAACCTTACTGAGCTGAAAACATGTGAATACATGTCTGAGATACCTATTAGAGACCGCTAGTTTAGCCGTTTAATTCTTTCGACATTTTGTCAGCTTTTGAAGCAAAATCCCGTTACATGAGACGGTGGAATAGTCTAAATTTTTGACAGTATTGCCTTTTTGTCCGTTCCAAGTTTTGATGACCTTCGGATTTAGATTAATTTATTATGATATGAGCTTTCAATCAGTAAAGGTTTCATCTTGTAAATCCGTTTCCCCAAAAAGAACGACCTAAACAAATCCACAAACTGACAGAGGAACTAAGGGAAGACTGACAGATAGGTGCCCAGTTCGTGTTATGTTATTCACTAACCATGTACAGTGCCGCCCATTTGAAAGTGCACGACTCTTTATATGTAATATTCCAAAATGACATCGTGTAAGTCAGGATTCCATGGGCTGTGTTTATAACAGCTGCAGCGGAATGAAAGGTTTATTATTATTATTTTCAAATACTTGTTTAAAATAATTTATCAGCTTAGAGTAAGTTATAGAAAACATAACCGAGGTAAATCGGGTCTATCGTGTACTTTCAAATGGGCGGCAGTGTACCTCTAAGTTGCTATTTAATACTTCATAAAGAATTATGATATGACTTTTAAATTATTAGTCCAAGAGCAAGAGCAAAAAAGTAGGTTCATAATGCAATGAAATGTTTTCGTAGACAATAACATTTTCTACAACTTTTATTACAAACTTTTTTCTGTATAGTGCATAGCTTTATATTTAAAGCGCGCCAAACTTTCTCCAACATGGTTATTGCTAAATATATAGTTAACGGTTGATGATACATTAAAAATGGTAATAACCAAATTTGTAGAACACAAAATTTCTTATAGAATTTATTTTTTTTTCTATAAAATTGATACTTTAAGAGCTATAGCTTGGTAAACTATTGCACCGCGTGAATTATCAGTGGTAATGTTGGTCATAGTACACGGTAAACATTTCATAACACATAAAACGGCGAAAAGTGTTCAGAAAAATGACAGTACTGTGTAGTGTGTAGTGAATGTAATGTATTAATCTTATAAATAGTGCCAAGAAGTACTCATAATTTATACATCTTTCTTAAATTGCATGGGTAGAACGTATTATCATAAAAAACTGTCAATGTAGCAAGATATAATAGTTTGTACATCACGTACATCATAAAAAATAATAATAATCATGATGATAATAATAATCATGAGAAGGGAAAGGTGGAGAAAAGGATAACAGAGTTCAAAGAATGCAAATTAATTTTTTGAAATAAAAAACGGATTAAAACATTTATTAATACAAAAAGTGGCAAGTTATTTTACGTCATAAGTCTCATCTGTTTCGATGATGAAGGAAGTCACTCATCGTCTTCCACATCCTTGTTTTCTGCCACCGATATATCCGTAGGAGGTGAATCGAAAATTTCATTTTCATCGACTTCGTCTTCGATGGTTTCCAATGTATCTGGCACATGTGCATCCACCACAATTCGAACAAATAATGGAACATTTTAAGCCAGCTTTTCGGCATACACAGGCAGCCCCGCAATTTGTTGTGCATTTGCAAGATATTATTTTCAGCAAACTTGAGGGTGCTGGAGCCATAGTAGTTCGAATTGGTTGAAGTCCATTTGTAGTCCGCTTCCAATCCCATTCTTCAGGATCATGGTAAAATCCAAGCCAAGTTTGAACCTGGTGGTAGGTTCTAAAAGAATGGTAACGTGCCGTATCTTGGGTTGGAGGTAGAAGTGAGAGGTTTAGTTTGGTGTTACTCGCCAAATTTGCGAAGCATTTTTAGCGAAGAGAGTTAATGGACGCATTGAGAGGCGCATGATTTAATATATAGTGTATAATTTCGTGGCTATTGTGCGTAAACTCGGCATTTACAGCGTTATAAGTCTTAAAGTATCAATTTTATAGAAAAAAACTTCAAATAAATTTTATCGGAAATTTTGTGTTCTACAAATTTATCATCAACCGTTAACTATATATTTAGCAATAACCATATTGAAAAAAGTTTGGCGCGCTATAAATATAAACTTATGCACTATACAGAAAAAAGTTTCAAATAAAAGTTGTAAAAAATGTTATTATCTACGAAAACGATTTTTTTACTATTTTTGTGGCACGATGCACAGTCACGAGATATTTGATAAAACGTGTTTTCCAAGATGGCTGCTAACGTTCATCTCTCCCGTCCCGCCAACTAGACGTTACATTCAGGGGACACCTACGAACATTTTCCAACAAGAAAATCAATTCTGTAGAAGATTGCAGAAATAAATTACCCGGTTACTGCCCGATATTATTTATTTTCCAACTTGTTTACATGCAGGTTACTAACATTATTCCATTGTTATTTCTAAACTACTACTATTTAGTAAGCATTAATCCTACAGTTCGGACAGCTTTTTTAAGGAATTCTCTCGTGTAAAACAGCCAGCCTTCGCATTCAAATGAGACAGTGTTAAGATCTGCAGATGAGAACAACTTTGTTCTATTTCTTTCACCTAATGTAACTGCTATCACTCAACCAACGGACCAAGAATATATAAGAAACACCTAAGAGATTTTACAGACATACCGTTTCGATTAATTTCTTGGAAACATTTGATATGATGCTATTTTGAAAGTTCTCTAATATCAAAGATGCAATTTTTGCTTTCGCTATTGCATGGATCAATGTTAAACAACTGACAATCGAGAAAACGTTTTTTACAATTATGAATAATGGAAAAGAAGTTAAAGGCGAAGATGTTACTGAAGACGTGATTTGTTCTAAAGGTATTGGTAGTTTGGCAAATCAGAGCGAGGATATGAAAGAGATAGAAGAGTCCGACATTGAAGCTTAAATGCATTGTGATCGTAAAAAACAAGGTTACCAAGTACTGACAGGAGATGCAATAATGGAGGAAGGGGAAATTCTACGCGACACCTCTCAAGTAGATCAAGAAATTCTAAGTGATGGTGATGATGATTTAAACATGAAGAAAGTACTTTATGGACAAACTGCTGAAGCCATAGGCGTGTCATTAAATTTTTTTGAACAACATAAGGATCCTGATGTAATACATATTTTACACTGGCAAAATATAAAACAAATGATAAAAAATAACACGGTACGCACAGAAGAAATTTTCAGATTTTCATATAGCTTTTCTAGAACTTTTTGGTATGAAGATTACGAATCTGATGTTGGTTGTTTCCAATCAGGTCAAATGTTGTTGTTTCGAATTTCATTCGTACGCCATGCAGCCAACCCATACCTGCCTCATGAATTTAACTCAAACCGGGTTTCTCAGGAATTGCTTTTTACCTTACGAATGCAAAACGCCAATAGAAGAATAGCATGCATATACCACATAAACAGGGTTGACAATTTTGGCGTTTCTTAATTCTACAGCTTTTTTGCTTTGGCGCTTGGTGCGTAAATTTTGCTATTAGTTTTTAGCTTTGCATCGTGTTAGACTACTATTGCATAATAAGTAGCGTGCCCCAACTTCACCTAACGATAGAAAAAATGTCAGGCGAGGCATCTGTGACTCTCGTTCAGAATTGGACTGGTCTAGTGCCCTCATGTCTCTGTGATTTGTGATTGCGCATTAAGTCTGGTTCCGTTACGGGTAAACTAGCTAGACATATGTTTCCGAACTATCGTTCTCAGATAGTTACGTCAAGGAACTTCAACGCTTTCTTGGATTAATTACTTATTTATCTAAGTTCTTTTAAGAACTTATCAGAATTATTAGCTCCACTTAGAGTGCCGTTAGAAAAAGATGATGAATGGAGATGGGAGAATGAACAAAAAGAAGCATTCTGTAAATTAAAAGAAATATTAAAAAACCCTCCAGTACTTGGTAATTTTAACCCAAATTTACCTATTTTATTTTATTTTACTGCATATGGTGGGGCATTAATTCAGAATGGTCACCCAATAGCTTATTACTCCAAATCTTTAACTAAAACGCAGATCAATTATAGTCAAATTGAAAAAGAAGCATTGGCCATATTACTGGCTTGCAAGAAATTTCCTGTTTATATATGGGGAAACAAAAATCTGATAGTAGAATCAGATCATAAGCCGTTAGAAACCATATTCAGGAAGCCATTGACTGAAGCGCCTCCCAGACTACAGAGAATCCTATTTGAAATACTGCCATATCCCACAATTGTGTACAAAAAAGGAACGATGTTGTACATAGCTGATATACTGAGCAGAGACTGCGCAAAAAATGTTCATGATGACGAGGATGAAAACTCATTTGAGACATGTGTAATAATACCAATGAGTAAAACGAGATTGCAGCAGTTAAAACAAGAGACAAATACAGATATAGAATTGGTGGAATTAAAACAGCAAATACTTGTAGGATGGCCCGACAGAATAAGCGAAGTTCCGGCTTCTCTAAGAAAATACTGGTCTTACAGGCACGAACTAGCAACTTATGAAGATATCATATTCAAAAATGATAAAATAATGATACCTCCGAGACTACAAGAAGTTGTTCTCAAATGTTGTCACTTTAGTCACAAAGGTATCACTGGTACTCTCTGATTGGCCAGAGATTTTGCGTATTTTGGCCAAGAATGTCTGTAGACATTATTAAATTGGTGCAAAACTGCAAGATTGGTACGAAGGAACAAAAAGAGAATCCTAAAGAAAAAATTTTACTTCAAGAGTATCCAGAACGGCCATGGCAAATATTCGCTTCTGATATTTATCATTTGAAGGACAAGGAATACTTGCTAATGGCAGATAGCTATTCAGGTTATTTTGACTTCGTGCAATTATCAAGCTTAACCAGCAGGTCAATAACTCGAGCATTTAGATGTTGGTTTGCTACATTTGGAATACCTGATATTCTTCGTACAGATGGAGGAAAACAATATGTATCTGAAGAATTTAAAGAATTTGCTAGAAGATGGAGGTTTGAACATAGAGTTTCCAGTCCACAGTTTCCCAGACCGAATGGTTTAGCAGAGCGATATGTACAAGAAGCAAGATCGATACTAGATAAATGTATAGAAGAAGGTTCAGATATCCAGTTAGCCCTTTTACATCACAGAAACACACCAAGAGACACCCTAGGTTCTCCAATGCAAAGATTAATGGGTCGAAGAACTAAAACGTTCATTCCCATTAATACAAAGTTATTATTACCTGAAACAGTTAAAAATGTTTCTGAAAAGTTGAAAAATATTAAACTAAAAGAGAAGAAATGTGCAGATAGAGCAAAAGCAAATTTACCAGAATTTTAAAATGATGAAAAAGTATTAATTAGAAAGAGACACAAGGAATGGACTCCTGCAACAGTTGTAAAGAAGGCAGAAGAACCAAGCTCGTGGATTGTACAATAGGGTGGTCCAACAAAAAAAGCAAAGTCGGAAATCTTATGTTCTCACCCCCTAGGATTATTGTATATCGAAAAAAAAAGTACCCCTATTTTTTATTTTGAAATCGGACGATGTTTAGGGGTGCCTCAAAGCCCTTAAAGGTTCCAATGTATTTTATATGGGAAAAAAAACTCTTTCATAGGTTTGGTATAGAATTTTAGAAAATCAATATTTTTCAATGGGACTACTCTGTTTCTCTTCAGAAATGTTCAGAAAATGACATCCAATAATTTATTTATCAAAATATTTTATATTAAAAAATAGTAATAAATATTTTTTAACGATTTTTCTGTTTCTTTCATTTATGGGGTTTTTTGCGGGTCTGTAAAAAATAGTTAATATAAAAAATTTAACAAATAAATTATTGGATGTCATTCTCTAAACATTTCTGAAGAGAAACACAGTAGTCCGGTTGAAAAATATTGATTTTCTAGGATTCTATGCCAAATCTACGAAAACGTGTTTTTTTTCTCATATAAAATACATGGGAAACTTTAAGGGCTTTGAGGCACCCCTAAACATCGTTCGATTTCAAAATAAAAAATAGGGGTACTTCTTTTTTCGATATACAATAATCCTAGGGGGTGAGAGCATAGGATTTCCGACTTTGCTTTTTTGTTGGACCACCCTATTGTACAAACACCAGATGGTACACAATATCGAAGAAATTCATGGTTCATCAAAAGAAATCACCCAGAGCTACAATAAATAAATCATGGCGATGATGTTAAGCAGTTGACAGTAGTGTGTCAAATCAAGAACCAAAAGCACAAGCAACGAATGATCAATTTCTTCAACAACAATATACTTATATCAAGATATGGTAGAGTAATTAAGAAACCAAACAGACTGAATTTATAACTGCAGAATTAGTTGATGTGTTGTGATTGATATATGTTATTTGTTAAATGAATGATGTGTAATTTATTTATTTTGTTAAATATTCTCAAATATTATGTTTTTATGTTGGTAAACTTGACAGGAAATGTGTTGACATAGCAACAAAAATATACAAATTGTATGTCAAAGAAGTTTCCATTAAGAAATGTCACAATGTAATTTTGTATTATTGTAAATGAAATAAACACCTTAAAATTAATCTATTGATAATCAATCCACTGATATTAACATTGGTTATGGGCCCAGCATGCTTCCACTGCGTTAATATCAGTGGATTGATTATCAATAGATTAATTTTAAGGTGTTTATTTCATTTACAATAATACAAAATTACATTGTGACATTTCTTAATGGAAACTTCTTTGACATTATATTTGTTTATTTTTGTTGCTATGTCAACACATTTCCTGTTAAGTTTACCAACATAAAAACATAATATTTGAGAATATTTAACACCCTCCCTCAAACTTGACAGAATTATCTTCATCAAAAATTACGTTTCTACTGTGAATAATCTTATTTTCCTCTTCATTTAGTAACCTATAACCATTTTCTGCATATCCTATAAATCTACATTTTACTCCTTTATCGTCTAATTTTGTTCTAAGTGAATCAGGTATTCGTGCATAAGCTATACAACCAAAAATACGCATATTGGCCACATTTGGCTTTCTTTTTAACCATAATTCATAACGGGTTTTATTTTTAATTAAAACAGACTGTGTTCGATTTGTTATATAAGCAGCAGTGAGAACTGCTTCTTCCCAATAAATTTTACTCATACCGGCTTGCATAATCATTGCTCTTGCTTTATCCATTAAAGTTTGATTCATCCTTTCTGCAACACCGTTTAATTGAGGAGTATATGGTGGAGTATACGAAATTTGAATGCCTTTATCTGTACAAAAATCAGTAAATAGTTTTGAGCAATATTCCCTCCCGTTATCACATCTGACTTTTGATACTTTTCTACCACAGAATAATGCTGTTACCTTGGTTTCATAATGTTTGAAACATTGAAAAACTTTATCTTTAGATTGTATTACATATACCATTACGAACCTTGAATAATCGTCTACAAAGGTTACAAAATAACGGTTACCATTATGCGAAACAGGTGTAATAGGCTACTAAATGAAGAGGAAAATAAGATTATTCACAGTAGAAACGTAATTTTTTATGAAAATAATTTCTGTATGGTGAAAAGTAATCAAAAAGAAAATGAACTGTATGAAAGTGAAAATGATGAGGAAAATGAAGTTCAAGAAGAAAAAGTAGATTCAGAAGTTGAAATACCTGAAATTAAAAGTGATGAAGCAAGACCAACACGAAATAGAAAGTTACCCTTACATCTTCAGGATTATGAAGTTGATTTTGGTTGTCTAGCATTATTAAGTAACTTTTGTGATGTTCCTAAGTCATATGCAGAAGCAAAGAGAAGCTTAAAATGGGGTCACTGGGAAAAAGCTATTGAAGATGAGTTAGATGCTTTACAAGATAATCAGACATGGGAATTAGTCGATAAACCGTGTGATGAAGAAATCATAAGCAATAGATGGGTATTTAGAGTAAAAGAGAACGAAGAAGGGAAATTAATTTATAAAGCAAGATTGGTTGCTAGAGGTTTCGAACAGGATGTTAGTGATTTTTCTCAAATTCATGCACCAGTGGCAAGGTTGTCAACATTAAGAATTTTATTATCAATTTGTATGAATCAGAATTTACATTTGGAACAATTAGATGTTAAAAATGCTTTCTTAAATGGTGTTATAAAAGAAAAAGTTCATATGAAGATTCCCGAGGGTTTAGAGATTAATGAAAATGATAAAAACAAAGTATGCTTATTAAATAAAGCTATCTATGGTTTAAAACAAGCTCCTAAAGTGTGGAACGAAAGATTTAATAATTTTATGTTAAGTTTGAATTTCAAACGGTCAAAATCTGATTACTGTTTGTTCACTTTTCTTAAACAGAATATACAATGCTATTTACTGTTATATGTGGATGATATTTTGTTAGCATTTAATAATAAAGATTTTGCAGACTATGTAAGATTAAAATTGTGTGAAACTTTTAAAATGAAAAAGTTAGACCATGTTAACAATTTCTTAGGAATAAAAATTAGTAGGGATTCTAAACACAAAACTATAACTATCGATCAAGTATCAGCAATTAAGAATTTAGTAAAAAGATTTAATGTAGAAGATTGTAAGAGTTTTAAAACACCTATTGAAAATAATTTAATTCTGGAAAAAAACTGCGACGAAAATTTAAAAACAAAACTACCTTATAAAGAACTTTTAGGTTCACTGATGTATATGATGGGCACAAGACCAGATATCTGCTATTGTGTAAGTTATTTTGGCAGATTTCAAGATTGTGCAACAGATGTACATTTTAAGCATTTATTAAGAGTATTGAAATATTTAAAGTTTACAATAGAATTAAAATTAACTTTCCATTCATCTGATAAAAATTTAATTGGGTATGCTGATGCAGATTGGGCAAATGAAACAACTGATCGAAAATCTATTAGTGGATACTGTTTTAAGTTGTTTGATAATCTTGTATCTTGGAGTTCAAAGAAACAATCAGTTGTGGCTTTGTCCAGTACTGAATCGGAATTTGTAGCTGTATGTATGGCTAGTTGTGAACTCTTATATTTGAAGAATTTGCTAGATGATTTACAGATTAATTATACATTACCATTTACTTTGTTTGAAGATAATCAAAGTACTATTAAACTTCTTCAAAATTTTGAAAATAACAAAAGATGTAAACATATTGATGTTAAGTTTAATTTTGTATTAGATTTGATAGTTAAAGGTATTGTAAAGGTAATCTATATTAATACACGTGATCAGTTAGCAGATATTTTTACCAAATCGTTATGTCATGTGAAATTTGTTAATCTAGTTAAAATGTTACGATTAAGTTAATTCTGTCAAGTTTGAGGGAGAGTGTTAAATATTCTCAAATATTATGTTTTTATGTTGGTAAACTTGACAGGAAATGTGTTGACATAGCAACAAAAATATACAAATTGTATGTCAAAGAAGTTTCCATTAAGAAATGTCACAATGTAATTTTGTATTATTGTAAATGAAATAAACACCTTAAAATTAATCTATTGATAATCAATCCACTGATATTAACTTATTTTATTAGTAAAAGAGAGATGTAATACAGGGATCTAGTTACAGATAGATAAACAAACATTGTACTAGTTTGACATTAGTAAATCGAACACGTTAATAAATTAATTATTTAAATAACATGTTTTATTGGGTAATTATTATTATAAATAATAACATAAAACATGACATTATTTAATGTCAATTCTACTGCTATTGAGAGACATAGTACCAACGACAGTAATACTGCCAGGTGCTTTTTCAAAGCGCTTGCGACTTCTGCAGAAATTACAGAAATTAAGACAGAGATAATTTATTAATAGATTTGATATTATGCAAACAGTTGCATGTTGATATGAAATAAATGTTGAAAAGCTCAAGACCATTCAACCAAGGAAACTGCAGAAAATGTTTATGGTACTCTAACTAACCTTCGAGGCATAAAATGCTGGTCCATCAAAAAGATACAGATGAACAGTTAGCGAAGAAGCGAGAAAAAAGATTTCAAGCTATTTAGAAGAAATAAATAAAGCTGATTAATTAATTTAGAACAGGTCATCCATGCAAATCTTCCAGATAAGAAACTAATGAGAAAATTCTCAACTTATGTTTGGCATCTTCGAATCCACTTATAGCCAATTTTGAAGCATAGTCGAAAACAAAACTGAAATCTTCAAATCTTTGGAAATATTCAAACGTAGGAAACATTAATGAAAAAGAAGATTTAGATGAAAATTTCTCTGATGAAGAATGCTTTTCAAAATAATAATAAGAAGAAACAGTTTTGCATTCAAAAAGTTTTTTTTTAGGGGCAAAGAGAAAAATTTATTTTTCCCTTTGCCGAAAAACGCTGATAAAGTGTCGCAACTAGTAAGAGCACGTAAAAAAGAATTTAGTCTTCCAAAAAAAAGCTTACTAATCAGTTTTCAAAAATTAAAGAGCACATTCTTTTTTTACGTTGCCAGAAGTAGATGAAGAAACTAACAGTGCTTTACACAAGAAACACAAGTAAATAATAATACAATATTCTTTATTTAAATCTGACGATAACTAAAGTTTCAGACTTAAACGGAATCTGGTTAAATTATGGAATTCCATTCCATCAATTTGACTTTTAACTAAATAATAATTGCAACAATCTTAAAATTGTAACTACTATATTAATCCATCTTAAACAAACTTGTGGTAGAGATTAAACATTTTGAATTTTATTCATATTTAGTTTCGGTGGCCATTTTGTGACAAGCATTTTGCATCTGGGTCAGTTTTTAGCTTAACAGCACAATTTGCTACTTTAAAAACCCCCTGGTACGATTTTTCATACGAAATTTCAAATATTAAGCTTTGACACCGGCGGCCATTTTATAGCCACCATTTTGCACTTTGAACCAATTTGGACCACGGATTCGTAATCTACGACCCTAAAAACCTATAAGTAGCCAACTTTATTCAATTATAATAAAAAATATTTAATTATTAATTAGCCCCTTATGGAAAAAATAAAAATTTGTTAACAACAATTAAACAATTAAAAATCTAACATTTAGACTTTGAAATATAGTCGATTACCTACAATTTAAAAAAAAGTCATCAAAATCGGTGCGCAAAAGGCGATTTCCTAGGTAACTTAATATTCATTTAATCACGCATGTAGAACATGATCTGAAATCTAAAATGTAATTAATGCGAATAAGATGTGGCAAAAGCTTTTATTTTACTATACATACATCTATTTTATTCTTAATAATTAAAAATCATAACTGTTATCTTTTATTAATAGTAAAAACACCTTACATTTTATTCACATGACCCATTATTTTGTAATCAATCTTTGAAACAAATTGCGTGTAGTTTCTTCAATTTTATTTCATAATTACCCATTTGCCAATTTTCATAAATTATCAGGTATTTTTTTCAAATAAAAACATTTCAATCTTCACTTTATTATTTAAAAAGTTAATTACAGCGAAAAATCTACGTAGCTAATTATAACTAATTATTGTAGAATTCTTACAAAAAGCCTACATCACCCTATTTTATGAGAGATATTGTTCAAGAAATAAAATATGTACCTAATATCACCAAAAAATCAACGAAAATAGAAAATGTATAATTAGAAATTTTAAAAATTCCCTATCTGCAACTACAAATACTATAGTGTGGGTTTTGTTTTTATAATAAATAGCTATACAAACTACCAAATTAATATAATAATAAATTAAACATTTTCATGGAGAAACGGAAACTTAGGAAATAATTTTAAAGAAAATACAAGTTTGTTACAAAAATCAATATTAAATGTGTGCAAATGTACAAATATGCAGGAAAAGATTTTGCGCGGGAACCAGTCCCCTACATACGTTAACCACTCTTATGGTATAAAAATGTGTAAAGTTATAGAAAAATCAATAATCCAAACACTTGACTTTCAAGCCCCATTGCCAGATCGCTGGGACTCGTATAATGCGTGTAATTTGCATCGCGCGTAAGGTCAGTTTGATGTCTACAGTATATATACAACACCGATCGTTGGCCCCCTATATTTATTTCCCTTGAACTAAACGTGTGTATTTTGAGATATATGACGGTCTTTACCCGCCATTTCGAAAATCGAGATTCCGCATCTCCTGATGATGCTTAATCAAGAAAACACTATTATACACATAAAATTTACGAAGCCCAGAACCGGGCTGCGTAAGTTGGTGCCGGGCTTCGTATAGATAGGAGAACACTCTGTTTTAGGCTTGGTAATGCCGCCTAATGTGTATATATATATATATATATATATATATATATATATATATATATATATATATATATATATATATATATCTATAAAGGCCTACCATGCTTCCGGTCCAAAAGCGTAGCGCCCAGCGTCCGGCGTATATAAGTGTATATAAATGATGGTATCAGTCAGCGTCTTTTGCAAGCTATAGGTTTATTCAGCGTCTGTTTATTTTATGCAAGCTATAGGTTTATACAGCGTCCATTTATTTTTTCAGTATTGGCCAGCCTGCCAGCAATTCCTTTGCCTGTCTGCGGTGTCGAGTTACTGTCTGCATTTCTGAGTAAAGATTGCGTCATTTAAACTGGCAAAAATAATTCTATTTTATTAACGCTATGTAATAAATACTTTTACTTTCGTTTCTGTATGTGTATGAATTTTATTTAAAAGGCTTTCAGATTTAAAATACTATATGCATAAAAACATCATAAAACTCGAAATATTATTTGATTTGTATGCAATTTTCTACAAAGGGGTTTTTGAGGTCGCTGATTTCAAATTTGATGTCAACGTTTGCAAATTCTAAAGGACGGATGAAATTAAAATTTGATTTATTTGCATAAAACTTAACATCTGGGAGTAATTCGAAAAGCGTATATGATATAGCTCTCTGCATTGTCAAAGTACTATGTGTGTTTCTCAGTAAGGATTGCGTCATTTAAAGTGAGAAAAATAATTATGTTTTATTAAAGCTACTTCATTCATTTGTGTCTGAATTTTATTTAATTCAGTTGAATTTAGTTGATTTTAATATGTATTTTCTATATGAAAACTATTTAAATTCTGTAGGTTAATTTATTATTATAGGTTAAATGCATATCCCTGTTAAATATTAAAAACGGTACATCAACAAACATTAATAAAACGGGTTTTACCCATTCTTTTGTTTATTAAACAAAGTCGAGCCGATATAAATATGTAATAAAATAATGATCTACACGTAACAAAACCAAACAGTTGCAAATTCTATTTTTTGTTAAAGTTGTTTAATCTCTTATGAAAGAACGTGTAATTATCATACAAAATTGTGATGATACTTATTGCTACTAATACCTAGTTCTATATTTTAAAGAGCCGAGCGATTTAATGTGTTAGTTATAGCTTCAAGATTTGTGGTTTAAATCGTTATATCTCCAAACATATTTGAGCTAGAAACTTGATTCTTTTTTTAAATTAAACCTTAAAAATGAGCGCATGCAACAATATTATCAAATATTGCCTAAAGACAAATTTGACAAAAAGAGTTTGGGTAGTCGTAGGTATAAGTGACAAAAATAATTACACGGAATTCAAAGCTTTAATCATTCAGTATATTTAATCAATTACTGATGCTGATTTAGGCAAAGCTTACATTAAGTACCTATTTATGTAAATGATTTTTATAAATTTAAACCATTATTAGTTTCAGAAAAAAACAGCTGTGCATTCATAATACGTAGTATTAAGATAATGCTAATATAACAGGGGATTCACCTATTTTTGGTATTAAACACGTTTCTTGTAACCTTGTTATATTTAATTGTTTATTTCGGACCATTTTCATTTGTGTTTGGAATAATATTTTGAGAAAGAAATTTGTATTATTTGCAAATTTTAGTTTCATAAGCAACCTTTATTTATTTTATTTACCTTTTAAATATAAATTCTGGTATTAAGTTATCGATGTTCCTCTGTGAAATTTACAAAACATGTACGAGCCCTAACAACTAAATATGTATTCGGACATATGAATTCTATGTTTATTGTTCCTACTAGTGTTCCAAATTACACCATTTTCAAACAATAACCATTAACTTCTGTAAAAAAAGATCTGCAGAAAACAATTTTCAAAAATTCAACAAAACTCGCTGACAACTAAATATTCAGATAGCAGTTTATAAATACAATTCAATAAGATTTAACATCTCGCTTTGCTTTATTCGCCGCTTAAATTTTGGCTGACATACTTCTAACTTGGGGATTACAATTATCTAAATTGGATAATGCCCCACTTGCTGATAATTTCAAATTCAATAACACTAAAGATCCGAACTGCTTGAGGATCATTCAACAACTTTGAAATTATGATTTTCAAACCATTTTTTGGTCGTTTTTGATGTGTGGTAAGAAGCACCATCTTGTTGAAAGATTAAATCGCGGTCAAGATCGATTTTTAGCGATTGGTAACAAGTTAGCGTTAAGAATTTGCTGATACTTTTCAACATTAACTGTGCCGTCTATGGACTGAAATCATTCTAACCCTCCAGCTGACATATAGCTCTAAACTATTGAACCTTGAGGAAACCTAACCGTACGTTTTAAGCAGTACTTATGGAATGCTTCATGTTCAGCTCCGATCACTCTTTTGCGAGAGTAACCAACGAAAACACCAGACTTTGACTAGTCGCTGAATATGACCTTATACCAGTCATTCTCTGGAACATTGTCTAGGACAACTACATATTTAGTACATGTCACTCGTCGTTGTTCTTGTTTCTCGGTTAGAAGTTTTACTTTGACTAAATACAAAAACCGTTTATGTTACAAAGATAGTTAAGGAATACTCAATGCATCAAAGTTTAAAGATAACTAACTACCTTATTAAAGAATGGAGAGTCTATCTGAAAGCAAATAAACTGTTTGGATTCTTGGCAATTGTTGCGACAGAAAGGTAAAGACAGGATTAAGTGTGCCCAAATAGCTGCAGGACATGATCTGGACTAGCAGAAATACATAGAACAAAATTAAATAGCTTATCGGTATCTCCAACGTAAATGACTGCTTCTTCACGGCTTGCTCCAAAATGATAAGTCTGGATTTCTTCAGCTAGTTTGCAAGGATAATTTTCAGAGAAGACTATATGGAGTAACCCTTCACTCTTACTAAGACTCTTTTTCAGTGTGTTGTAAGCAGCATTTTTATTTCTAATGTTAAATTTATATTTATTTTTAAAGTTTTCATTTCTTCTTGAATCTCTCCCTGCAACTCTTGAACTTCTGCTGAACCATACCTAAGACTGATAATGGAGGGCAAGATTGAGGGTAGAAGAGAACTGGCAGGAGACAAGGCTCATGGTTGAGAAATGTGAGAGACTGCACTGGCCTAAACTCACAGTTATTACTAAGAATAGCAAAAGATAGTGAACGATTTGCCGAAGTTGTTGCTAACCTTCTATAAGAAGACAGCACCTTAAGAAAAAGAAGATGTAAAAAAGGCCGCAAAGTTAGAAAATGTAACAGTTTTATCGACCTTACTGAATATTTCTGAATTTGTTTTTACTCATGCAGTTCTATACAATATCGACTCCTTTGCCTTCTTCAACATACCAATACAAATTAGCTTGGGGCAACGTATGATAGCCTAATAAAAACAGGATGCCAATAAAACTGAAAAGTTTTTCCTTTGTAAATATAAAATCGTGTGTATTATTTATCATGAGCCTACTTTACAAAATATTGCAATACTATATCTTGAACTTCATCATCAAAAAGTTTTAGAAAAATATCCAGCGGTGATTGACCTGCCAAATGATTTTTTAGCTGTTAAATTTTTTTGTGTTCTCTTCGTCGGGCAAGTTCAGCTACAAAAAGAAACCTCTCTGTACTTGGGTTTCTGGTTATTTGTTTTGAGCAAACTTGAGAATGTGAAAAGAAGAAGAAAGCATTTAAGTAGAAAAAAACTGAAAACAATACAGTTATGAAAACACCTGAAGAAAAACTAATGCCCATCTCTGAAAAAAAAACTGCACGGAAACGTTTTGTTGGACTTGGACCTGGAAAAGGAAAAAGCAATGAGAAATAAGCAATATCCGTACTCTAGTTTTGCATGACTCGCTGGTGAAACCTTGGAGAGTTGCTGGAGGTCAAAAAACCAACGGAAAAGATTTTGAAAAGTGCTTTGTTGATGTCCATTGATATTCGACACTAACGTCTTTGTAGTTTAGCAAATAAAACAATGGGCCTTGCACACAAAACAAAAATATCCTACAGTACATTCTCTCGATGCCATCCCTATGTTATTACCGTCTATATTATGTATGCAAACCTAATGAAATAAACAGAGCTACCTGTTTGTACAAGCAACGTGCAAACATAAGCTTCAAACCACAAAAACTAAAACCACTAAAACTTGTAGATAATGACAATTCATATGAATTCCTGTAACATGTAGTAAGGCTTCCGCATTGCATATGTATGGCAGGCCTCTGAAATGTCAAAATAAAATGAAGAAAAGGTTCAATTTAATGTTAAGATTGCAGCTAAAATCAATGTTACTAAACCTGTCCGAGAGTTGCAGGGAGAGGTTCAAGAAGAAATGAAAACTTTAAAAATAAATATAAATTTAACATTAAAAATGAAAATGCTGCTTAGAACACACTGAAAAACAGTCTTAGTAAGAATGACGGGTTACTACATATAGACTTCTCTGAAAATTATGCTTGCAAACTAGCTGAAGAAATCCAGACTTATAATTTTGGAGCAAGTCGTGAGGAAGCAACATTGTACGCAGGAGTCACTTACGTTGGAGATACCGATAAGCTATTTAATTTTGTTTTATGTATTTCTGCTAGTCCTAAGACCTTGAACTGTTTCTCTAGTTCCAATGCCTAAGCGAAAACGAAATTGTTCTTCTCCTACATATTGTCCGCATTTTGTGTGTACTCGTTGATGCATGTTCTTAGCATTATCTAAGTACATGGCTCATCAGGCTAATCAATCGGTACTGTGAGCACTGTTTTACTCCGCTCTTTTTAAGTATCGGAATAAAAATAGGTTGGGTCTAGTCGTGTGGTACGATTCCTGTATAGTATATTCTATTTAAGAAAGATGTTAAGATGTTGAGGCTTTCATCGTCTAATAAGTTTACGCATCTCAGTATAGATGTTATCTTCACCTGGGACTCGACGTGTTTTTTGATAGTTTTATTGCGTGTTTCACTTATGGTATAATAATTTTCAATGGCTAATCTTCTTGATCTATTTATGTTGATTCTGGTTAGCTCTTCGAGTACTTGACAACGTTTCTCCATCCAGGTCTCCTTTGCCTCTCTTATAAGCCTTGTAATCTTTTTATGGATTTCTTTATATTTATTATAGTCTTTATGTTTGTACTTCCTTCTTTCGTTCATCAATAAAAGGATTTCTTCCGTCATCCATTTCTGTTTTGCTCTCTGCTCTTGGTTTTCCAATTCATTTTCTTGTACTTCATGTTTACATTTTTAAGAGACTGTCAAAAGTTTTCCATTGTTTCTGTTTCCAATTATACCCTTTCCCTAAACTTACTATTCAAAACTCGTGTTATTTCCTCTTTTATTTGTGGTTCCCCCAGTTTCTCAAAGTTAGGTCTTGTTTTATTTCTCTTCCGGATTTTCTTCAATTTAATCTCACGTTTTTCAGCTACGGGGTTCTGATAAGATCTTATGTCTGATCCAGGATAAGTTCTTACACCTTTAATTCCGTTTCTATATCGTTTATCAATCAGTATGTAATCTATTTGATTTTTTATGATATTTCCTTCATTGTCTCCTGGTCCTAAGTACACTTCTAAGTGTACAATCGCCTCTCTGGAAGTTGGAACCAGGTGTTTGCTACCATTAAGTTTTCTTCATTACAGAACTGTACCAGGTATCCCCCCTATCGTGTCGTTTGCAAATACCATGGTCTCCAACAATATATTGAACTCTCCCTTTACCTATCTTTCCGTTGAAGTCACCCATGATTATATTCACTTCATTCTTTTTGGTAAATCTTAGTAGGTAATTTTTACATCATGAATGAAAAACTCATGCAGTATGGAGTATTCTCGTGCAACTTATATTACTAGATGAACAGATAGTTCCATATTTTGGACGACACTCTCAATAAAATGCTTCTAAAAGTAAAACCGATGAGATTCGGTTTCAAATTATGGTATATCTGTTCAGATGAAGGGTACTTATACAAGTTATCCTCCAAATAATAAAAAATCAAGACTTGGGTTGGGAGGCGACTTTGTTTTTTATCTACTATCTATTGTAGAGAATAACCATAATCATAATATTTTCCTAGACAACTTCTTTTCTTCATATAAATTATTCGACAAGCACACACTATGGTGTTGGACCATTGAAAACTGCAAAACATTATGACGCAAAGGAAAAGAAAAAAACTACTGTACTGCTCAAAAGCTACTGTACTATCAAAGCAAAAGGAAATAGTGATGTTAACGAAGAAAATAAAGTAAAAACCTTCCCTAGGATCATGTATGGTTTCTCTATTTCTTAGAAAATTAAATGTAACTGAACTAAACGGTTCATTGTGATGCAATGAAGAAGTACATCACATGCTCAAAGAAATTCAGTGTGTCTAAAAAAAATCCCAACCTATTGCTTGGTCTTGGAGGGATTCATCCAGTGTTGCAATGTATCTAGATAACATACAAGTATCTAGATACAATATCTAAATACTTTTATGGTACCTAGATACATATCTAAATACTTTTAAAATTTTGTAGCTGTATTTGGATCTAGGTACATTTTCTGTAGTATCTGATTATCTGTATTGTGCAGATACTATTTTCATAATTTAATGATTTTATAATACAAAAATTGTCATAAATGGTGTGTAGAATCTTAAATTTGAAATAAACCGCCGAACATAATAAAACTAATTTTTAATATGGAATTGCTTTGAAATCATGAAATCAAATATGTCACCTCGTTAAACAATTGAGTCACTACATCTAGTCAGACAGGTCAACTTGGCGTATCAGAGTTTCGCTATCGACGCCATATTGAGATAAAAGAAGTGTAAAATATAGTAATTCGTAAATTAAAATCGCATCTTACGTATTTGGCATATTACAATTTGGGACTGTCAGAACGAAAACTATGTAGAAAAGCCTTTTAAACTAAACATGGATTTAATTAAATTCAATGGGGATAATAATAATTAACAATTTAGGGCTTTTCTCGCCACAAAATGGGGTTGTTTGCGCTACTCTGATCCGCCAGTATGGTCTCGCTGACTAGATGTAGAAACTCTATAAACAATGGATATTGTTACAGAATTACGATATTACCGATTGTGTGAGGAAGAAGCATTCTTGTCCGTCCAGGGCAGTGTTACCAACTGTACCATAATTATGGTACTTGTACTTGTGTAATAATGTTCTAGATACCAACACAGCTGTAACATTAGCTGCTGTTTCAACTGGAATTGGTTATGCCCAACTGGATGAAATTGCTGCTACCGTGAACATGCCCATGATGTCGAACAAAACATATTTAAAATGTCACGAAATAGTTAGCGAACTCGTACGCCACAAAGCTTGGGCTGTGATGGAGGAAGCCGGTAAAGAAGAAGCAAAGCTGGCCAGAGATCTTGGAGAAGTTAGCAAAGATAACATACCGTACGTAACAGTCGTAACTGATGGGGCTTGGTGCAAAAGATCGTACAATGTCAACTATGATGCTTTATCTGGGGTTGGCTGTATAATCGGTTATCGAACAGGAAAGTTATTATATTTAGGAGTACGAAATAAGTATTGCACTGTATGCGCTAGGGCCGAAACAAAACAAACTGAAATACCTAAACATCAGTGTTTTAAGAATTGGCAGAGAAGTTCTACGGGAATGGAAACCGACATCATTCTTGAAGGTTTTAAATCAAGTTTGGAACTTTATGGAGTTAGATATATTCGCATGGTTGGCGACGAAGACAGTTCGGTGCATAAAAAACTATTAGAAATGAAACCATTTGGAAACATGTTAGTCGAAAAAGTAGAATCATTTTCTGCGAAATTTCTCTTCCAAACTACGAGATATTGTCACCAGAACCACAAGTAAATCTGAAAATAAGCCAGTACCTCCAGCTCTCAGACAAGAATTAAAGAAAAATGCGTATCGCCTCAGAATATCTATTTCAAAAGCTGCACGTCATAGAATAATAGAAGGCAAAACTCATGCTGAGAAAATGCAGCTGCTTACTGCTGACATTTTAAATGCCCCCTCGCACGTTTTTGGCGAGCATGCAAAATGTCAAGAAATAGGTATTTTTCTTGTACAAAAAAAGGAGAACAAAACTTCGTTCCTGATATGAAGAAATGTGGCCTATATCAAGATATTGAAGCAACTCTTTACAGGTTAACTTTAAATGTTAATAGTTTGCTGTTAAACATGAATAACAATTTGGCAGAACATTACAATTCGTTAGTGTGTAAATTTGTAGGGGGGAAAAGGGTAAATTATTCCCTTCGAGGTTCCTATCAAACAAGATGTGAAGCTGCTAGTATATTATTTAATGCTGGGACAGACTACCACGAACTATTACAAGAAGATCAAAGTGTATTTACAAAAAGATACGAGTATGCTCTAAAATTGAAAAGCAAACGCCAAATACTAGAAAAGAACAAGGAAAAGGGGCAAATTTACCGCAAAACGAAAACTGCTGCACTTCCAGACACAGATTATGGTGTCACAGAAAAGGCTGAGCTGTTATCACCTGCAGAGTATAAAATTCAAGAAATCGAGTTCCGTAACACCTTGAAAAAGTCCAAAGAAGAGATTACCCATCTAGAACGAAATACTGTCGGTCAGTCAAGGAACCCTCTGGAAAAAAGATCATTGAGATTGACAGCATCTCACTTCGGAAGAGTCTGCAAATTGCAAGCCAAAACATCTTGCGTGAACACAGTTAAGGAAATACTGTACTCAACATTTACAGGAAATAGAGCAACGCATTATGGCTTGGAACATGAGCCAATTGCCATAAAAGAATTTGAAAGTGAATACAACTTGGAAGTAAAAGAATGTGGATTATTTATTGATCAAGAATACCCATTTCTGGCGGCAAGCCCCGATGGACTTGTTAATGAAGTTGCCATTATAGAAGTTAAATGTCCACTAGTTATAGAGAAGATACCTCTTGGGGAAGCAATAGAGAGCAGAAAAAATACCTTCATGCACCGAGATAACGATGGCAAGATATGCCTCAAAAGAAATGACAAGTATTTTTATCAAGTACAAGGGCAACTGGCAATAACAAAAAAAAATACGTGCTATTCTTGTGTATGTCAAGAATCTATAAATAATAATCCTTTTGGATTGTTTATAGAAACCATAGAAAGAGACGAGGCATTCTGGAATGTAGAAATGCTTCCAAAGTTAATTCAATTTTACAACATTTGTATGCTTCCAGAATTGGTGGACCCCTGCCATACAAAAGGTCTAAAAATTAGAAATCCGGTTAGAAAACGCTAAATTTAAAAATTTATATGTAGTATATCAGAGTTTCAAATACTACATACAGAGTGTATTGTCGGTTTTGTTGCATACGTTAATAGCATGTAAAAACCCAGTTTCTAAGATATTGGCTCCCCTAATTTTACACTGAACAACACATTTGAGGTCCTTAAAATTTTTGAAAAGAATTATGGTGTACGTTATAGATACTCTAATATGGAGCACTTAAATCTGGAATTAGATTTTGTCTAGTACCCTTGGTTAAAAAAAATATGATGATGGAGAGCATTTTAATCGAATTCTATACAAAATAAATTAACAATATTCACAAAAACTTACAGACTTTTTCTTTTACTTTGTCTTTTATAGTCGCTGGAGGTATCCGTAATCAATGTCTAACAATTACCAACACTAGTCTGATCTAGATCTAGAATCGAGCATAGATGTAAATTTTTAATTCTGCTTCCATAGTTTATAGTTTTGCGAACGACAAATTTGGGGTAAAGGGGACATAAAAGACTTATAAATCGTCATATCAGTGGCGTATTTGGGAGGGGGGGCAACGGGCAGGGCCCCCCGAATTTCTTTTAATAGTTCAAGTTATTTATGTCAAAATCTAAGTATTTTGATTCAGAATTTATATAGAGTAGCCCCCGCCAAAAGAAAATTCCCAAATAAGCGACTGTGTCATATATATCTTCAAAATAAATGAAAATGGGAGTAATTAAAGAGAACTAACTTTATAAACTTTAGAACTAAATAAATAACTTTAAGTGTACCGACAACAGTGGTTTAAAATATACGCAAGTATCAGAACTGATATACTATTTCAAAAACGGAGGGTGCTACAACAAGCGATGATTGAATTGAATTGAATTGAATCGATGAGTCCAAGAACAGTACACGTCTAAAAAGATAATTTTGAGAAAAAATGAAAAAACATAATAGCTCCACAATGAGTAAAGTCACCGTGTTGGTCTTCATATAACAGTTGTGATAAGTCTTTAGACAAATGATAATTGAACATAAAAAATCCAAAAAATCACCCCCTTCCAAGCTATAGAGAGAAAAAAACATGCACTTGTACTGCTTTTGGACTCTTTGGAGTCTTTTTTTTTTGTTTACTTTTTGAGTTTTAGTGTAGGATAGGTTCTTTGAAAACTATAATGGAGAGTACTAAACATGCAACAAATGTTTTATTAAGTAAATTTATATATAATGTCAATTAAAAGTACATTATATTGCCAATTTATTTATCAGGATCTTCATCTGCGTTACTTTGTTTCCAAGAAGTAAGATGATAGTAGAACTCTAGTGTTTCATCGTTAATATACTGCATGACTGTTTTAACATCAGCGATCTTCTTATCATTGATAGGAAGCGGTTCTTGATATGCGCGTATTTCTGGCAAAGCAGGACTTGGTTGGTTTTGTTTGAAGAGCTTAAATGTATAAGAACCTAAACCATCTATATATTCATAGGTTCTAGCGTATCCTGGGGATGAACTATCATAAACTAACTGCCTATACTTTGAAATAGTAAATGTTTCCGTACTATCACCAGGTTTGGGGATCGAAGAAGCAGCTTTTTTGGCACGTAGCTTGTGGACCATCAGTTATTCTGCGGCGACTCGTTTGGCAGTGTCATTCAAATTTTTACTCTTTATTTTGGCACCTAATCTTTCACATTCGGAACAAACGTCCACCTGTGGTCTTCCAAATGTGAGTGCATAGCTTTTCCTGAAGTATTATAAATAGAATTCATATTTAACGTTATGTTACAATTCAGGATTATCTTTTATAAAAAGATAAACGTTTTTGCTGCAACCATTCTTTCGGATGTAGAAACATAAGCTTCACCTTTAAGAGCAGCAGTTTTCCTTTTAATGTGTTTCCAAGTTTTCGGATCCCGTTTGCACTTATGGCTACCATAAAGACTCTCAACACTATTGTCAGATTATTACTACTGCCACTAATATCCATTACAACTACTCAAAAACTACTGCTTTTAACTTTCTAAAAAACACCGCAAAGGTAGTGTTTCGGCAGCTTAATAAGAATAAAATGCCCTCACTTTATTACATCAACCGCACGTGCGACCATGACATCAGTGAGATAAAAACAGTACATGTCCTGGACTTGTAATGTTTTTCATCGCAACGCCGTAAATAGGTGCGTAAGGCCGGATTAGTCTTGAAGGTTGTCATGTTTTTAAGCGCAACGCATCGATCTTCGAATTTTAAACACTTTGGCTATCTCAAGTCAAAACGCCATTTTGTGGACTTGTACTGTTCTTGGACTCACCGATTCAATTGCACTTCTGCAGACAGCATTCAAAAATACAAATGCACCCACTTTCAAATGAATAATTTTCACTGTTTTACAGTGTAGTTTAGAGGAAAAGTCACTACAGAGAAGTTCTAGATCTTATAGACTACTATTCAAAACAGTCTTCTTTACCATTCTGTGTTAAATTGCTTCCAAGATGCAAGCGATGTTATAGTATAGGAAAATAAATGATTGTAAATGGGAAATTTTCTAATAAGCAAATTTCCCATTTACAATTTTATTTTCCTATGCCAAAAAATCGCTTATATCATGGAAGCTGTTTAAAAATTTTAGTTAAAGAAATGGTAAAGTGGGGTAGGGGGTGGTGAATAGTACTCAAAGGGATTTGCAACTTTTCATCTCAAATAATTAGGGGAGCCAATATCTGAGAAAGTGTCTGTGCACATGCTATTTGCCTACTTATGGAAGAAAACCGAAAATACACCCTGTATATTGTTCTAGTTATTACATTACAATTTATTGCATTACAATTAATTTGGTTTCGATTAGTATCTGTTTTAATAATAATAATAATAATTTTAATAAGAAAGAAAATTTTCAGTACAAATAAAATATAAATGTAAATTTCAGTACAAATAATAATGTTAACTGTTAATGTAACTATTGATAAGCATTTAATTTACTACACAACCCGAGCAAAGAAACTCGTTAACATTCAAAAGGGACACCTGCGCTGCAATTTAACACTTATCTAAGTGGCCGATCTAACCAAACGAATTGTTTGCAACAACTTTAAATCTTGATTGTACGTGTTCTAACAAGATACAAGGGGTTGACCGTCGTAAAAAAAACTCTTTTATAATTTATTCCAACATTAAAAATTTTAAATTCAGCTTTAAACACATCTTATATCTTCATTCCATCAATCAAATCTAACCCTCGTCTGCAAACGCAGGTAGAAAAAACACTTTGAAAGAAGGAATCTCTTTTTAATTATTTCTTACTGCACCTTTCGTATTTTAAAAATATAAATGATAAACTATTTAATAAGGCTATAAACGAAAAAAAAATTATTGAAACAATTTCTCAGATAGATTAGCATTTTGTCTGTCTGAACAATATATATTAGATACGGCATAAAATGTTTACTGCTAGGCGGAAAGTACAACTGTACATAATTAAGCATCGTAAGGTTTAAAATACCGCGGAGATTGCTTGAAATGATAAACACACCCTTAAAAAAGGGAATCATATCGAATTTTGACAACATGTCTACGGCAAAATTAACCCTAATAAAAATAATATATTACCCTTGCATTCTCCGCTCGATAGACGTGGGAAAGCACAATACGTAGAAATTTATTACATACCGGCCGGACCCCTATTTTTATGTCGATTGTTCAAAGTCTATTGTCCAGTTGACTGGAGTCATAAAAACATAACATCGTCAATACGGACAGCAATTTGTTCGTGTACATTTCTGGGGAAATCACAAACTCTTTTGACAGAAGAACGCATAAATTAGAATTTAACCATCCTCGTTAATAACAGCATCTACTAGGTTCACCATATAAATTATAATCTATAATGGTAAATATTCTTTCTTCGGTCAAATAGGACTATCAGATAAGATCACCCTAAATCACGCCGCGACTCAAAAATAAACTTTGAGTCCATGCTTAGGCTGTTGGAAGGCATGGACGAGAAGATTATTGTAGAGTCCAACAACATCCGGCGTACGGCTGACCATCAGCTTGTAACGCGAGCGGAATCAAAAGTCTATAAGATAACGTTCGCGAAGAGACGACGTATAGAAGATTTTGATTCCGTTCCGTTCGGCTATAGCAAGCGACCACGTGTATAAACTTTTTAAACCTCTTGTATATGTGTATGTGTATAGTAGTAGTATAGTTGTATTTTTAAGTTTTGTATAGTTTTTGTTATTCTAGCTCTTAAGTAGTAAAATATTTGTATAGTAATAAGTACAACATCAACATCATATGAAGATCGATGTTTTCATTGATTATCATAATGTATATAATTATTGTACAGTTCAATCGTAGTAGCAGTAGTCGGGGTATGTTAATCACAAGAGATCGACCTTCGGTTTGGTGTAATTATTATTATAAGTAATGATGATGATGATGATGTCTAGGTTTATACTTTGTGTATACTATATTCGAAATTATTTAAGAATGTAATAATTAGGTAATTAACTGTTGTAAATTGTTCAATCATCTTTTGTCAGTATAGTGTAGTTATAATAATAATAAGTGAAGCTGACGAGAGGTATACTTTATGTACAGTAATTAATTATTAAAAGATGGTGAAACTTGGGGTGATTGAATGTAAATCACAAGAGGATACTCTGGGGAACATACTCATGAAATAGATCTGATAAACGCGATTTTGTTCTTTTCAATTAAGTAGTAGTAGTAGATCAAGACATTGTTGAAAAGAATATTTGACATAACAAAGCGTACAAAGCATTCAATAGGACGTTTCATGAAAAATGTATTATGAGTATGTCTTTATGGTTATCCGAGAGAACAGATTTCAACCTAATAATTGTTATTTTGATTATTTTTTAGTTGTTTAATAATTTTTGAGAAACATTGTCGTAGAATAAAAAAGATTAATGTTTTATATGTGTGTATTATTACTATTCTCACCCATCTGTACCACGGCATGAAAAAGGTGATAGCTATAACTAATATGAGAGAGAGAAGCAAGAATGAGGTAATTACCTACACACCTGCCTGTGATGATGACGTGTCATTAAACAAGATGAGACTTGTCTGTCAACGTCGACAACTTGTTTACCGTATGCATGTTACTGAGCATGCGCTGAATCTAGGTAAGTATAGGTGACTATATAAAGTCGTCAGTTGTTAGCGTGTAGCAGTAGACAGTACGTGTGCAGCAGCAGCAGCAGCAGTAGCAGCAATTACGATGATGGCTAGCAGTCCTAATTATTGTTATGATAACGAGACCTGTGAGAGCGAACCTCTGGAAATAGGTAAGTTATTGTTTATAAAACTTCAAGTTTGTATGCTAATTTGTGTCTATTTTGTTACTGCTTGTTTAGATGAAGAAGGTTCGGATGTTGCAGATCATGCATCATCAATAGCAAGTACCTACAACGTTCAAGCGTGGAACAATGAAGAAGAAACAGGTATGGTGTTTAAAACTTTTGTGTTTTTATGCTTATATTAATCGATTATTGTATTATTATTGTTTAGCGTTCCATGATCTGTCGCAGCAGCAGCAGCAGCCTCTATACTACGCTGATGACGCTGTAGCAGCATCAGCAAACTTTACCATCATCGATACACCAGTAGCAGCAGTAGCAGCTAAAGGTGAAGTACGTGTTCAACTGCTCGGGGCTGTCCAGTATCCGTTGTATGTTACGAGACCTCCCGGGGAAAAAGAAAACTACGACCATATACACAACATCCAAGTAGAACTTATTCCGCCCGACGACGACGACGACGACGCCCAGAAAGAATTTGCCGTGGTAGTGAAGCTCGAATGCATGAATAACGTATGTGAGTATGGTGAACTGGTGTTGTCTGAAAGTGACTGGTTCGAGCTGTATGATATACGAGTCGAGGCAATGTTTAAAAATTTCTTTTATGGTTGCTGCTGTTGCAGCAAGGACAACAGTGTACTACATCGCGATAAACATTTGAAATTCCATCTATGTGAGAATTTATACATCGAGATTATTCACAACGAGTTTTTCGGCAACAGGGTTGCGATTCATGATAAAAATCGTATTATAACCTTAAAAGATTACGAGTTTCAGTCTATACTGCATTTAGCACCGTTGATCAATCATCATGCTCGAACGTTACATCACCTGGACTTTTCGCGTTTCTACCACGCAAACATAGAGAACGTAGCAGAAGGTCAACTGAGACGCAACCATGAAGATGTCTATAAAACGCTTCCACCTACAGACTCCATCTTATTCACGACCGAGCTGTTATGCGGATACTACTCAGCTACCAGTTTAAAAGACAACACAGCAGCAACTGGTGGTGGCTTGAACTCGTTCATTTTATTAGAAATAATAAAACATTATCCGCAAAAGTTTATCGATGCCGTATGTACACGACTGCAATCATATCAACAGCAGCAGCAGCCGAAAACGTCAACGACGAAAACGTTTGCACCGTCGTATTAAGAACACCATGGCGGAAAAAACTATCTTAGAAATAGGTTACAAAAATATTTGAACAATTTGCAAGTGTTACGCGATGATCTCAACTCATACTGTGTAATGAATAATTTGTCAATAATATGTTACACTTGTCCATTAAATAGCAAAATAAATAATATGTATATTTAAACACTGATGTTTCATTTACTAGCACAACTAAGGGTGAAGGAGGGTGAAGAGACTAACATAACTAAGGGTGAAGGGTGAGGGTGACTATATAAAAGGTAGATCGTTATCTGTGAGAGAGTACACGAATAAAGCCGATGCTTTCCGACGGCGAACATCCTAAGCTGCAAAGCAGAGCCGGTAAGTAGTCATACTATGAGAGAGAGAGAGAGAGAGAGAGAGAGAGAGAGAGAGAGAGAGAGAGAGAGTTTCAGCTTAGTGAAAGGATCCAACCCCCAGAGTTAGCGCTAAAATCTAGGGAAATCCAAGATGGCTGCTTTAAGAATGATAAATTCAAAATGACAGATTCAAAATTGACAGATGTATAAATGACAGATACAAAAATGACAGATTAAAATTGACAGACGTATAAATGACAGCTGCAAAAAAATGACAGACGCATAAATCACATATGCAAAAAATGACATACGTATAAATGACAACAGTAAAATTGACATACGTATAAATGACAACAGTAAAATTGACAGATGCAAAAAAAAACATATGCAAAAATGACAGAATTAAAATGACAGATGCAAAAATGACATACGTATAAATGACAGCAGTAAAATTGACAGATGCAAAAAATGACATATGCAAAAATGACAAATTTTAAAAATGACAGATTCACAAGATTCAAATTTAGCGCGCGCGCACATGCTCTGATATAAAATGGTTGCCTCTACATCATACCGGTAGTAATATAGATTTCTTCATGACGCGCCGCCGCCGCCACCCTCTAGTAGTAGTACACAGTCTGCCGGTCATACAGATCCCTTCATGACGCCCTCTCTCTCTTAGCAATACACACTAATTGTAGCATTACGCCCTCTATTGGCATAACACAGTTTGCCGGTAATACAGATTCCCGTAATGGCGGACGGGCGTGGTCAAAATGGCGACGAGTTCTAAAATGGCCAACGTCAGCCAATCAGAAGCAAGGGGAGGAGCTACCGGAGTGGGGGGTAACCAATCACAGAGAAGGGGGAGGAGCTACAGGAGTGGGGGTAACCAATCACAGGCGAGGGGAGGAGCCTGGAGGGGAAGGGGCGTGGCTAAAAGTAGGAAGAGTGGGGGTCTGGCCAGGTGTCGCAATACCTACTTACGAGGGTTAATTCATTGTATCCTTGAATAATGTGAAAGCAGAAATCTACGAACATTCCAGTTTCCATTTGTCCAGCAGTGATTGTTTGGTGTGTGCAAGAGTCATTTTTGTGCAATTTATCGTTAATTTAGTTTGCGAATTACCGATAATTACAGGTACTGTGAATTTTGCATTGCTTTTTCTGAATGTTAAATATTTATGTGAATTTCTTTAAATCTTTGTAATATTTCTACAGTTTGTTTTTTTATTTATACGTAATTTGTATACAACTTCTATTTATTAACAAATTTTGATAGTGAAGAGCTCTTAGGGAATTATTACTTGAATTTTTGAGTTTAAAATTAAAATTTTCTTATATCCTATTTTTCTTTGTGTTTTCTAAAATAAATATGATTTTAAAGTTAATTAAATCCAGTAAGACTGAACCATATAATTATGAAAGTTTTTATTCATATCATTATTAAACTAAATTTTGACTTTGTTGAAATTAACTAATATTTTGCACTAAATTTTATATCGGTCTGATTTCATTTTCTGATTAGTGGTTTCAGACAGATTTATTTGATTTATTTGATCTATTTAATTATTGTTATTAAGCTTCATAATCAGATGGCGCCCTTCTTGTATGTTATTGTGTTTTGAAACCTTTATCCATCTCTTAATAATTAGACAACTGCAGAACCAATACCTACGACCTGAAATTCAAATTTGTAAGAGAGAGCTAAATCTCAAGCCGGCAACTTTGAGCATTTTATATACAGTAAGTATCGTATTTTGTGTTCTAAACTAGTTTAAGTAATGTGAATTCTTCGTTTGAAAGTTTAAGCTTTGTCTGTTTTATCGGTTAGAAAACCTTTGTTTCACTGTCGCCCAATCGCGGGGCCTTTTTTATTGTTATTTTATCGTACAGAAAAAACGTATGTTTCATAAGTGAGTCCTTTGGAGGGGTATCTTTTAAATCATAAATATTATATAAAAACTGGAAATAGTTGCTGTGGGTACTGATCAAATCAAACCTGTATTCAAGTGCATTGATAGCTTGGTCTAATGTGAAAAACTAAAACTCTGCCTTATATTTCAAAATATGATCTTCTATCGGATCATCTCGTGCCTCATAGTTAAAATTAACATTCCTTCTTCGAACTATATGACGTGGCTGGGTAAGCTCAAAATTAGCCGGTATGTTAATTTCGTCGGCGAGTTCTCGAGCATCGCAAAGCATTTCATTAAAGGTCGTGTCCGATCTAAGAGTCTTGAAAAAATCTTTACAATTTTTCAAGAGTTCCATAGCAGATGGTAAGTCATAGTCTTTTGTCTGCAAAAGCTTACTTGTTGGATTGATACAATTTAAGATTTTGTACGAAATCACAATGGAGCATAAGAACTTAAATTGTTTAACACAACTTAATAGTCCAGAAGCCTCAACTCTTATATGTAGAGTTGTCAATCTCCGAATTATTACAAACAGCAAATAAAGCATCGTATATCCCTCCTAATTGATACCTCAGTGGTTTTAATGCATCTATTCGGCTTTCCCAACGAGTATCACTTAGGGGTTTCAAAGTTAGTCCCTGAACGTATTTTATTAATATGGTCCATCGAAAAGTTGATGAGGAAAAAAATAGATATATTTTTTGGACCATATTAAAAAAATTGGCGGCTTCGAAGGATGCCTTTGCCATGTCATTAACGACCAACTTTAATGAGTGGCTACTACATGGGAGGTAAAATGCTTGTGGATTTAACGATTTTATTCTAGATTGTACTCCCGATTTATCACCTCTCATGTTGGTCCCATTATCGTAAGCAAGTCCCCTCATATCCTGCAAGTTCAATCCCAATGTTTCAAGTCTTTTAAGTATTATAGTTAAGAGTTCAGAGTTCGTCGATCTTTCAACCGGAGGAAAGCCTAAAAACCTTTCATTAATTTTAATGGAAACCTCATTGGGATTGGATTTGTCAATAGATACATACCTTACTAAGACTGTCATTTGCCCGATCTTGCTGACATCAGGAGTACAATCTAGAATCATTGAATAATATTTAGCTATTTTAATCTCGCTAATAATGTCGTTCCTTTTCGTGCCTTGTAGGTAACTTAACAGACTTCCAACCTGATTTTGAATTTGAACTTGCTTTTCGACCCTTTTTCTTTTGTAGTGAGCACCCGATAATCTTTTACGTTCATCAGACATTCGAAAAACAATTAAGAAAATGTATATGAATATGTATTACATGTATTTGTATTAAGGGTTTTTTTAAATCGTTTAATTAGATTTAGAATATTTACTGTCAAAGTTACTATAAGTTGAAAAAATATTTTTCTGAACAACCACTTTTTGCTTGGACCCATCGATTTTATTTTTAAAATAGGCACTTTTGCTTATTTCTGTTAGGTAACATGCTCAAAGAAGTAATTTTTATTTCGCTCATATTATTTTCGAAAAAATACGTCGTTGTAAGAAGAATTATAAACCTCAAAACGAGGTGCCACTTGACTCACTTTCTTTATCCAAATAATAGGGGTAAAAATTACCCTTCATATGGGTTGGTAAATATAAAAAAACAAAATAAAAAGAAAAGTGACTTCCTTCAAAACAAAATCGCCGTGTCCGAGCAAAAACTCAAAATTTAAAGATAACATGCTTAAAAAAATAATTTTTAAATGGCTCATGGCAAATTTAAAATTAAATATATATCAAAAACTATTCAAACGATTTATAAAAAAAATCGACCGTAGTAAGAAGAATTAAGAGCCCTTAAAAACCAGGTGCCACTCGGCCGATATTCCCTATCTAAATAAGAGGGGTAAAAATTACCCCTCATAGGAGGTGTATCCTACTGCATAAAACACCAAAGTGGCCAAACAATTGACGGATTTGAGCGTTTTTCCAAAAGCATCCTGTAGAAGCTATAAAAATATTTGTTTAGAAAAGCTGCTTATTTTTTATTTATTACCTTGTAACGGTATATTTTTATTAGTCCTGAACTAATGTAGTTTTGTCTACATATTTACAAAAATCTTAAGTCCGGTTCTGCAAATTTACGTTCTTCTTAACATGTAAACTTGTGTTAGCAATTTGGTATAAACAATCCTATAAAAATTATTTTAAAAAAAGGCTGTGTCTCGAACTTTCTTAGAATTATAAAAATATTTGGGCAATAAATTGTTCCTTTCTGTATTTTATTTATGCACGTGTATATTGGCTAAAGTGGCTTCTTTGTTAAAAATCTTGGAAACTATTAAATATGGTTCGTGATAAACTTAATTTTGTTCAGTTCCCATAGATATTGTAGTTGGGTTCCGTGAACATGTCATAAATCAAGTCACCTTTATCAAATGCTAATGTTTGCTATGTGCTAAAAAAAATCTCCTTGGTTACTTGCATATGCGTTTAAAATAAAAAATAACTTGAAGTGTCTGCAGTTACACAAAACAACATCTGCATTGCACTATTCGTTCGCGGAAATAGAAACTGCGTAGCATTTAGTTCTTTAGGGTCAAAATATAGTAGCAAAGTTAAGAAAATCTTCCCTATCGACTCCACGTGGACTGTTTAACCCTGATTCGTTTAAGCCAAAACATGTGACTCTTTGATTGGTGTACACAGATTTGCACCCTCCGAATTATAATAATATAACCTTCAGTTTTAAAAAGACTACACTTCCGTTCAGTTGCTGGTCCGAGACACTTCAGTTTTAATCTTTACAGAGTATAGTTGCAAAGAGTCTAGCTAAAGTTTTTGCGCGGTAGAGTACCTCGTGCCTCGGCGGGGTATAATTTTTAATCCCGTCAAGTGAATTTAGTAATTTTCCGTTTGAGTATGTTGTGATTACCGTTCGATTTGTTTATTATCAAATAACAAATTAACTATTTAAAGTGCCGTTTAGTTTTTCGAGGTGTTCGAATAAAAATACAGTATTACAGTACCGCTTAAATAAAGTTATTTCGTGAATCTTCATTTATTGAAGAATAGTTTAATTGCCGGACATTTGTCATTAGAATTCAGTATTAATACCCATGTATAAGAAAAGGGGATTTTCATACCGATACACTGGTCTTTTTGAATTATGGGAAACATAACAAATAACGAATAAATATTTGTTATATAATAATTTCCACAAGTATTTTGAGCAACATTCAAGTGATTTCGAGTACCGTTCCAGTCAGAAGAGTAATAAAGCATTTATAATCAAAGGCAGTTATTGCAAACAATTATGTTAAAGTTTGATGAATCTCGTTAATAACATTTAGTTCAAAATCCAGAAGACCTCTTCCCGCAACGTTGCAGTTCAGCAGTTTATTATAGCTTTGTTTAGAGCTTTTATGGTGTTTTGAGTGTCAAGAGTTCGAATCCTTCAACTTGCGAAAAGAATTGTACGAACACTACTTTGGACGATAAAAAACTGTTAAGGTATCGAATTTTATTAATATTGTATTGTTTAGGTAATATTTAATCATTTGGGATCCCGAAATTTTATTAATTTTTTGGAATAATAACTATTTTAATTTGATGGTTTTATATTTTGAATTTGCTAATTTTTATTAATGTGTAACTTCTTTGATGTGCATTGTATGTATCCTTTTCTTTTGTTTTTAATATACAGATTTCAGATTTACTTGATTATTTGACATAGTTTGGCTAAACCGACTGCTGATGTTTTATGTTTCTTTGGCTAATCAAGATCTTTTATAGTTTGATAAATGTTTTATTAAATTAACGTTAAAATTAATAAGGAGGTTAGTTCCTTAGCTGATAACCTTCAATTTTTCCAATTCTTATTAATGTTTTTATGAAAAACATCCTCAGCTTTCGTGGCGCCCAACATATTATTATTTATTCCTGAATCCATTATTTAATTAGAAGCTTTTAGGGTTAACACCTGCGACTTGAAATTTAAATTTGTAAGAAAGAGCTAAATCTCAAGCCGGCAATTTTGAACATTTTTATATACAGTAAGTATCGTATTTTATGTCCTAAATTTAGTTTAAGTAATGTGAATTCTTCGTTTAAAGGTTTAAGCTTTGTTTATTTTGTTTATTTTAGTTAGGCTAAAAACGTATGTTTCAACCTACTCACCTTACTTTTACAACACACTTTATGACACAATTTTTAAAAACTCACGGCAAATAATAATTGTATGTAACGCACTCTACTTCACTAGTAACTAACCTATAAGGCAATTATTGCATAAATAAAACAATCGAACTGCCTCTTTTCCTTTTATAATAGCAACGTAAAAATCGTGTCACAGCTTGTCATGACTGGTTTTTCGCGACCCCATACGCATACATGTTCCGACAAATTAAAACACACGGTAAAAAATTCTTTTACAGCACTTTGTATGTGTGTCCGTTTATTTAAATTATAATAAAAAGGGTCATTTTTTATTTTATACATTTTTAAGCCATTTTTAAGCGGGAGTTTATTATGCTTGTGAGCGGTTTCCTTGAAATACTTTGATATTTTATCTATATTGCTCTGTATTAATATTTTTGGTTCGGTTTTGGATTTGGTCTTTAATACACGAAAACTCTACTCATCTTTCAAAACGTGTTATTATTTAAAAACTACATACCTCAACCTTCTTATGTCGTTCTCATGCTTGAGGATTTTTGAAGTGAGTGGGTACCTATACTCAAAAGTTCGTAAAACATATTAAAAGCAAATTTTATTAAAATTTCACATTTAATTTTTTATAAGTATTCAAATGAATCTTGGTTTAATCATTTTCTTCATAAACTAGTTAATTTTACAGCCTATTTGCCGCCCCCTAATGTTGCCGCCCCAGGCAGAGGCCCGGCTTGCCCGCCCTAGCGCCGGCCCTGCAGCTGGAATATTCGGTGTTTATTTACTTCTGGTAGCATTGTCCCGAATCCGAAGTATGACGATTTTCGGATGAGCGGTTAACTTTGTGTTTGTTTGATTTGATATGGATAGCTGCCGAATGGGTGCGTTCCGTCTGTGGTTCCGTATTTTAGCATCTATCTTTTGGCAGCTGCTTTCACACTGGTGACACTGGTCACTCTCGGATTTTGTAAGTAGAAATTATTTCGCTGGACTGCTGGAGCTTTCATGGAAGCACTTTCAAGTGTTTTTAATCGTTAATATAAGTGCCTGCAGCAGCTTTGTAACGATGATCGTATGCTGTTAATAAGGTACCTATGCCAAACTTTGTAGTGTATACTATTACATTATTTTCACGTAGAAGTTCGAAGTGATTTATATGTGTTATGTTACAACTCTGGTAGGTATCTAATTTTATTTTTAGACTGTAAGAAGGGGGGTACTAATGTCATTTTATTGCTTCACTAAAAAATCATACATAAGTGGCTGCAGCCACTTTAATGAATCGAAATACACAACAATTTACACAAATGACCAGTGGTAAGCAACCATTTTAATGTAATGTATGTAAATACAAATGCTCACTAATGGAAAATTCTCAAAAGCACATGCTTGCTCATAGTGGTGAGAAACCATTTGAATGTAATACTTGTAAAAGTTCACAAAAATCACAGTTGTAAAATCACATGTTCACTCATAGGGGTTTGGCGAGAACCCATTTGAATGCAATATTTGTAATTATAAATGCTCACGAAACGCTAAGTTGAAAATGAATATTCTTGCCCATAGTGGTGACAAACCATTTGGATGTAATATTTGTAATTATAAATGCTCATTGAAAGGAACTTTTCAAAGGCACACATGCTTATCCATAGTGGTGAGAAAACTTTTAAATGTAGTATTTGCAGTTATAAATGTTCACGAAAAGCAAGTTTGAAAGTGCATATACTCACTCATAGTAGTACGAAACCGTATGGATGCAGTGACACCTCTTGAGTAGTAAACAAGACGGTCACAATTTGCAATCATTACCTAAACCTGCCAACAAGTTCATCAGATTGTTAAACGAAATCGTTTTGTTTTTGTATAGTGTATTCTCCTCCAAATACTATAATAAATAAATAAACAAATAAATAAACAGTTTATTAATAGCCAATGCTAATAAATACAAATAATAACAATAATTCAATATAAACAATTTAAATAGTATAGTTATCAATTATATATTTTTTTAAACTAACAATTCTTTGATTTTATATCTGTTGGAAGATTATTGAATTCAATCGCCTCTCGATAGAATAAACTAGTTTGAGCAAAAGTTAAATTAACATAAGGTACATAAAAATCGTATCTGGTTCTTTAAATACATTAAATAAATATCTAATGATTTAAATAGTTTTCAAGAATTTATCAATATTAGTCAATATGGCCGATATCTATCTTTCAGATAATTCTATAGATACACATGTAGGCTCTAATCAAAAAGAATTGATTAATTTCATGTACTTTTATAATTTAAAACAGTTTAATAACATAACTAATATTAAGGGCGGGGGCTGCAAAAATGCTGTACCTACTCATGGAGTTAAAGAAAATTTCAGTTTTGTAGTAACAGTTGACTACCAATAGATACAAGAAAGCTTGGCCGGTCAAGCTCCTATCTTGGTGCGATTGGCATATGAGGGTGACTTTACCGTTCTTTTTGGTTTCACTAAAAACTCATTAGTTAATGAATAAAAGTAGCTTTAATTTCTCAAACTCAATCAGTGTAACGAAAATAAAAATGTTCTGCAGTCCGACCAAATAGGAGGGTAGATTTTAAAGTGCACTTTCTACCCATCGAATTAAAGCATAAATCTTACGCCAAATTAAACGTAAAATATCATGTGTAGGTAAATCATTATATTTGGTTTTGTCCAGAAGCTTCCCACCCTAACGTTGTACTTTTCAAATTTCTTGGTTGTCCAGGTCAAAGCCTAGTAGTTTTTTAAATGTGACCAAATTTATCTTTGAAAGTAGTATCGGAACATGTTGGAAACAATATCCAACAGATTAATATTTATATTTAATATCTAAGCCACCATGTTTTTTTTGTTTTATAATAAATACAATTTGTCAATATAATTCTGTCACAAAAAACTATACTTGTAACAAATAATAAATACAGAATTTCTTACTTTAACTAAAAGCTTGCAGCAAGTGATTTTTAATATAAATAAATAATACAGTCCACTAAATAGAAGAAATCTTTATGTGTGTTTTGCACATAAATTTGGTCGAATCGAATCGGATTTTTGAAGACATTTGGTAATTCCAAGTTTGGTTTGGAAAATTCTAAGTTTGGTTTGGAAAGTTTCAAGTTTGTTTTGAAAGGTTCCAATTCCAGAACCTAAAATAGCAACAAAGTGTCTACCCGTTTGCAATGTTCGTTGGCGTGCTGTAGCAACCAGATGAAAGTAGCAAGCTGAGTATCAAATTTTCAGGTGAACGACAAAAATATGATTTGTGATTTCATCGAATTCGCATAAATGGAGCCATCAATTCGAATTTGACGTTTTACTGTGAAATAACCTAAATAGAAAAGTGCTGTTTTTCTTATGCTTGTGTACCATTTTTATAAACTTCTAGGTTGTTTTCGAGTTAATTATTGTTTTGTTTGTTAATTTAGGACAGTATAGTAACTGCAAGATTTTTTCTGTAAAACAGTAAGTAATCAGGTACCTTTAGTTGTTTGCTGAACTTTCTATCCTATTTAATAATTGATTTGATCTTTTACTTTATTTAATATGGCAAAAGTAAAGGATATTGATCGTTTAAAGGCCAAGAAAAAGCAAGCAATTGAATCTATTGCACGTATCAAACGGTTTGTTTTAGAACATAAAGATGATCCTGACTCAACTAAGAAGATGGAACAAATGTTGGTTAGAAAAAAGCTGCTGCAGGAAGCTTTTCAAAAAATTCAAAACCTTCAAGTTGAAATTTTGTGCCTAGATAAAAATTACCAAGAAACCATAGATGTTATTGAAACGGAATATTTTGACATTTATGTAGATATAAATGATATCTTGCCAAAGCCAAATACAGGCAATGCAGATAACATTAACAATACTAGGTTAAATCAAAACGAGTCATTGACATTACAAAGAAGTGACAGTGTTGCTACTTTTAAATTACCTCCAATTGACATACCTACTTTTGACGGCAAAGATCTAACGAATTTTAAGTCTTTTATTGACATTTTTACTGCCGTAGTAGATAAAAATCAACAATTGAAAAATGTGGAAAAGCTTTTTTATTTAAGGAATTATTTAAAGGGCGAAGCTCTTAGTTTAATAAATAATTTGCCATTAGTCAACTCTTCATATGCTGAAGCCTTGACAATTTTGAATAATAGATACATTAATGAGACTATGTTAATAAATTCCTACATTTACTCAATTCTTGATATTCCTCCTATGCAAAAAGGAAGTGCCTTTTCATTAAGAGATTTTATTAGTAATGTAAAACAACAAGTTGGAGCATTAAGAAATCTTCAACAGCCTGTTGACAGTTGGGATATGATTTTAATTTGCATTTTATCTAAAAAAGTTGATCAGTTCACACACAGAGCTTATCAAATTGATAGAGATAACTCAAAATTGCCTATGTTAAAAGAATTTTTGTCTTTTCTTGAAAACAGGGCTACTGCTTTAGAGGTTAGTAATCTTCAAGAAAATAAAAGTAAAGAAAAAACCCATCTTTTCCATCTTGTTATTAAATCAAAAGGTGAAATTAGGTGCCCCTATTGTTCTGTAATTGGCCATAGACTTTATAAATACAAAAAATTTAAGTTCCTTCTCGTTAATGAGAGAATTTCTTTTATAGATAAACAAAAAATGTGCAGGTTGTGTCTAAATAGCCATTCAGGAAAATGTAAGCTGACATTTAAATGTGCCACATGCCAAAAGGACCACAATTCGCTGCTTCATTTGGACAAACAAAAAGAGTCAGGTGTTGAAAGCTCAGCTAGTATTTCTGCAAATGAAAACAAGGTAGTAACTTTAAGTTCAGTTCAAAGCAAGCAAGAAAGTGTACTTTTGCCCACTGTAAAAGTTAAAATTCAAATAAAAGGGGGTAATTATATTTTAGCCAGAGGGTTAATAGACACAGGGTCACAAATTTCTTTAGTAACAAATCGTTTTGTAAAAAAGTTAAACTTAAAACCCTATAATAATATTTTAAACATTGTTGGTATTTCAGAAAATACAACAAAGATTCAAAAATCAATTGATTTAAAAATTGAGTCTTGTTTTTATGATTATGTCATAAATGTTAAGTGCTCTGTAGTTGACACGATCACGAGCAATCTTCCTCAGTTAAATTTCAACGTTTCTGAATTAAATATTCCTAAGAATGTTCAATTATCAGATGACAGTTTTAATGAATCAAGTCAAATTCTTCGAAACGATTGATTTCATCAGGCAATACGACATTCCTTTTTGCCATCCAATCAATAATTCTTTGCTTCCTCCATGCTGATGTTGGATTTATAAAGTTGGGATCCAGCATTGTATGGTATGGAGCTTGATCAATTACAATTACTGATTTTTCTGGTATTACAAAACGAAACCATTCCTCGTAATGTTCTTTGTTCATTTCGTTATGGTAATCTAAAGTAGCAGCTTTCTTATTCCCAACAAAGCACTTTAAGCACCCTTCCAAAAATCCATTTTCGTTTCCAATATGCAAAATTATAACTCTTTGTCCAGATCCGTTTTATTCCGCCCTAAAACCATTGATTTCTTGTATGCCCCCACGATACTGGTCAAAATTTGCACGTACTTCCGGATTAATGCGTTCAACCCATCCAAACTTTTTTGAATGGTTTGCGCCACACCACGTCTCATCGGTGTGAAAGATATTACAATCAGTCTGTCGATAGTTCTTAATAGCATTCAAAAACTCTGATCGCTTTGCAGCTACACTGTTTTGTTCCATTAGAATCGGCTTGCTGGTTAATTTTTTATAAGAGAAATTAATTTCTTTCATCCATTTGTACAGCGTTGATACGGAAAATTCTGGCAAATCTTCCACATCCCCTTTAATCTCTGATAAACTACTTTGATGGTTGGAAATTTGTTTCCAAATAAAAATTCAAAATTGTTCTTCGCAAGACACCTTGCAGAACCTCATCGAGTTTAATTTTCTTTCTACCCCCCATGGGTTTTGGCGGAGCTAAAGTCCCGGTATTTAATTCTTCTGCTGTTACTCGTGTCACTGTAAGTACGTTAATACCCAAACAATCAGCTGTTCTTTGCACCACTTGATTAATATTAATCTTCTCCAGACCATTTCCTGTTTCTTCTTCAAAGTAATTTCTAGTTTTTAATATTATTTGCTTGAGTGACTCATCACAATGCGTTGGCATGTTGAACAACTGAATTATAATAGTTGACGCCGGTTTCTTTTTCACAATGATTGTAATTTTGGGTATCATTCCTATTTATAATAAGTAGTACATTGATTAGAGTTACAAAAACACACGACAACAAAAAATATTTTTGGCTTATTTGTATCTACATATTATTTATATAAAGTGGTGTTTCAACCTTTATCTAATTTCCTCAAAAATATTTTAGTAAAAACAAAACTTCATTACCTTGATTCCGAAATAATTATTTTCGGCAATATTATTTGCCGTACAATACGCAAGACAAGTACATACGTAAGATTATTTATGAAAGATTTCCTTTTAACCTTTATCTCAGTTCCCCAGAAAATATTTTGCAGTAAACGCAAATTAAACAAAATAACAAAAACCACAATTGCAAAACTTACTATTATTATAAACGATATCGTTCTAATTTTATGTAGACAGTATAATAATATGTGTATTGATTTGAAAAATAAATAGATGTCTAATTTACAATGCAAAAATTATCTTAATCTAATTAGGAATAAGTACTAAATGGAAAAAAGATTATTAATAACCGTTGCAATTTATGTACGACAGAACGTAATAAAATAACAGCGCTTCGTATAAATACTGGCAGGAGGAAATCTGCTATTATGGTATTTTATCTCTCTTATTGGTCGATTTGATATTTATTTTTTTTTTATATTTGTAATTAGATTTTTGAAATTATTTTTCAAGAACGGTTATTTAGATATGAAAAATTTTCTATTAGTGAAAAATTTTTGACGCTATCTCTATTAATAAACAAGAAAACATAGTTCGTTATTTTTTCATATAAATCACCAATAAAATGTTTCTTTGTCTGAAAATTAGTAGCTCATGAAAGGCAAAGTTTTCTTCTAACCCCTACAAAAATTCCATAGATATATTGCATATACTTTCTAAGAAAAAAATTGTTTAATTAATACGTAAAGGAAATGTCCGTAAAAACGGGTACCTTTTATTACATATCGCCCGATAAAAACAAAAGTATAGTACTTAGAAATGTAATATTTTACCATTACATGTAGAAATAAATTTACTATTTGCTCGTTTTTAAAACATTTAATTTGGCTCCTTAGTTTCCGAGCAATACGCTGTCAAAGTCAGAGGACTCTAGAAAAAAAATGGATAGTAGTAGATTTTTTTTATATCTTCGCAGAGCAAACTGTCTTGCACTCTTAAAAATAGGTGTTGCATCTTTTGGAAGATATCTATTGTCTTTCTATATTATTAATTTGTTTTAAAAAATGTTCAATCTAATAAATCTTTCTAAGATCAAATGATTTATAATTTTATGTTTTTCACAACAAGAAACGTTTATATTGCTTATTATTTTCAGAATATTATCTTTTAAAATACTTGCTCATTTTTTTGAAATTTTAGGTAAGATACTTAACAATTTTCTTTCTCGATAGAATTTCTTTTTTTGTATAAACAGATTTTCAATAATGTTAATTTCTTCTTCTTTAAATGCAAAAATTGCATTCACTACAATCCGCTGTGATAAAAATTGCTTCTCTATTATGCCCATTTGTGGATTTCTGCTTCGTACTTGACATTACAATTTCTTCGTATTGGATGGGCTCCACTGTGCTATCCTAGCAAAATAAATCGGTTAAAACAAAAGTTATATAAAGTAAAACAGAATACCTTTTCTAAAGACCATTTGCACAATAAGTTGTGTTTTACACAACTTATATTATTGTATCACATATTATATTGTATTATTATTGTTGTAGCAAAACACATTTTTATTAATAAATAATTGTTGACAGATTCATTTTACCGCAATCAACAATTTTTAAAGGTGCGTTGAGCTTCTATTTTATCGGCAATTTTGAAAGGCTCTTTACAGCGCCATCTCTTCGGCCTGGGGTGAAAGCTAATTGCATCTAAACACGACCTCCTCGATTTGTGAGAGACAAAAGTCTCTTACACGGCCGTTCGCATTTGTAGTTCCAGGCATTATTTTTGTTTTGATGGGGGCACCACAATACAGAACATCCAGGTTGCGTATTATCAAACTTTTTTTCGAAATATTACATTACTACCCGGTCGCAAATTCTCAAAGTTGTTAATAAAACATAACCTCTCTTAAAATTCGCACTTGCATATATTGTAATAAGTTAATATTAATGTCGAAATCCGATTATAAAAATGCAAAATCGTAAAGAGAATTCAACAAAAGAAACAAACAAAGCCTTCTGTAGAATCTGATGAATTAAAGCAACAATTCAGTAATATTTTAATTGTGAGGAATATTATGTTTAAATCCTTCTTATTTATTAATTTATTATGGTTATAAATAAATTGATCAATAATGCAACGAAATGGTTGGTTCATCAAATAATAATAAACCATATCCACTGTAAAGATCATTGTGCCTTATTAACTCCCTACAAAAATAAGAAAAGTGCTGATATACGATCATACTTCTAAACTATTATTAAAAGTGATTGGGAAATTGGTGATTATAATTTATCCTCATATAAACTTATAAATCAAAGTACATATTACCTACACTTTGTTTCGCTGATGTACTACTGAAACTATTGTTAGAAAATCTTTGAAAAATGAATAAAATAATTTATAGATTACGTACCAGTATGATTAATTAGAGCTTCTTTCCATTTAAAATTTAATTCTACATTTGCAGGAAAACTATGGAGAGATACATTTTCTAATTCATACGAGCTACAGTTAATAACACAACACTTTCGAGGCATTTTTAATAATTCTAATAATGTTTATAGGAAATTACAATATATCTTACCACTAACAATAAGTAAATTATTGATATTAATGTTTATTAAAATTAAACAAGGGGCAATCTAGATTGCGCGCCAATATTGCTTAATCACTACAGGACTCGACAGATGGCGCCACAATACGTAACATGTCAAAAACAAATTTTTTCAATGCGACCGGCCGTCTAAGAAAAGTTTCTCAAATCGAGGAGGCCGTGCATCTAAAACCCACTAAAAACGGGAAATGCTTGATAATCATCTATAAACTCTTTAATCTAGGCGTTAAATGTCTTTTCTGATTATTAATTTTTGATCACAAAAATCGAATTTATTTACACGGCTTTCTATTAATCTTCTAATTTTTTTTTAGGAACAACCCTGATGAGACAACTAATGTGTCACTAATAATCAATCATTTTAATTTTTTATATGGAAATAAACCCCAATGGTGGTTTATCCCAAATCCTGTATCGTAAGTTTTAAAACTTTTATATACTTGCAAGTAGTTATACCGTGTGTGTGTCTGTTTTTGTGTGTGTGTGTAAATTCTTTTCCCAAATGGAAAACCTTTCTATTATTGATTTTTTGATAAAAAGTTACTCTTTTAAAAAAGTTTTACTTCACCTAAAACCTCAAATACTGCCACTCAAATTAACCTAACGTATACAGGGCGATCAAAAAAGAGTATCTTTGATTTTTAATAGAAAGTGTAATTGATCTATTGTAATCTTTTAGTGGAGTACAGCTATATTTAATTATATAATTCTCCACAGAATTTTAATAATTAAACCAAAAATTATTAATTTATACGACTATAGCTTTGGCTACCGCCATTTTCAAAGTATATATTATTTCGTAAAGTTAAAAAATAAAATCAGAGACCATCTTTTGGGAGAAGATTATAATTCTTAAACTACATCTTCATTAAATTAATTAAATTTTCCAAGTATTACTTTTTCATTATAAAATCAAATAATTTAAAATAATTTGTAATGAGTTCAACATATCGGCCGAAACTATAGTCGTATAAAGAAATAATATTTGGTTTAATTATTAAAATTCTGTGGAAAAGACTAAGGGATTTTATTAAATATCGTGTTCTCTTTTCATTTTAACGGTTAATTTTTTTTAAATTTTGAGCAACGTGACATTGTTCTCATATCAAATAAATGTAATCATATTTTTTAAAAGCTAAAAATCAGTATCAAAAAAAAGATGTTAAAAATATCCAGTATTAAATATTTCTTGGCCTGCTACAAAAAATCTAGCAGATATAATTAGTTTACAAAAATAGTTATGAAGTGGCACTCTTTTTGATCGCTCTGTATATGATAGGTTAATTTTAATGGCAGCATTTGTTCTACTGTTTAATTTCAACTCGATAGCATAATGCATGTACAGTCTTTAGCAAATGTCTTGTCCCGAGCAAGTAACACATTTAACAAATCTGGTAAAAGAAACGACGTACGTTTCAGAGCATAGTTTCTTTTTCCACTCTTGACAAACAACACAGCAGATATAACCTGTTTTAAAGGTTGATACCCTACCTAGAGTGGCTTTGCATAAAAACAATAGAGTAATAAAAACTTCTATTTTCAAGTGAGTTTCTTATTTTGTTAGAGTACAAAACACCTGTTTCACTCTATTTGTTTACCTGTTTCTTCTATTTCAAGAATTGTATTTATCGTATGCTTTTTTTCTACTTTATTATAAACTCTATTAATTTATTTACGAGTCTGACTTGTTTATTTACAAAGTTTAATTATTTTGTAAACCCTATAAAAACTAAATTTTTAGTACTAACTGTAATAAGTTTTTATTATTTATTTATTTAATATCTGCAGCCAACAGCTTACGCCAATTATAGGCTACATTATAAAATTAACATAATATTCATTTTAATTTAGCAAAAACAAGAGAATTTCTATATAAATATATCTATACACCAACAACAAAAGATAAATAATTCAAAGTGTAACTACAAAGCAATTAACTTTTTCTTTCATACAAATAGTACATACAGACAGAAGATGTTACTCTGGGAAAAAGCACACTTTAAGTTATATGCATATTTAAAAATATTTAAGGCCTACATGTATTGCGTTTACATTTAACGCTTTTAAACAATCTATTTTAAACTTATTCAAGGAGATACAATGTATATCCACCAAATCGCTAATACAATTCATTGTTTTGCACATTCGGAATAATGGCGCATTATACAGTGCGTTGGTCCTTGGATAAGCTAAATAAAAGGTTTGTTGAAATCTATAGTTTCGAGGAACAGAGAAATTTAATTGTGATATTACAGTTGAATTAACAAAAATCTTATTATTGACAACTTTAAATAAGAACATTAGTGAATGCAAAGCTCGTCTTTTCTCTAAGGATATTGTTATTAATGATGGATTTTGTAATAGCTGATTATACGACGTAAGTGCAGGATAAAAACCGCTAAGTTTGTAGTGTAAATACCTTACAAATCTTTTTTGTATTCTTTCTAATTGCTTAATATAACAGTCATGGAATGGGGACCATATTACAGAGCAGTATTCTAACTTGGAGCGAACGAAATAATTGTATGAGGTAATTAAAGTGCGCACACTGGAAAACTGATCAGAGTTTCGAATAACAAAGCCAAGTGATTTGAATGCGTCGTTGGTTATTTTATTTATTTGAGTTGAAAAGCTTAACCTCGAATCAAATATAACCCCCAAATCCCGAACCTCTTCTTTAATTGGCAGTGCAATCCCTGCTATATTATATTGAAATAAAATATTGTTCGATTTTTTTGATACTGTAAATTTGGCACATTTAGTAACGTTAATGTGTAGTTGATTTTTAATAGACCAGTTGTACAAGATGTTAATGTCCTTCTGTAAGTTCATGCAGTCGTTATTTGTATTTATTCTTTTCCAAAGTTTAACATCATCAGCAAAGAGCTTCGCATTCAAATTTGTTAGACGAGATGGTAAATCATTAATAAACAAGAGAAATAATAAGGGACCTAAATTTGCCCCTTGTGGCACTCCCGAATTGACTTTGTATTGGTCAGGTCGGCCTCCATCAAACACTACATACTGATACCTGTCACAAAGATAAGATTGGAACAGTTTCACCATATTTGCTGAAAACCCAAATGAATACAACTTCTCCAATAGTATCCCGTGTGACACTTTATCAAATGCTTTGGCAAAGTCAGTGTATATAACATCTGTTTGCACATTACTATCTAAAGCATTAGCTAGATCTTGAGTATATTCGATCAGGTTTGTGACAACCGACCTTCCTGGTGTAAATCCATGCTGATCTTCATGTAAGTAAGGCTTGACATGATTGAAGATTCTATTAAAAAGTATTGATTCAAAGATTTTTGATATGGATGGTATAATTGATATGGGTCTGTAATTCTTTACGTTTGACTTGTCACCACTTTTGTAGATTGGGCATACTTTGGCTATTTTCCAATCAGATGGGTATGTGTTTGATTGTATAATTTTATTGAAAATTATGAGAAGTGGATATACTAATACATCTATACACGCTTTGTATATATAGATTGGAATTTGATCCGGACCTGCCGATTTTTTTGATTTAATTTTCTTTATAGTTTCTGTGATTTCTGCTGTAGTAATTTGCGTGATATTAAAGAGGCTGTCGGTAATAATGTTCAGGGTGTTCAAGGAAAGATTTGAGTTGTCTGTGCTATAGACTGATTGAAAGTTCTCTGCGAATGCACTTGCAACCTCCATAGAAGATTCCAATAATTTTCCATTGTGTGTCATTGCTTTAATTGTTGGCGCTTTTCTTTTGCGTTTGATAAATGAGAAAAATTGAGTGGGATCTTCCTGAAGACTGTTTTCTATTCTTAATATATAGTTTTTATAAGCTAACTTTATATCTCTATTTATAGTAGATCGCAACATATCAAAACGTGCTTTGTCAGTAGTGAGTTTGGATTTTTTATAGGCATTGTGTAATCGTTTCTTTTTCTTCAGCTTTTGTATTATATCTTTGGTAAACCAGGATGGATAGAATTTAACATTGGGTTTTGTTTTTGGTACATTTTTATCAAGAATTGCATAGAATTTATTGTAAAAATGACTTACCATCTCGTTAACATCTGAACATATATTTAAGAAATTCCAGTCTACACTCCTCAAACCTGTATACAATTGATAAAAATTTGCGTTTTGGAAATTGTATAATGGTCCTCCATACGTTGGTTCCGGCTTGGTCTTTGTCAATGGCAATTCGCATTCCAAAGGGGGATGATGTGGATCAACGTTAACTAAATTAAAATTGCTTTTTCCCACAGTCACACTTGCATTTGATAATACAAGATCTAAAATTCGATCATTATGATTTTTAACAAAATTATATTGATCTAAAGCATAAAGATTTACAAAATTGATAAATTCATTTTCAACGTTAGAATTTCCAACCTTTATAGTCGGTGAGATCAATAGTAAGTTAAAATCTCCAAAAATTAAAAGTTGAAATTCGTTCTTCATCTTAACTATATTTTCCTCTAATGAATTAAAAAACATTTGATACGTACCTAAGGGTGATGAAGGAGGTATGTAGCAGACACAGAAATACAGAGATAAATTACTTATTTTAAGTTCCACATATAAATCTTCGGTAGGCGATTTGAGTTGGTAACATTCAATTGCATGAAATTTCTTTTTAACAGCAATAAGTACACCCCCTCCATCAACCTTAGACATGTTAGAAAAATTACGGTCCCTTCTGAAAATTAAATATCTGTCATCAAAAATTTCACTATCATTTATGGAATCATTTAACCACGTTTCACTTAAAATGATGATATCGAAGTTCTCTGACAGAGCATTAACATAAACTTCATTTATTTTGGTCTTCAGTCCTCTTACATTCTGATAATAAATTTTAATATTATCCTTATTAGTGGACATATGCAAAATCTTTAATTGATCTTATTTGAAATACGCTGCTCTGGTCTGTGGCTCTCATAAAAATTTTTCCATTTCTGGTCCATAGATGTCTTATATTTTTTTGTTTTTTGTATAGTTTTGCTTGATAAAAAAGTTGCTTGTTGTATGTGCTTAGAGATTCGTTGACGTAAATTATATTGTTTTCTTTAGTTAGATCAGATAATGATTTGTCAAGACTTTTGGTGGAAAGAGAACTTCGAACTCTTCTGCATTTTAAAAATTCGTCTTTGTCATATCTTCTTAAGAATTTGACGATAATTGCTCTAGGTTCTTCTTTCAATTTATTTTCTTTTAGCCTGTGGCTAGCATCGATCATTGATGTATTGAGATCGAAACCTATTGCATTGCTGACATGCTGAAGTGTTGCTAGAATATTTTCTTGGGGTGGCTCAGGTACACCCTTTATTTCAATACAATTGATCCTGGAGTATTGCTCACTATCATTGACTCTGGTTCTCAAATCGACAAGATCCTTTTCTAATTGTGTGTTTATACTTCTTAATTTTCCTATTTCTTCATCTTGCATATCAAGTTTTTTATTCTGTTCTTCAATTATAGACCTCATTTGATGAATTTCATTATGGCAACTTTCAATAGATTCTTGCATATTTTTCTGCTCATAACGGAACTGCTTTATCTCGACTAATATTTTATCAAGTGTATTATCGATAGAGGAAGATCTATTCACACATTTTATGCACTGATACTTGAAGCTTCCTGATTTTATCCCGTCTAAAAGATCTTGTGATAAGTTGAGACAGGGTAGATGAAATTCGGTGTTACATGTCGAGCATGTCACTTTCGTTTTTGGTAGCATTTTCACTCTGCATTCGCAGCAAAAATTTGCCATTATTGGAAATTCAGCTCAAATATTTAAATATTAGGTAGTTTAGGAAATAATTTAAGTAAGCTAGAAATTGCCGATAAATATATCAATAAAAATAAAAAAAGGATTATGGATTTTAGTATGTGGTCTGTCTAATGGGAAAAACTTGGACACACACTTTACGCTAGCGGTGCCTATCGCAGCGACTTTTCAATTATTGACAAACATTGGAAAAAAAGCAACGGTGGGAAAACAAATAATGAATAATTCGGGAAAACGGAATTATTATTTGGTGGTATTTTATAGAATAACCTTGTTTGTTAACATAAACATATAAAATAAATTTGAAAATAAAATGTGTGTCAATGAAGCTATCACTTGTGTGATACAGATAGCTCTAAAACTAGAACTTTTTAAATAATCGAATTCAATTAAATTTAATTTGACAGGAAAAATATCAATAATATACAATTAAGCAATTTGTAAACAGAAAGAATTTATTTTCTTACGTAATCTGAGTGAAAATAAGCCTTCGAAACTTATATTATGAAACTTATATATTATGAAACTTATATATTATGAAAAATACTAAAGATAATAAATAATCAAAATTAACAATTATAAAAAGTAAGGTAGAATGTTATCAACCATTGCTTTTTCTGTTTTCTGACAAAAAAGTAAAATTAGTTTTTTATTTTGTTTACTGAAAAATAAGAAAACAATTTTTTTTTAATTTTATATTGGAATTCTTATTTTTCTGTAAATTTTTGTATCATTTTTCTAGCAATCGTTGTTTTTTTATATTTCCTGAAAAATAAGTAGACCAATTACTGTTTTTATTTTGTTTTATGGTTTGAATCGTTATATTGTTCCAAAAATTTCTTTTTTAATTTTTTTTTCAATTATTGATTTTTCTGTTTTCTGACAAAAAAGTAAAATTAATTTTTTATCTTGTTTTCTGAAAAATAAGAAAACAAATTTTTCGTTTTAATTTTATATTAGAATTCTTATTTTTCTGTAAATTTTTGTTTCATTTTTCTAGCAATCGTTGCTTTTTTGTATTTCCTGAAAAATAAGTAGACCAATTACTGTTTTTATTTTGTTTTATAATTTGAATCGTTATGTTGTTCCAAAAATTTCTTTTTTAATTTTTTGCATCAATCATTGCTTTTTCTGTTTTCTGACAAAAAGTAAAATTAATTTTTTATCTTGTTTTCTGAAAAATAAGAAAACAATTTTTTTTGTTTTTATTTTATATTAGAATTCTTATTTTTCTGTAAATTTTTGATTCATTTTTCTAGCAATTGTTGCTTTTTTTATATTTCCTGAAGAATAAGTTGACCAATTACTGTTTTTATTTTGTTTTATAGTTTGAATCGTTATATTGTGTAGAAATATTATAATAGAGGAGAATGACCTACAATGAGCCAGTGCTAACAATTAGTCATTCTCACATGCTAATAATTAATAATCATTCCCCGAGTTTCCAAAGTAGAATCAGATTGGCCATACAAACAAGGCATATTTAAACATTTAATATAATCATGAAATAAGTAAAGATTAGTAAAAGTTTCACAGTTTTATTAAAATATAACCTGACAATATTGTTTTGACAGCTATGCTGTCATTATCAAAGGTAATATAATTATAATTATAAAAAATATAATTATAAAAAATTTAATATAATCTTGTTTATTGTTTCCAGCCTTACTTTGTGGAACTCCATAATCATGAAATAAAGATTAGTAAAAGTTTCACAGTTTTATTAAAATTAATAATTAATATTGTCAGGTTATATTTTAATAAAACTGAAACTTTTACTAATCTTTATTTATTTCATCATTTAATATAATATTTATATGTTGTATAAATACATTTTTAATAAAGAAATATTTAAATGAAGAAAACACAAATAACACAACCACGGCATATGCAGAAATGCTTAAAAATATTTCACTTTGTTGTTATCTTACAGTTTAATTTTACTGTTTTAGTTTAAAAGAAGAGGGTTTTGTCAGTGGAGGTTTGGAATTCCCAAAAGATTATAAAATTATAACCGTTCATTCGCTAAAGCGGAAAGTAAGTCTTTGAGTTTTTCTCTGAAGCGTATGAAATTTTAAATGCATTTGTTGTGACTATCTAATCAAATATGAATTTCTAAATCTAGCGAACAAATTATAACAAGTTTCAGGTTTGAATTACTACGATTATCTAATAAGAGAGTTTTAATATAAAATTGCAAAAGTAAAAGTTTTTAATTTTAATGCTAATAAAAATTACTACACATATTAACGGGAGTAAACTAGGTTCAGTAGATTCACTCTTTAGTTATTTTTTTGTTAAAGGTAAAGAATGAAACATAAATACTCTATACAACTTTGGGTAACCAGTAGATGCTTCCATTTAAAAAGGCTATCTTATAAAGTGCGTCAAAGGAATTCTGAATAGAATCAGTAACAATAGATTTACAAGCATGTTTTCAAAACAAACTTTAAAGATTTTAAATATCTTGACCAGGTAGTTGTTCATCTTTGTCTAATTCGGTCTCTTTCATACACAGTATAAGGGGTATTTCGATTCTTAAAGTAGCAGAGACAAAACATTTGCTAAAGACTGTACATAGTTCTCTTGCTATCATCACGAAAATTCTATTTTTATATGGTGAATGCAAACGATTTTGACTGAAAGTGTAGATAAGTTTAAAACTTATACTTTTCAGCTAAAAGAAACATATATCTATTAAATGCAATGAAAATATTAGAAAAATATCTTACTCGTGAGGAACTGCCACATGTGTTAATTTTTTTTGCAGAAAATATAGTTTTTGTTACCTTGTTATTAACATGCGAGTAAAAAAATAATGTTGTTAAAAAGTCCTACACCAACATAGTTTTTGTGTTCTTTCTTCATTTGTCAAAAATAAACATCAATATAAGATTTCAAGTTTCATTCTGTTTCAGAGACATGATCCAGCTGGATAGTTTGGTGAGTAGTAGAAATTAATGAGAAATTCAAAATTAAACTAATACTTTCTTTCAAACAGGCAGCACTGAAACAAATGCTCAGTGAGCACATCACCACTATCTTAAGTAGTGCCACTTGCAAAAATAAAAACATTTAAAGTTACATAAAATATCCAAATGCAACGGTGATCAAAGACATGATCTTGCAGATCGGTCATCATGACAACTTTCTGCAGGTAAATCAAAGCAAAAAAAAAACTATTTTTCTCATAATAATAATAGACCAAACTGAAACTGTTAAACACTATTACAAAAAAATCCCGTTGGCAGTCTATACAGTTGATTTGACAGAATAACAAAAGTCTACAGTGGGTATTTATGTCATAGATTAGGGATGGTGAAAGTTATATTCATGTTCTTAAAATTTAAAACACAATCTTTTGATGTGCAGATATGCGCCAAGTAATTCACACATAGTAAAAAGCAAATTCTTAATAAAAAAATGAGTATTAATTAGTTCATCTGTACCTTTTCTTTCAGCTGTGCCATACATGGTGTAAGTTTGCTATCCCTGTCCTAATATGTCCTAGATTAATTAATTATTCATTCATCCTTCGGAATTTCTGCATTTGCATGGTCAGAAAAATAACTATACTGTATGTTTTAAATGTAGGCACAAAAGTTCGCAACCCATTATACTTGTGTTATATCATGTGTGATGGTTGATATTTTTTACAATAACTGCTGAATCACGGATCAAAGACAGTTGCTTTCAGGTAATTTCGTTTGTCAATACTTTGTAAACAACTTTGCAACCCTTCTGTCACTGTGTTTGACACATGAGTCATATCGTCAATCTGAGACGAGGATCAGCTGCCATTTGATAAAATATAGAATTATAAATATTATTTTGGGAATGATTATGGCCTGAACTATTAAATAGTTATTTACATTACAAGCTGCAAAGTTTACTTTTAGGTGCAAGGTGTTTTTGATTGACCGACGCAAAGCGTAAGCGTAGCTGAGGTTAGTTAAAAACACCGAGCACCTGAAAGGGCTTTCGCAGTGTGTAATGTATTAAACTTTTCATTCTCCCCCCTTGACATTTAATAACCACCGTAAATAAATAAATAAAATAATGATTCAGTGATTATAATAAAATAATGTTTATATACAACAGTACTGTTACCAAGGTAATGTTGACAATATCCACCTTATATTATATTTAAAAAAATTGTCAGTTTTACTTCATTGTCCAGGAACCGAAAGTTTTTCATACCTAGCAACCACCTCGCATGTTTTACTTTTGCTTTTGCTTGCCTTGGCAAGATAGAAAGTTACACTTTCGTAAAGGGGAGAATGAAAACAATGTTTATGCACAGATGCATTATAATTAGACTATTATTGATAGATCTATCTAAACATAACTGTCTCTTTATGCCCCAAGGGCCTCTTTATGATCCGACGGGCAATAATGAAACGTCAATTAAATGTCAGAGCTGTATTTGTAGAACTTGATTGGTTCTTAATATAATTTGTAAACTTATCACCAATGAAAATAAGCTGAAATTAAGTATTTTAGATAGTAACTATAGTAACGTACTTCGTATATATGCACATAAGTATACGTACAGCGGCTTGATGTAACCTACGTACTCATTTAATTATATTTTTTACACAATAGGGAGAAGAAGTGCATACGTCATACCGTGCCTGACGTCATAATTCTTTCCTCGCAACGCGCATGTTCGCATCGCTCTACTTCGCTGTAAACCGTTTGTTTGACAGTTTTGACACTGTTGACAGTTGGAAGAGAAAACGTGACGCTACTTTGTGAGGTTAAAATAATAGATAGGTACTATCACAAATAAAATATTGAAACAACAATGGGTGAAAGCCATTGGGTAAGTGTTTTTATAGCTTGTAAACATCCTTTTTAACACTATCAATAATCAGAAATGAAAATATAATGTGCCTTATTGAAGTACATGCGCGTTGCGAGGAAAGAATTATGACGTCAGGCACGGTATGACGTATGCACTTCTTCTCCCTATAATAGATTTGAGATAAAAACAATCTGTGCATAAAATAGTGTATGCATTTCGGGCATAACTTGCTTTTATGGCCCTACAGCCTTTTCCTAGCCCTCGGCTGACGCCTCGGGCTAGAAATAACGCTTCTGGCCATAAAAGCTTCTTTATGCCCTTAATACATAAATAACTATTAATAATATCAGGTTATAATTTATTGCATATTAGGAATAATGGATTTCTCTATTGTTTCAACCTAAGAATATTTACAGAAATAAACGGAAACATTGTTGCAAAACACTAAACTGAATTATTATAAAACAAAGTAAATTTCCAAATAGGCGTAAAAATGAATGAAAATTGCTCTAAATTGCTGCTACTGCTTTCCTCGCCAGTTCTTCTAAATTGATGCCCAGGGGTTCTACTGCAATAGTCTCAATTTTTTACAATTTTTCGTTTATTGAAAATGCAGAGTTTTTGGTGGTCATGTCACTTATTGGTGGTGCCTTATTTCATGACTACATTGCTTTCCATAATCAGAAGATATAATAAATGAACTTTATAACGAATTGTCAACACAATATTATTTTGACATCTAAACTTACGGGACTAACTTAAAACAATAATTAAAGATTAGGAATCTCTGATCCGTAATTAAATTTGAATGGTATATAAGGATCAACTGACATATGATAAATGTATGTTGGGTTGCAAACTTTTGTGCCTACATTTAAAAAATGCACTATAGATAATCTTGCATCGCTTGTGCAATTGTTGACGATTTGTTGAAATAAACTTGGAATAAATGTAGTACAAAAAAAGAAACAGCTCAGCTAATAGACAGTCCCATCTAATGGTGGGTACACATCTGAGAGCACATGAGAAGAGAACACACACATATGCTAATCTGGACGGTGCATTCGTTCCGTCTCAGACCATGTACCTGACTCACGCAAGGCTACGAAGACGCATGATGCGAGTCATTTCTTGTCGGTTTTTGGTAGCTTCTCAAAGAAAGTATGCAGCGCATGTACTCTCAATGTAGACATTTTTTGACTTTCGTGTGTATGTTTACCCGCATGTGTATTTTGTTCAGTTTATTTAATGATTGCGAAGTATGGGTGTACTTTCATTCTGCTGCTGATTATTATTATTTATAATAGACTTAATTTTGTTGGGAAAACTTTTTAGTCGTAGTTTTTTTCGATGTATTAAAATAATAACATCATTAATGATAATAAATTTATATTAATAAAAATAATAATACTAACGATCATTTAGAAAAAACAATTTCTTCTTCAGATTATAAAACATTTAATTTACACGATAAATTTAAAACTTAATCCAAATTTTATTAAAAGGAAAATGGTGGAATTTACACACCAATTCTTATGATCTAACTACATATTGATTTTTTTGTTTTAGAATTAATATTTTTTTATTTAATGTTATTGATAATGCAATATTTTTATGTGTCTTTCAGTCTAAATTGTTTAATTGATAAAATAAAATATCTACTTAAAAAGTTTTTGGTTTAAACTTTTTAAATAATTTTCTAATCTTTGACAGTAGATATTTTATTTTATCAATTAAACAATTTAGACTGAAAGACACATAAAAATATTACATTATCAATCACATTAAATAAAAAAATATTAATTCTCAAACAAAAAAATCAATATGTAGTTCAATCATAAGAATTGGTGTGTAAATTAAATGTTTTATAATCTGAAGAAGAAATTGTTTTTTCGAAATGATCATTATTATTATTTTTATTAATATAAATTTATTATCATTAATGTTATTTTTTAATACATAAAAAAAACTACGACTAAAAAAGTTTTCCCAACAAAATTAATTCTATTATAACTAAAATAAAAAAGGCGTTTTAAATTCAAAATAAAAAATTATTATTATTATTATTATTAACAAAAGCATTTATTCTTTATTTTTATTTAGCCGCCTTATTATTCTAGTTTGTAATCTACTAATCTTAATTTGACCGAGATTTCTAATTTGACTAAAAGTATATTTGAGTTTTATAAGGACGAACTGGAGGAAAGTTTTTAAAATGCCTCGAAGATTCTTCCAATCGCATATCCATTAATAAATCGGTCCCCGTATACTGCCTTCTGTTTTTATATAATTGGGTAATCCACCACCGCCGTTTCTGTGCTTTTTTCTTGTTTAATAAAGAATAAATGGTAAAAAGTGCAGCAGCACTTATCACTACTTTCTCACCAGACGACATTGCTATTATTACTGCTGCAAATGAATGGAGCTGATTGAGAAGATATGGATACGCATGAAATAAAGTGACTGCACATAACTTGAGAACACATAAGTTGAGTACACACACATATTCGTGCGTACTCAACCCATTTCCGCTCAGATGTGTACCCACCATAAGAGAATCATGTTGAATAGTTTCTAGTTACTTCCCCTACTTGTCCTAGGTCCTACCAACCTATAAAATGCAGATTGCTAAAACTTACAATTAATTGTAGATTAAATTTTTTTCCCAATTTAAAATTAGTTGATCGTATAAAATGTTGTAAATGTATAATATTCCACGATTTCACGAAACTTGGCATAAAATAGACCACGGGGACACAACACTTCACTCTAGCAGGAAGAAACGGACACGTCCGAACAATACGAAAATTTTTGGATGTCCCTTAACATAAATATAAAAATAGACAAACTAATAATATGATTTCGGACTTGTACAGCTGAAATATTCTTCGAATCTGCCACACAAACAAAATAACTCTACAGCAGTTCTCATTCACTTATAGAAAATAACAATAAAATTCTAATGTTTTAGAACAGACAACAACAGCAGACACAACGAGCGGGGATAGGACGGAGGAGGCCATACTACCGTAGTGGGCGTCGAGATGGACGTCGTTATAGCCATTCAGGTGGCGGTGGCTACCACTGTACAGATAATAATTATTTTTAATAAATAATCATAAAAATTAAAAAATTGCTTTTTCTTTAGTAATTTTAAGGATACTTTCTCTGTCCAGTTATAAATGTGGCTACCACTTTACAAATAAGTATTATTTTTAATAAATAATCATAAAAATTAAAAAATTGCTTTTTCTTTAGTAATTTTAACGATACTTCCTCTGTCGAGTAATAAATGTCTCACCTCAAATTCTATTGAAATTTACAGTTAACAAGGTTTAAGGAATGGCAAGTGATGATGAAACTTGCCAATTAACTTAACTTAGTCTCACACCAGTTTTATATGAGTTTATGTATAAAGCACGTTAAAGGTAAAAGCCCCAAAACTCTACCTGAAGCTAATCAGGTCACCCAACAAGTTGGAAATATGTATCCAGATTATTTTAAAAGAAATAAAACTCCTGATTATACTAAATTAAAATTACAAAACCACAATAAGCCGAACTATTATGACTATAAGAATACTAGTTTTCAAAATTATTTTCCAAAACAACCAAATTCCAATTTTTATCGAACATATGAATTTTATTCTAATGCACCACCTGCGCAGTTTCTAAATCAACCAATTCAAGTTAACCCTAGACCAATAAAACAGAAATTCTTTAATAATGAACAAGATTCTGGCATACCAAAACCTGTTTTTGGTCAAGGAATATATATAAAATTAAATTTTAAACCAGAAGCAATGTCAACACAAACGATTAGATCACAAAAACTCATGAGTGCTTCTATGAATCACAGAACCCCTCAATTCTCCACTCAACCAACGGAGAATTATAATTCTGAAAAATTATTTCAAAACCAAGAATGTTATCAGAATCAAAATGAAGATAAAAATGTCGATAATTTGGAAATCACATACCCTATTGAGAAAGACGAAAGCTTACCATTTGAAAGTAATTGTCAAACAGAATTTGCACAATTATGGGAGCTAGACTAGAAATAAATAACTATGAAGGAAAGACGTTTTACCATTTATAATTCTTCCAAAGCCATTTACAAAATTTCTAATTGACACAGGCACTAGCTGTAGTTTTCTAACTCCAAAATTTACTGAAAAACGTGTTAAAACTGAAAACGCTCAATTCTCAAACTTCTTCTCTGAAATCAAAACGGCCACTGGAAAACCTATAATAAAACAAATCTTTCATTAGCCTTTGTTTGCAAAATACGGATGTAACCTGCCTTTTGAAATTTATCATGTTTATGATTATTTTGACGGTATGTGGGAATAGATTTGTTAACGAAATTACATGGAAATTTATTATTATTAGATAAAATTTTAGAATTTCCCTTTGACACAGTTAGTATCTACACTAATTGTATTCATAATGAATATTATAATGTAGGCATTATAATATTCACATACTTTAATGAACGTAATGGTCCCTTTTAAGACCGATGGAATATTTAAAATTAAAAAAGATGAGATTAATGAATTAGAAGTTTTTTCTGAAATTATAGAAGTCAAAAATCGAATAGGTTCGATAAAAATAAGAAATAATTCCAATTCATTTAAAATTTTAAGTGCTTAAATAATTTTCCCACTAAGAAAATTTTAAAAGATAAAGACGAGATATTCGAATGTGATTCTAGTAAATTAGATATCAATAAAGACTTAATTTTAAATTAATTACTCTTGTCAAACAATATAACACAATTTTTCATAAGGACAAATTAACATTTACACATAAAATTAAACACCAAATTAGAAGTAAAGACGAAATTTCAATATACACTGGGAATTATAGGTTCTCTGAAGTCCATAAACAAGACATCGATTCACAAATGGATAAGTTACTAGAAGAAGGTATAATAAAAAATTCAGATAGTCCATGGAACAGTCCCATTTGGATAGTCCCAACGAAAATGGACGCATCCAGGTTACAAAAATGGCACATAGTCATAGATTTTAGGAAAATAAACGAAAAAACAATAGATGATAGGTTTCCAATTCCTAATATTGAAGAAATCTTAGACAGACTAGGTAGAACAGATTGCTTTTCTACAATCGCTTTAAGTAGCGATTTTCATCAAATTGAAATAGACGAACAAGATATTCCGAAAACAGCTTTTAGAAGAATTCTTCCAAAAAATAAGATAAAAATTCATTTCGCTACCCACAGTCTCGAACTGGAAATTCACCGATTGAACGAGTTCACATCAGTACTATAATGAAACATTTTAGAATTTTAAAAATAAAATACCAACCCTTCTCAAGTTTATTCCCGAATTGTTAGAGTTTATAATGAAAGTATTCATTCCGCTACAGGCTACAGACCTAAAGAATTAATTTTCGGTAATTATGTTCATTTAGAAAATTTTGAAAAAGACCCAGCACAAACGTTATTAAACAACTTTGTTCAACAAAAACACGAATGGCAAAAATTTCTTTTTGACAAAATTAAAGAAAAAGCAAGTTAGTGATAAAACTAATAAAACTGAAAGATTGAATCTAGAACGTAAGGATAAAACCATTCATGTTGACAAAGGTTAGGTCATTACAGGCAAAAGACAAAAATTTAAATCATGTTCTTTTGATCTTTCAGATCAGAATACCCAGATAATTGGAACTGATCAAGGAAAATCTCACAAAGAAGCTCTCAAAGTTAGAAAACAATCAAGACCATCAGTGGTTTAGTTATATTCTATATTTAGTTTTATTATCATAATACTTCTGCTTATGAATTAATTAATCTAGAGAATAAGTTTGGATTATTACTCTTTCAATTAGGTAGTGGTAGAATTAGAGACACAAATTACGTGTATTTTTATAAGATGGATTTATACATTTATGCTAATATTTACGAAAGAATAATTCATATAAAAGAAAGTTTACCGAATTCCGTCAAGTAACTAGGCTTAGAATGCTATAAAGGTATAATTGATATCATTGATAGAAAACTAACCTTATTAAAGCTTAAGCTAAACAATTTTACTTAGAAATGAAGTAAACGAGCATTATTTGACTTTGCTGGAAACGTAATTAAGTTTCTCACTGGAAATTTAGATACCACAGATGCCAGAAAATATGACGACGCAATCGAGAAATTAAATAACAATCAAAAACAGCTAATTTAGCATGATAATATAATGATTGATGATATCTAAGTTTTAGATGATAGAACTCGAGAATTAATTGATAACTTTGAATATTTTAGAATTTTTACATAAGGATGGGTTTCAAAATACGATGAAAAACAATCTCGATATAATCACATTTATTCTGCAAAATCTGTTTATGATGAAATTATGTATCAAATTTTGGAGCTTGGAACTGCAATGAATTTAATAAACGATCTAATTTCACTAGGACAACATAATATTATCGATACAAACCTAATAACAATTTCAGATTTGGAAGCAATGTATAACAAAATTTACGAGTCACATCAAAAAAATGCTGTTTGCGAATAGGTTCCAGAATAATAATAAAAACATCTAGCTAAGGTTATAAATACGAGGTAAGCGCCATAAATTCTCGGCCCGATAGGCTTTTACAGGTGCCAACATGTTCAAACTCGGTTGCGTCAGTTGAACATGTAAGAGTTTAGGGGGTCTGAACTCCCCCCGAAACTAAACTTAATACTAATAAAATGACAACAAAATAAGATTATTTTTCTATTCTGCTTCCCCCCGAAAATAAATTCCCCAGAACCCCCCCTGAAATAAATTTCTGGCTACGGCACTGCCTACACTAAATATATTTTGATTAGAAACGTAATAGATTTTAGTAGTCACTCAAGCATCGAGACGAGAGCATGAAAATGTCGCAGCTAACGAAAATTAAGTACCGCGCGGTCATTAAATTTTTAACAAAAGAATGGCACACGCCTAATCAAATCAAACAACGTTTAGACGGCGTTTATGGTGATTTATCTCCTTCATATTCCACTGTAAAAAAGTGGTCAAAATGTTTCCGTTTGGGGCAAGAATCTCTTTAAGATGATGAGCGGCCAATTGAAGCGGTAACGACTCAAAAAGTTGCAATCATTGAAGAAATGGTATTTCGGAAACAAGTGTTCGCCGAACTCTTCATGACCATTTGGGTATGAATGAAATTAGTGCAAGATGGGTCCGCGGGTCATTTTTTCACGCGTTGCACACTATACTTTATCTACGACCATAAAAAAGTAATAAAACACCAAAAGCTAAGAAAAATATTTAACCTAGAATTTATACTCGCATTCATGTTTTTTACGTAAAATCTCTGGCAGTAAATTAAGAGATGTAATGTGAGTAGCTTCCGTGTTCGCTTCGTTTGGAGGTGTACAGTGTACACTCCATTTCGGATTCACTCATGATAAATTCAATCACAATTAAATTCCCAACGTTATTTTTCAAAGCAAACTCTTAGAATTATGTTTTTAAATTATAAAACAAAATAGGACTGTAACCAATATAGTTTAGAGTCACTGCATCTATCTAGTTACCTAGGCCAGCTGGTCGATCAGAGTACCGCGAACCCCCGACATATTGGGGCAAACGAGGCACGAAATTGTTCATTATTTGTTCTGTATTGAATTTAATCAAATCCACGTTTACTTTAAAAGGTTTTTCTTATTCTGCAAGATCAAACCTCTAATATGTTAAACACGTAAAACGTGGTTTTAATTTGTCCATTATTAAAAATCGCCCTTCTCTGCCCCAATATTGCGGCGGTTTGCGTTACTCTGATCGACCAGCTGGCCTAGGTGACTAGCTGCAGTGACTCTAATATAGTTAAACAAAACGTGCCATCTATTTCTGTCACCAACAACTGCATAGCGCTATCTTTTATCTAATCCCTTTTACGCGTAATGTAAATGTATTCTGGCATGCATTGCAGGTGTTGTGGGTGACAAGGAAAGGGAGCTAGCTTTAAGGGTAATGTTGCAAATTATAAAAGTTCTCATTGTTTTTATTGTAATTTAGCAATAATGAATATTGTTAATATATATTAACAATTATATAATGTTAGAAATTAATCAATCTTACGTTAATTTAACAACAATTTTATAATAACTTTATATACAGGGTGGTCCAGGCCACCCGTACACCCCTTTTAAAATGCGGGGGATTAAGAATTTTTAACAAGACAATGGGTGATCTTACTAATGTCGATGTGCTCAATCGAATGACGCCAAAAAGAAACCCCCCTGACCCCCCCCTGTAGGGGATAAGGGAGGCAACTTTAAAAATCCAAATGGGAATCCCTAAATTTTATTCCATATTTAGATTCTACTCATCAAAATATGAATAATTTATTTGAAACATTACAAACACACAAACAGGTGGCGCTGTAATCGCAAAAACCGACTTTTTGCATTTTCCGCCGTCTCTGGCATATTTACAGGTGCAAATAACAGTTTTTCATATTTTTTACTAAATAGTGATGAAAAATCTTTGCTAATGTGTACTTTCATGAGAAAAAATTTTACGTTACGATGAAAAAAGGAAATTCTCTCCCTAAGGTGTTTTCGACAAACAGATCTTTTTTGCTGAAATTTTTAGATCGTTTTTTAACCCTAAAGTCTACTTATTTAGATATTGCTTAATCTTTTTAATCTTTATCTGAATATTTATTTTAAGCATATGTAATTAATAAAAATGATCGATAAAATATTCTCAATTGTAATCTACTCTGCATATATGGCAAAATAATATTTAAATCGTACTAATTTAATATTTAATTTTAAGAAAATAACTTGCTACAATTCTTTACTTCGCAATTCTATTTAAATATTATGTAATTGTTGAAAATCAACTGTTCAAATAAATAATTTTTATTTCACAATTTAAAATTTTATTCGTTTAAATTATTCTTACTTTATGGTCTGAGTGGATGAGATATCCATATTTCATCATTCATTGCTATACGCTAAAAGAAAGATAACCACCGAAATTTAATAGTGAATTACAAAGTGAAATTCTCACTTATAATATACCATGTGCATTGATTATTGCCGGAAATTTTTGAGTGACATTTCTGCAACGTCTTAATTGCACGACACGGAGTGGAGTGCAATTACGTTGCAGAAATGCACGAAATCAAAATTTCCAGGCAGAATCAATGCACGAGGCTATATTCGGTAAGAGAATCGCACGACGCACAGAAAAAAATGCATTATGATTAATTGGTTTTTATTTCTAAAATCAGTGTCCCAAAATATCAAAATATAAAAAAGGGCACCCATTATTTCAATAAATTATTGATTCAACTTTATGTACAGAGACTCCATGTTTTGCCAGTCTCGGTGGATTAGTGGTTTGCATGTTTGCTTCATAATCCAAAGATCGCAGGTTCGATCCCCGGCCGAGCTGGTAATTTTTCATAGCGGAGAAAAATTAAAAACATGCCTTTTTCTCGGATAAGAAGTAAAACTGTAGGTCCCGTGTCAATGCGATGTTTGGCACGATAAAGATCCCTACTGGGGGGTGGAATTCCCCCAGATTCGGCTAAATTCTAGTAGGGTTGGCCAAATGATCATAGAAATCGGTGCCATGAGGTACGAAGGATGCTCCGCCATCCTGATTCCTCGCCCAAAAGCAAACAAACAAGACTCCATGTTTTATGTAGCTATATATATGTTACAAGTATAATTTCTGGAAAATTGTGTGATTGTCATGGATACAATTCAAATTTGAATTTTTCTATTGGTTCTCGGCATCGTCGTGCGATTCTCGTCGGCAGATTTTTGTAATGCACCGTCTGTGGCACCGTGACTTGACATGTTTTGAAGTAACACCATCTTCTCCAGTAGAATCTTGGAAAATGTTGTTAGAATGGAACACAAATTCTAACAACATTTAAGGCAAAAAAACATTGTTATCACGTACAACGTTAGAAAAAAAATCCGTTTGCCGAAAACACCTTAGGTAGAGAATTTGAGTTTTTCATTGTAACGTAAAACTCTTCTCATGAAAAAACACATTAGCAAAGTTTTTTCATCACTATTTAGTAAAAAATATGAAAAACTGTTATTTGCACCTGTAAATATGGCAGAGACGACGAAAAATGGAAAAAGTCGGTTTTTGCGATTACAGCGCCACCTGTTGCCAAGATAAAAAAATGTTTCAAATAAATTATTCATATTTTGATGAGTAGAATCTTAATATGCAATAAAACTTAGGGGTTCTTATTTGAATTTTCAAAGTTGCGCCCCTTACTCCCTGCAAGGGGGAATCAGGGGGGTTCCATTCTGGGATCATTTGAAAGAGCACATCGACATTAGAGTGCGCGAGGTTTCGAAATATCACAATGACTCATCAAAATATGAGCGAAAGTCAGCTGCGAGTACAGTGGCGGCAACTACAACAAATATTTATGTGATATTCGTATCTTCTGCATCAGCAGTTATTAACTTACCTACGATTCGCAAATAAATATGCAGAAGCTCTGAAAAGAACTGATTTCAACTTTCAACAACAAACGTAAACACACCTATAACCTCCAAACGCACACTCAACAAGACAGAATGGAAATATACCGACGCTACTGCATTAAGTAAAACACGCGCGTGCGATGCAATTTCGATCGCTCATACGTATTTCGGTTTCTGCGCATTGTGCTGTTTCGAAACCATTTCACCTTTAGTAAGATCACCATCGTCTTGTTAAAAATTTTTAATCCCCCGCATTTTAAAAGGGGTGTACGGGTGTTCTGGACTAGAGTTCCTCAATGAAAACTTTAACTGTGTTATTTTAGAGTTAGGACACGGATGTCAAAATCTATCTCTTTCTAGGCCAAATCTAAGCTGTCTGAAACAGAGATACTTTTTTCTCTTTTCTTACTTTAGTGACAACATTCAGCAGCTGTCAGTTATAAATTTTAGGTTATGCTGTCATGTTTATTTTTATGCATGTAAAAACTTTTAATGTGTACATTATCATTTATTTACTGTTTGTAGAGAATTTTCAAAACTACTATAGTATATAAATCAATTTTTCGACAGCTTTCAGTAACGTATTAATTGTACCGAATTTCAGATTTATATAATTGTAATACTGACAGTTTAATTAATTAAACCAATTTTCATGATTACCAACCTTCTAATAAATAGTTTCAAAATATGAAATGTCACTAGGAAAATTTGACATGCGTGTCTCAACTCTAAATAACACAGAGCTCAGTTCATATTTAGGAACCCTAGTCTGGACCACCCTGTAGTATATAACTTCCCTTTTTCCCCAAGAAAATATAACTATAAACTAATTATAAAAAATTATGAAAATACATCATACTTACTGTATCTGAAAACTCAAAAAATATCTGCCACAGCTTGAGATTTAAACTCTCTCTTTACAAATTGATTTATCAAGTCGTAGGTATTGGTTCCACAGCTGTATAAATTGTGAAAAGGAATAGATAAAGGTTTTAAACACAATTAAAAACTCAAAAAGGGCGCCATCTGGTTCTGATGCTTTAATTAATTATAAATTAACTAATCAAAGATGTTATTTTGAATAAGCATTAAAATTTACTAAACCCATTAACCAGAAAATGAATAAAGTATTTAGTTGAAACACAAATTTTGTTTATTACAATTGTTAAAGAAATGAAACTAAGCTTTCATGACCAATATGGTTCCGTTTTAGAGATCCATCAGTTTTGCAATAATAATATTTATTAAACAAAGAAGAAGGTAGGGAATACACATATAAGGGTAAACAAATAAGACACACCTTGTACATTTATTGCTGATCCAATCTAATTTTATTGGATTATAACTAGGTTCAACAATTAATCAATAAAGAAATTCACCAAGAACATCTCGTTTAATAAAGAAAACAAACAGGAAAACTTATTGAATTGACCACCAAATTGTTCAAAACACATACAATCATTATTAGAAATTTCTATTGACAGTTCATGATCGCAAAATATTTCCAAAGAATCTATTAGATCAACCATAAAAATTGTTCAAAACAATTTAATCCAAACATTAACCCCTTTATCTACTGAACTTTTCCTGAACCAAAAATTTATAAACAAACCTCTGAAGGAAATTAGGCAATTTATATAAGTTCAACAATATCAAAACAAATGAATTGCAATTAAGTTAAAGCTAAAAGATTTTATCTATCAAGGAGAGCTCTCCCTAAAGAAAATTCATTAACATGACGTTCTTAATACTTAAATTACAAACAAATACCTATATAAAATTACAGTACCTTGCATTTTCCTTAATTAAACTCATAGAATACCATCCGACAAGTCCAGTAGAAATTGGAAATTCGCTTTTCATTTGAGGAAGTTGTGATAAATCTCGGCGTTGCATCAAAGTCTAAGTTCTGCATACCAAAACGTGATCCAATCTTGATTGATAATAACAGCTCATATAGTTTCATAAACCAGTAAAGTCAAGCACGAAAAATAACCAAGATATTTTAATTGGTGCTTATTTAATAAAGTCTTTAATTTTCACTCAGAAAAACTAATGGAACTGTACTGAAGCTCTCAGTTATTTTAATTCACTGATTGCATTAACTGCACTCAAAATTCTTTAAGAGGAAGGTTAATTTTACAAACACACAGAAATCGATTGAAATCGACTACATTTAGAATTTCGTTAAATAATTCTTCCGATAACGTGAAACGTATTTAACTTTTAAAACTTTCACAAGTCACAAAAGAGCGGTAAAACTATACGGAACGGTAACTAGAATTTCTCACGATTCTATAGGATTAAAAAACTGTAATCCATTGGCACTGAATTAAACGCAATCGATCATTATTGACCGTTCACTTGCAGGGTGCTGTTCGCCAAGCTCCCCGTCTCAAGATCTGTTGTTAGTGTCGCGTCAAAAACGAGCGAAGCCCTTTTTATAACCTTCGTTCCAGGCTATTCCGCGACTCAACATCTGGTATTCGGCGGCTAGGGCGCTTATTACATGGCCGACTATAGGATTTTAGACCTTACGTATAACAAATAGTACCAAAGTTCTTTCCCGCAAAAATACACGTGTAAGCTAAAACGCTGGCTGTAGACAAAAATCTCTACGCCGCATTGACTTAAAATTTCTAAAACGCAAATAACAGACAAAGTAAAATGTTTACCGAAATATTTTTTAATAAATGACTTAGCGTTTCTCATGGTTTCTTTTCAAGGTTTCTTTTTGAAGAACTTGATATTATTTTTAAAATGCCACGTCGCAAGATACGAAAAACGACATCAGAATGACGTTACATTATTTCATTATAGCAAATATTAAACATTCCCGTCCTAAAAGGGGCTTTTTATTTAAGATGTTTATTTGATGACAGGCTAGTTTAAATTAAGCGACGTCCACAGGACCGAACTTAGGATTTTTAACAAGAATTACTACAAAATTCTATGTACTAAATGCCGGTAGGAAATGTACCCGTTACAAGTAATAACACATTTAAATTATAGACAGTCACCACCATAGGTCAGCGGGTCAGATCTTGCTTAGCATGCGAATGGCCCAGGATTCGATTCTCCACCGGAGTGATAATTTTTCTGTGGAATTGCATTCAAAATATAATTTAATGTAAAACATTAATTAAACAAAAATAAATTAATCTTTATCAAAAATGTATAACTTTTATATTTCAAATAATTAATAATAATAATAATATTGCATGTGCTAACATCTATGACGTTTTAATAGAACTACTGATCGTGCGATATCATTTCCCACGGTCATTCCCGTTCCGTTTAGAGATTGTGAGAAATGCGTCATTTCAATGGTTACTAGACTATCCCAGTAAACAAAACTGTGACATTTACTTGTCTGTTATATAAGAATCAAGTAAAATGAGTTATATAAACACATTTACGAGGGTGGTCCCAGAAGTACCAGACCTGACCAAGAAGTGGCGGTAGTTGTTTGAAAATATCACTGTATTGGAAAGTACGCAGTCTATAAAGCATATGTTTCAAGTTTGAAAGCGTCACGTTGTTCAGTATTTGTTTGGCAGCCATCAATAGTGAACGTTGTCAGTGAATTTGTGAAAATGGAGAAAATTGGTCATCGTTATGTGATACAATACTTTTATTTGAAAGGCCTCAGCCCAACCAATATAAAAGCTGAACTGGATTCTACTCTGGGTGAGTCTGCTCATTCGTTTACAACAGTTAAATTTTGGGTAGCTGAGTTTAAACGAGGCCGTACGAGCTGCCAAGACGAGCATCGCAGTGGTCGACCAAATGAGGTGACAATTCCAGAAATGGTGAAGAAAATCCACAAAGCGGTACTTGATGATCGTCGACTGAAAGTGCGCGAGCTAGCAAACATCACGGGCATTTCAAAAAGTGCGGTACATCGCATATTATCTGAAAATTTGGACATGAGAAAGCTGTGTGCAAGATGGGTGCCGCGTTTGCTCACACTCGAGCAAAAACAGTGTCGTGAAGATGTTTCAATTGAGCGTTTAGCGAAGTTTCACAGCAACAAAGCAGAATTTTTGCGCCGTTTCGTAACAATGTATGAAACATGGGTTCATCATTTCACACCCGAGACAAAAGAACAATCGAAACAATGGACTCAAAAGGGAGAACCGGCTCCAAAAACTATCAACGGCCAGTATTATGCAAACTTATTGCAACGTTTGAGCGAAGAAATCAAACAAAAACGGCCGCATTTGGCTAAAAAGAAAGTGTTGTTTCATCACGACAACGCGCCAGCTCACAAATCCGTTATTGCAATGGCCAAAATTAATCAATTAAAGTTTGAATTGCTACCTCATGCACCATATTCGCCAGATTTAGCCCCCTCGGATTATTTTCTGTTCCCAAACTTGAAAAAATGGCTCAGTGGTCAAAGATTTTCCAACGATGAAGAAGTGATGTCAGCAGTTAATGGCTATTTTGAGGAGCAAGACAGTTCTTATTATAAAAAGGGTATCGAACTTTTTGAATACCGCTGGGAAAAGTGTACAGAGCTGAAAGGAGATTACGTTGAAAAATAAATAAATCTTTTTCCAAAATTTTTGTGTTTTCTTTGCTGGGTCGGGTACTTCTGGACCACCCTCGTACATACCCCACATGTAAATTTGGCGATATAACATTTGCTATATATTTCCGATATTAAATGTTTAATGTAGAGTCTGGTGTCTTCAGATTTACATACAGGGTGTATTGTCGGTTTTGTAACATAGAGAAATAGCATATAAAAACACAATTTCTCAAATATTGGCTCCCCTAATTATTTTGGAGAAAAAGTTACTGTAGCAAAGTTGTAGACCTTATTGAATACTGTTCAAAACACCTTCACTTTAGCATCTGTGTTAAATATTTTCCAAGATATAAGTGATTTTCTGGTATAGGAAATTAACATTGTGAATGGGAAAGTTGCTAATAGCATTTGCCACGTTATATTTAGACCTTAGGTATAAATGCAAGAATTATTAAGCAGAGTTTCATGGAGCAAAATCACTCATCAGAATGTTACAATTGCTACCGGTGTGGAAGAAATACGTGAGAATTCTCCAAGAAATCTATTTTTATAAAATCTTATTAGCCATGACAATAGCTGTCAGATTAATCTCAAAAACCACATAGAGGTTATGTCATGCTTTTGTATTATGAACATATTTCATAAATTGATTCTCGTTTTTGCTTTTTTTATTGTTTGTTGTTTAATTTTGTTAAATTACTATAATTGTAAAATAATATAAATGATGTAACCCCATAATAAGATTAAAATGTTTTTTCTTATATTAGTATCATTCTTATAATATGTTTTAAATTTATAATACAAAAGCATGACATAACCTATCAGTGATTCTTGAGATTAATTTGACAATTATTGTCATGGCTAATAAGATTTTATAAAAATAAATTCCTTTGAGAAATCGTATCTATTTCTTCCACACCTGTAGCAATTGTAACATTCTGATGAGTGATTTTGCCTCATGAAACTGTGCTAAATAATTCTTGCATTTACACGTAATGTCTAAATCTAACGTGGTAATGGCTATCAGCGAATTTCCGATTTACAATGTTAATTTTCTATACCAAAAAATCACTTATATCTTGGAAACTATTTAACACATATGCTAAAGTGAAGGTGTTTTGAACAGTATTCAATAAGGTCTACAACTTTGCTATAGTGACTTTTCCTCTAAAATAATTAGGGGAGCCAATATTTGAGAAATCGTGTTTTTACATGCTATTCCCCTATGTTACAAAATCGATAATACACCCTGTATATGCGACATTAATAATGTGATTTGTATTTTACGTCACATTTTTTACTAGTTAAATATATAACTATTTAACCACTAATTTGTTTGCAAAGTGCGGGGGAAAACATTAGTAGCGCGTGTACTACCTGATCGTGCAGACGTGTGTTAAATAGTGGTCGCCCATTGTTTGTTTTATGTGTATGTTGAATTATAAATATTAAAATACAATAACCAGTTTTATTTCTGTAACGAAATCATTTCGAAAGTGGAACAAACAGCCGCGACAAATTTAATTTCCAGTGAATTCATATTTTATTATGAAGTGAGACGTATTTTTAAAATGGCGATAACTGATTAAACGTATTTATTGTTTATTAAAACGTTTCAAGGCAAAATATACTAGGCCACTGTAAATTGATACCGTAAAAAGGTAGATTCAGCAATGTACGTGTCATATCATTTACTAGGAATCGAGAAATTAAATACCGAAGCCGAACGGCATTTGTTAAAAAACCACGAAGAATCTTGATCTTTTAGCATTTTGATTAATGTTGTTTATACATAGCTTTTGATTTTTCCTATTTTGTTATATTGCATGCTATGCAATAATATAATACTGATTTTTTTCTATAAGTTATTAACTATATCTTTTCCTTTTTTAATAAACAAAATAAATAAAAATGTTCTGAGTTTTTCTTTTTCTTATAATTTTACTATTACAGAAAGGAATCTATTACTATTTTAAAGAAATAAGTTATCCTATACAAAGTGGAAAATTTGAAAATTGTCGCTTTAACTTAAAGATCCTGTTCGAAAGGGATTACAGGTAAGTTCAGAATTACAGGTAGGAAGTGGATTGCCGCCTAAGAATTTGCGTGGAACTGCAATGTATCGATTTTATATATGATAGAACATGCTCATAATTACACAAACATAAAATATACGGCGCTTTGTGTATGTTTGTAATACAGATTGTATTTTACATATCTTATATCTATTAACAGTGATATAGAATTTACGTAAATAACAGATGAATAATGAGGCGGACATAACGCTCTTCAGATGACTTGAATTTTACTTAGCTGCTACATAATACACATACACAGCCTTAGTAGTGTAATGTCTGGCGTGCCGGACTTTCACCCAGGCGGCCCGGGGTCGACTCCCGGTGCCCGCAGATCTGGTTAAGGTTTTCTGCAGTTTTCCTTAGCTGTGACACAAATGTGGGATTTGCTCTGTTCCATCTGTAAGTCGGCTGCAGCCGCACGTAGGGCCTACGTAATAATAATAATCGCCCCCTCCCTCCCGCACAAGCTTATAGCTTCTGGGGCCTGGTTACCAGGTTATGGGTTGTAGCAATTATTATTATTATTATTATAATGTAGGCATTGTTACTCTCAGTTACGTAAATAATATATTGCTGTGTTTGCTGGGGTGCATGTGTAATTTTCTATAGTAGTTGTAGATAAAAATAAATTACGTAATGTCTATTACTAGGTTTTCTTCTGCTGAAATGGTATGCCTAACAGCGTTTGTACTCGTTGTAATAACGTATGTAATTAATTTCAGCAAATCGCCAAACGATTTAATGGACATTCTAAAATAATTGAAAAATTTCGGTTCATATTCTCCAAGTTTTGAATAAAGGGTTATAAACATGCCGTTAATTAATTTATCCCGTACAATAAGGTGCATCCAGCATTTTCTGTTTTTTTACATTGTTTATAACGACCAAAAACTTTTTCGACGTAAGCTGTAATAATGAGTCATGATAGGTACATAAAACGCAGCGTTTAAGCGTTGTACGCTCAAGTGTTTTTGACTACGCGCGTTCAACGTTTGACTTTTGTAAATTTAGTAAAAGTTATTACTAACCGACAAACATAAAAAATTCCTAGTTTTATAAATTTATAAACAACGCTCTTGGCAACGCCAACCATTATAAATTAAAACTAATTTTCCACTTATACATATTCTCCTGAAAAATAAAATTTTGTATGCACTACAAGCGTTACTAGATGATAATACCCATCGGGCGATTTCCATCCTTCGAGTCCTTCAGGCCCTTTTGCTGGAACATCGTCGCCCTCCTGGCATTATCATCATCCTAACGCCCTTAGTATATAAATAACTATTAAAAAATTATCATATGTTTGGAAGAAAACGTTGCGACTCCAAAAAGGGCCTGAGCGATCTGTTTCTGGACATGTGAATAGACCAAAAAATATTTCAACAGATCTTGTGCCAGGTCAATTATTATGTCCTACATGTATTTCTAAATTGTTTGCTATTGAACCAAGATCATGTGAAATGGTAAAGGAGGAATTTTGTAATCCATTTGAAGAATTGGATACGGTAAATTTAGTATGCAATTTATTAAATTTATTTCCAGTTACAATAATTACAAACTTGTATAAAAGCCAAAGATCTAGCGAACTATTTAAAAAACCGGTAAAATGCCTGAAACTTTAATAAGGAAATTAGAAATTTCCTTTAGTGAGTATATACTCACAACCTTGGATGTTATCTTCTCGTTGTGAAAATGAATATGACAATTTTCTTACATATTTAAAATTATTTAAAGCAATTCTTGCGCTCAAGTTCGCTAGTATGAATGGTAGTATCTTTGCGTTACTTTGCGGTGGCTAGGTTTAAGACTACTTCAGTCTGCAAGTTTAGATTCTTACTGCAGATTTATCCCTTAGACTAGATTGTTGTGTAAAAATATTAGAACTTTTGGACCTATCCCTTTTTAGATATTAGACCTAAAAACTAACAATTTGAAGGTTTGAGCTATGTTTGAAGGTCCGTAGAGAAAAAAGGACGTGAATCTCAGGTTTCAAAATTGGTGAATTAATAGTCCAAATAGATACACGTAAGCATAAAAATCAGGAATTTGACCAAAACCTTTAAACATTTTGTAAGGGCCATTTTATGTATTTGCAGAAGGGATAGCTAAAATTAGAGCTATGTGGGGATAAAGTATAAACACTGTACCCGAACGGCTACATTGATTTATTATAATTAGCTTATTATTATATTACCATTTATTCTTAAACTATTTTGGCTAAAGTTCATATTTACTTAGTTTTACAAATCGTAACTGCATTTATAATATTATATTTTATTATTTAGGGTTGAATAAACTCAAAGATACAACTTATTAAAATTTAAAAATTTAGTTGAAGAAAATGCAAAATTTAGTTTCCCACGGGAAATAGACATTATATTTCCCTTTTGCGAAAACTGTGAAATTCTATATTTTTTTTCAAAATGCTTATTCTTTCATATGTGATAAGGCTACTTCCTTCAAGACGTGCATAATTGCATTTTTCTAATATTAATCAAAAGAAAGTAAGTTTTGTCTTGGAGTTTATCAAACACACGTACACTGTTAATTTAATTAAGTTTGTTTTGTCACCTAAACTGTTTTCTAAATGTCTACATTTTTACTTAGGGTTTTTCTTTAAGTCAGTTCTGATTAGGTCCTCAAGAAAGAAGGAACTCACTTTCGGTTTTAAGTTTTTATAATTTTTCAATTTTCAATTATTTAAATTCAATATATTTTACTTCTTCCTACATGAAAGTAATTACTTCAATAATTTATGTTGGTTGTGGAAAATGTTATAAATTGACTTACTAATTTAATTAACAATAATAAATAAACTCGTCTTTAATTATTAACTATAAACTGTGTTTATCTTATTTGGATTACCTCTCCCTTTCTGTAAGGAAGCGAAATTAATGTAAGTGCACTTGATTATTATCTAGCCCAGCACTTCAACCCGTTGGCCTCTGAGGGAGCTACCAAACATCATAAGTTTCAGCCGAAGGGTTACGTGCGGACAAGGGTTACAACTGCTTAGGGTTACAACTAAGTATCCCAAGGGCTACAAATGGTGGCAGCGGAAACTGGAATTTTTACCAAATTTTTACACTTTAGTGGCAGAGGAACTCCGAAGGAAAAACAACCGAATTTTTACACATTTGTGTCAGCGGAAACTGGAACGAGAAACTACACAGTTTTACCCATTCGTTTATTAATCATTTTTTTATTTTGTTAGCGTCGGAAGAATAACTTCTAATTCGTTGTTTTGTTGAAATATTTTGTAGTGATTCTCTAACATCGCTGTGGCAGCGGTAACTGGAGTTTTTTTTTAACTTTTACATATTGGTGACAGCAGGACTATTTTGTGGTGATTTTCTAAAATTTGTTGCTTTATGTTACCTCGATTACCAACAAATCGTGGAGATCTTTTTTTTTTCTTTGAATGGAAAGTTGGTGCATTTTGTGAAAGGCGTCGTTTTTCTCTCCTTTTTCTTTTTCAGTCTATTGTTCACCGAGAAATTCGCAAGGATAAAGCAGAGAAGTAGGCATCGGTGTCAGCTGGGGACGTCCAATGTGATCCGGGCTTTATTATTAATATTCCTTCATTCAATCTATAATAAAACAAATATTTTTTCTACATAATATGCACACACTAAACCAATCCACATAATCAATCCAAGCAGCGGTTAAAGCAGTTTTTTTTAAATATTTCATTGTTTTTCTTTGTCGTCACTACAGTTTTGATTTATTTTTATTATCTGTATGTAAATAATTGCATTACTTTACACTTTCTTTTACAGATTTATTTAAATCTTATGTTTGTGCTTTTGTCTTAACATAATTTTATTTCAGCATTTAATTTTACATGCACTTTTCTTTAATAAGTGTTTAATATAAAGTGAATTTTTGTGAAATTATAATCATTTAAATTTACATGCACTTTTCTTTAATAAGTGTTTAACAAAGTGAATTTTTTTTTGAAATTATAAGGAATAGGTGTATTAATTAAGTGCTAATAAGTTTAAGTGAAAAAAAATTTGTGAAACGAAAATTTTTATACAATGGCTACACAGCAAAATCCTCCAGCAGCTCCACTTCAACAAATACAGTATCAGCCCTACGTGTCATTAGGCATGATTGCTATTACCGTCAAAGGGTATTCTGGCAAATCTTCGCCAAAACAATACTTCAAAGAAATTGAAGAGCGTGCAGAATTAGATGGATGGACAGCCGATACAAAGCTTAAAATAGTGAGATACCGTTTAGAAGGTGACGCTAGAAATTTTTACGATACTGAATTAGCCAGTGATAATACTCTCACATGGGCCACTTTCAAAGATAAATTAACAAACAAATTTGCTCCCAAAAAACTACCTGGTGAATCAGCACTCCACTTAGCAAAATGTTATCAACGGATGAATGAACCCGTAGCACAATACATTACAAGATTGAAAATTTTAGCTAAAGATATGCTAGAAGAAGATTTAAGAACGGCAACAGAGCAGCAAAAAGAAGGTATTAAGAAGAAGAATAGTGATATCCTTCTAAATCAATTCCAAATGGGTATTAGACGAGATTTAAAGAAACAAATATTACCTAAATTAGTAGCCGAACAAACTTTAACAATTGACAAAGCAGAGCAGATCGCATTACAACACGAATTGTGTGACGAGATGCTAAATGGCACAACAAATAAATTATCAATGATGTCCATTAATAAGAAAAAGTGGTGTTCAAATTGCCGCATGTCAAATCACTCACGTGAAGAATGCCGAAGAACTAAACCAAAGAGGGACCTGTCAATAAATAGAAATCAGAACTCAACAAATTATGGACAATCAAATTATAGGCATCGACCTATTATTGGAAATAATTCCAATGCTACAAGAAAGCAAACTTATACAAATACATTTTCACCTCATCAAAATAATTCTTTTCCACAAAGGAGCACAACAAATCAACACAATGGCGTAAATCGTACTTACAACCCAGGGTATCAGACTTCTAAATCTACACCCAAACCACAGCTCTCAAATGCACAGGGAAATTATCCCAAGGGCTTCAACATAAATAGAAGAAGATATCAAGATAGATGAATTGGACCAAAAAATGTCCACAGTATGCAGTTTGAAGAAATAAACGTAATCGAAGAAGATTCTTTAAACGAGTACCCGCAGGTAACTGCAACCCAAGTTGCTTGCGGAATGAACAAGTTGCAGTAAAAGAAGCAAAAACAGTACAGAAAATCACAGAGAGCATCCCACATTTACAAGATAAACTTGCAATGGCAGAAGTACCAGCAGTTATCTATTTATTCCTAAATCAACACCCTACAAAGTTTTTGGTCGATAGTGGCGCACAGGTCAGCACTCTAAAGTGTGGAGTCGTCTCCGGACATATATCCAGACCACATGGCCACATAGAATTGACAGATGCTTCAGGTCATCAGATCGGGGTATATCAACCAAAAACACTAGTTAACGAAATTTTATATAGTTTTCATGATTCAGCTTTAAAGGGGCACGTAGGCATTGAGAAAACATCACTATACATTAAGCAAAAATGCTTTTGGCAAAAATTGCAAAAAGATATTACAAATTATGTGTCTAGCTGCATTTCTTGTAATCAGCGAAAGACCAACCCACATTTAAAAAGAGCACCTTTAAAACAATTTCCTTCATTGGACCGTCCTTTGCAATGTTGTAACATGGATATCTGCGGTCCTTTCGTAACATCAATAAATGGTAATAAATATATACTTTCGTTTCAATGTAATTTTACCAAATGGTTAGAAGTCATACCTATACCAGATCAGAAAGCAGAAACAGTTGCGAGAGTTCTGGTGAACAATGTATTTGCTCGATTTGGAATTCCAGAGCAAATTATAACAGACAAAGGAACCAACTTCGTTAGTGAACTTTTTAAATATCTATGCGAAAAGTTAAAAATAAAGAAAATTACTACAAGTGCTTTTCATCCTCAATCTAATGCAGTAGAACGTGCTCATCGAGTTTTAAAAGACTTCCTATCTCATTATATCTCAAAGGATCAATCTGATTGGGAATCATGGTTACCATTATTCCAATTAGCCTACAACACTAACACCCACAGTTCTACAGGTTTTTCACCTTACTACTTAATGTTTGGTCGTGATCCTATTTTACCCTTAGAAGAAATTTTAAAACCACGAAAAATTAATTATGCTATCGACAGCAACTACGTAGCTGAATTACTTGCAAGGCTTAATACTGTTTTTAAAGAAACTAAGATAAATCTGCAAAAAGCAGCCAGCAAACAAGCTCAGCAATACAATAAAAATTCCAAAGAATTAACGTTAAAACCTGGAGACTTAGCATTTCTTTTAGATCCCCAAGGAAAAATTGGTGTTTCTAAGAAATTACTTAAAAAATGGACTGGCCCGCATAGAATAATCGAACAAATTGGCGATACAGATTTCAAAATAAGAGAACAACATAAAAATAAAGAACAAATTGTTCATGCTAATCGCCTCAAGAAACATACAGTAAGACAGCAAAACTGTTTATCAGCAAAAGATTACAATTCAGAAGATGTAGAACACCAGGAAAATTCTACATTACCAGTAGAAATTCTAATTCCATTAATGCTTACTGGTTTCTACATTTACCAACAATTTATAAATTTCGAAAACGTTCGAAAACGTAAATATAGTAGTGATGAAGAATATAATGTTGATTTTAATATCTATAAAAGAACAAAGCATGATATTGGCAGAAGGTCAGAAACATTTATAAAAGATAACTACAGAAAATTCAAACATTTAAACAAATATGGATCATCATTTGAAGGAGGCAAAAGAAGATCTACCAGACATCAAAAATAATTTTTTTTGTTTAACTTCAAAAACATTTCAAAATTCTCGATGTCTATATGTTCGCCAATAATATTCAAAATTTACAATTTTTATTCATTCATTCAACATTACAAATATAAATATAATACATTCATACATTGCATGTATTCATTATATGTATCAATTACATTTAATTACTCGTTGATTATTTATCAATTCATTTTTTTTTGCATTTAGCAACAAAACACTACCAGGTCTATTCGACTTTTGTTTTGAAATCAAAGAAGTCGAGTGCACCAAGTACATCTTACTACTACTTATTTTAATTTAATATTTATATAACGTTATTAAAAATAGTTTTATTACGGGAAAAAATTTTTTTTTCCTTTCTTATTAAAAAGAAATTTGAATATAATATAAACTTCATTGGTAACTTTTGGTTTCCAGCAATCAACATGTTTGCTCCTATGTTAACCATATCAATTTTCGCGACTTTTTCTTTTCAACATATGCTTTGATTGGGTTCGATTGTATCACAAAGAAAACAAATACCAATTTGAGATGTAGCAAAACGCTCCGAGTAATCTAGTGACTTCACAACAGAAGATCACAAGTGACAATCATTTAATGCAATGATTACAAGTTACAAAAAGTTTTCACATGTTTGGTGGAAATCACCAGGCACATTCAATATTGTGGCATGCACAATCACATTGGTAGATTGCATCAAGTCTTACCATGGAAGGGTTACAATTGGATCAACCCATATCAACTTTGTTTCCAGGAAGCTAGATCCAAGACGCACCATATCAAAGATATATATATATATATATATATATATATATATATATATATATATATATATATATATATATATATATATAAATTTTAGTTGATATTAATTTTTGTTAAGTTGAATAATGATTTTACATTAAATAATATTTAGAATGCAAATTCATATAGAAAAATTTATCATCGACTCTGCTGGGACTCGAACCCAGGACCCTCCACTGTCTAGGTGGTATCTCTACCAACTGAGCTACAGAGCACGACTACCAGCATAGCGAGAAATTTTCCTTATGAATTAGATATTTAAGCAGACATACAAAGTAACTAGATATTTTTTTTAAATATTATTAATGAAGATCAGCAAGTCGCATGACAACAACATCAATATTCAAAGTATCTAGATTATTTTTAATCATTCCGAAAGGAAATTAATTATATATAAATTTTAGTTGATATTAATTTTTGTTAAGTTGAATAATGATTTTACATTAAATAATATTTAGAATGCAAATTCATATAGAAAAATTTATCATCGACTCTGCTGGGACTCGAACCCAGGACCCTCCACTGTCTAGGTGGTATCTCTACCAACTGAGCTACAGAGCACGACTACCAGCATAGCGAGAAATTTTCCTTATGAATTAGATATTTAAGCAGACATACAAAGTAACTAGATATTTTTTTTAAATATTATTAATGAAGATCATGCGACTTGCTGATCTGGAATATGTTGATTGTGGAAAATGTTATAAATTGACTTACTAATTTAATTAACAATAATAAATAAACTCGTCTTTAATTATTAACTATAAACTGTGTTTATCTTATTTGGATTACCTCTCCCTTTCTGTAAGGAAGCGAAATTAAGGTAAGTGCACTTGATTATTATCTAGCCCAGCACTTCAACCCGTTGGCCTCTGAGGGAGCTACCAAACATCATAAGTTTCAGCCGAAGGGTTACGTGCGGACAAGGGTTACAACTGCTTAGGGTTACAACTAAGTATCCCAAGGGCTACAACACTTATGAATCAATAAATGACAACCAAAACCAAGTAATTTATGTACATGGCTCAATGAATGAACTATCTATTTATAAATGAATAATTATTGCAACATGTGCAGCTGGTACAACTTTTAGTTATTAAAAATCCCAATTTTCAAGAAAAAGCCTTTTGATGCTTTCTTTGAGGTTTATCTGATAAAATGATTCAAATAAGATTTCGGTGCAGATAAAAGCATTCAGTATTCTCAAGGCCATTTAGTTTTGCGAAGAATGTATTGCGATGATATCTAATCATTGGGTTGAAAATTTAACAATTTAATAATAAATAAAGAATATTTGAATGGTAAAATTAGGATCGGAAGCACCAAAATAATCATGATTAGGTTATATAAAGTACTGATGCAAGAAAAAGAAAGATAGATGTGCTAGGATACTAGTTTTACTTATTGAATAGGTTACATGCTAGGTTACAGAAAGATTTATCAAGTTAAAATAGAATTTATAGGAGGGCGATTCTCATGCAAACGTAACCTAAATTTTTATAAAAAGTTTTTATAGTTATGGCGGTACGGCCTACGCCACTGATGCGAAAGTGGTATCAACTACGCCACTGGAAAAATAAAATGGAGTAACCCATGTACTTTCGATTGTTTTGGTTTTTTGCGTTGGTTGCTATGAAGAATATTTTAAAAAGTTTTTCAATTGAAAGTTATAAAATCATTAATCAAATTAAATTTTGATTCTTTTTGATAATATGAAAAATATTATGAATTACCGATAGTACTAAAAAAGCTATTGTTCTACATAGTTCAAAAAAGTTATTAATTGGTTGATAAATCATAATAATCAATCAATAAAAAAATGTTTTAATGTTTAATTCATGCAAATATAATTTGGAGTTTGCATATAATTCAGAAAGTTATTAATACAACTTTCCAAGAAGAAAAATCAGCAGATCTTTCATCAAGGAAGGTTACAAGTTTTTATTGTTATAAAGTTTGGGAGATTCAAAGAAAGTTTATTATTGGTTGTAATGATTTCAAGAAAAAGCTATTCATTATAATAGCTGCTGGGAACTAATCGAATCGCCATCAGTAAGGAAAAAGTTTGTTATAATAATAACATATAATCTATTGGTGTTTACGTTTCAAGTAAGTGACGATTACATTGACTTATCTTGGGTTAATTAAATAAAGTACCTGTTAGGACACAAGGTCCTATATTTTGTCGTTGTTTTGGATAAAATACCTATAAAATTATAACCACAAAAATCAATTATCATTTAAAATTATATAATGTTCATAAATGTCAAACAAGGCTTATCTTTAAACGTTATAACACAGCTTTGCTATTGAATTAAGAGATTACTACAATACAAACAATTTTCAAAAACCAATAGTAAAGGGGTGTTATTATTAATTTAGCTTGTTACAGCCGGCTGAGGTACCTTTTAGATTTTTATGTCACTAGGAACAAACTGTGTAGTAATTTGTGAGTAGTTCTTGAACCTGAATATAAATGTTTAACTTCTCTGAGACAATTCTATTTATTTATATCAATGATTTAAATAAGCTTTTGTACTTGCGAAACTAAAGGTAAGTTTTGTGTAAACTGATGACTATTGAATATGATACTTCCTGCTTAAAGAACCTATGAACCACGCCCTGCAAGAGTTTCATGTCTCTACCTCACTAGTTGTGGGTTTCAGTTTATATATATATATATATCATAATAACCAATATAACTAAAGTTATAAACTAAATAAAAAAGAGTAATCAGATATCAAAACAATTAATAATTTTTTTGTACATGTCAAAAGTCAATTAAATATTTATATAATATTGGCAACTCTTCAGAGAGTACTGCTGGCTACTTCTGACTAAACGTCCTATATCGGGACATTTGTTTACCAGAAGGTAGTAATCATGTAACGGTTGCGGGTATATTGAGTGTCTTAATGAAGCGCGCATATAAGAGATTTGTTACATAGTTTTTAAAAAGGATATGAGTTCATTGTGTTGTTTTATAATAAGACATGGGTTATGTAACTCAGGTTACAATAGGTTTAGGATAGTTTATCCACTTTTCTTGAATGTTTTATCTTCTCACTAGATTTTAGATTGGCGTTAGGTTAACGTAGAAGAGAATTTTCTTGTCACACAAAGCTAAATCAGTTTCTGGTAAATATTTTACTTGAAATAGTTAAAACAGATCATTGCCTTGATGTATACAAGGTTACAATTAACTTACTCATTCCTCTATTTGGTAGACGTCATGTCATGTAAGGGTCAATCCATATGAAATCGACCAAAATAACCAAAAGTTGTTGCTCTGTTAATTCATGATTCAGATGTTATTTATATAAATTGCTGGTTTTTTATTGATCTATAAACCATAGATATTACAAATTACAATACAAAAAATATTAATTTGAAAGAACATACTAAAGATATTATTGTACTTTGATATTGTGTTTGAATACATGAATATAAGTATGTTGTGTATTTGCTGTTAGGATCTTATGGGAAACTTAAAACGTACTAAATTAACAGTTCGGGGACAACCTCATGTTCCTTTTTTGGATTGTTTACTGGTGACAATATGGACATTAGCTACACAAGAGTCCTTTCGAGAGATTGGAGACAGATTTGGCTTTAGCAAAGGCCACACATATGAAATAGTTTTATCTACATGTAAGCTATTATATGCATGCAAAAGCAAAAGATTATATAGTGTGGCCCACTGTTTGCGTGATTTGTTGTTTCCAGTTTGCGAGATACTGCCAGAGAATTCAATGCTTTGCGAGGTGATAGATCATTTCCAAATGTGATGGGCAGCATCGATGTAACACATATTTTAATTCCTTCCCCAAAGAAAGATAATTCATACTGTAACAGAAAAGGAACAAATTCAGTAATTTTGCAAGGAATTTGCAATGCAAAGATGGAATTCGTTGATATTTTTTGTGGTTGGCCAGGTTCTTCACATGATGCAAGGGTTTGGAAAGAATCTCCTATTTACATGAAAATAATAATAGATCCCAATAAAATACCAGGAGATTATCCTCTAATTGTAGATAATGCATATCCATTGAGCACGTTTTTAATGGTTCCTTTCAAAGACAATGGGTATCTTACACAGAGTCATAATAAGTTTAATGTGCGATTAAGTTCTAGTCGAGTGGTAATAGAAATTGCATTTGGAATTTTAAAGAATTGCTGGAGAAGACTAAGATTTCTTTATATTTATAATCTGCAAATAGTGAAATATTACATTATGTCGGCATGTATACTTCACAATATAAGGATTTAATATAAACTCGACCAGGATATTGTAAATGATGATGCTGATAACCAGAACTATCTAAATGACGAGGAAGATAACGAAAGACTTCCAGAAGAAGCCTCCCGAAAACGCAATAACATTATGTATTCATTGGTTTAAGACTATTAATAAACTTATTTTTGTATTTAAAGATAATTATTTATTCATAATAAACATTTGCCAAAACATTAAAAGTAACAAAATATGTTTTCTTTTACACATAAACAAAAACATTAATTCTACATTTAAATCTATGGAATTATGAAATTACTTTTCATTTTTTCAAAATTCTTTTTCTTTATTGTTTGTTGTATTTAGAAGCAACTGCATTAGCGAGTGCATCAATTGCTTTAATTTCACGCTCCTTTAGTTCCATTTTATTTCTCCATTTTTCCTCGTCCTTTTGTACTTTTTTTTATATTCCTTTTCCATTTGCAATTTTTCTTTTAAATAAGCATTAATAGTAATTTCGTTTCCAGAAGTATTACGCTTTCATCGCCTCATCGGAGGCAGTTGTTAAAGCTCTAGTAGGTCTTAATTCATTTTCTTTATTAGATAAATTCTCAATAGCTCCCAATGTCTCTTCAGGGGGTGATATGCTTGCCTTGCAGCCTAGAATTTCATTAAATATGTTATAAAATTCACAAGTTACACTTTCTTCTCCGCTGTACTTTCTTCTTGTTGTTTTTATAAGTAGCAAGTAAATTTCTGAATTTTGAATCGCACATGTCTCCACTTACTGTATAGCGTCCTATAGTTGACATCTCAGCAGCTATGTTTGCCCATAGCTTCTTTTTCTTACATATAATAATTCATTCCCCTTTTACCGCATTGTCGGGTTTACACAAACTCTTATGGGAGTGCAACGGAGGTAATGGAGCTATTGTAGCAAGTACTGTAGTAATATATGAGTGTTTATATGGGTCTTGTACACTACTTATAAGTTATCTCTTCTAGAAGATTATAAAACACATGTAACTTCTATGAGATATTTATTTATCTTCTTGTTTATTCTTGTTGTCAAGGCAATCCTTAGCATGCAATGCCTTCTTGATGGTATATGTATGTAATGATTGATTTTATGAATGAATATCATTACATGACACCCCGGGTAAAAAAAGGCTGAACATGTACCAAAACAATTGAGCCATGAGTCAAAACGGCATTTAATGCATTCCTCAACAAAAAAATAGCATACATTAATGTCGTACTTGTATGTATCGGCATGTTTAATGTATACTAGCTACAAAAAATTGAGGTCGTTTGCATCTTTTCAATAAATTCTTTACATGCTATTACAATAAAACTTATGCTAAGTATTAGGTGCTAATAATCAAAGAATTGAAAGGCCTTTGCTGCTGATAGCTATTAGGAGGCATCAATTGCTTAAGGAAAAAAAATGAGTTGCTTATTGCAAGGTGTTACCGCAAACTTAACCTAATTAAAATAAACTTGATGTACAGGAATCACTTGTTAGGACGTTCTGTAATTCTTACTAGAAAGAAAGAAATAAAATTTAGGAACGTGAACAAAACCAAGAAACAACATAATAAGTGCTTCCTGAGCAAGTGATGCTTGCGTTACGATTTATTTGTTCTAACTTTTAAAATTAAAATTAAATATGCTAATTGAATCTAAAAGCGTTAGCCTAAGTAGTAAGTTTGTGGTTAACATTGATAAACGTAGTTGTATCCATTTTGTCCGTAGGAATGGATGAAGTGGGTTTGTACTCATAAACGGAGGCAGCATTCATAGCATTATCCTAAGGTTGTAGGAAGTACTAGGTGAATTGCCCGTTGGAGAGTATGATTAAATCTTCTAGAATCCTATGATATTTGAGGAGAATGAACCCTTGAAGCTTAATCCGGTAGCACATATATTTGGGAGGTCCAAATGCTATTCAGGATTGATTAGTTGAATGTTATTCATGTATGATATCATGTAATGTCGAGTAGACAAGGCTCACGTGGAAAATTATAAGTCACTACTGTTATTCTTGCACTTGTGTTTATGGTGTATAACTAGAAAGTTGGTACACTGCACATAATGTCAAAGTTTATTAGCGAAATGGAATTTGCTATTATGATAAGATAATTTGAGTTTAGTTAATAGCAGTTGCACAGTTGTAATCTTCTCGGTTAGCAAAAAGTCGAATTTTCGCATTGTTCTAATTACGAGGTGATGAGGCCGTTTAATCGCGTGACCTTTGCATAAAATTTCGCGTTTTGACATAACAAAATTTGGTTGGTTAAGGTTGTTGCGAAGTTCGTTGATGGTTATCCGAAAAAACAAACTAAACATCAAAATTACATAAAGAAAAAAGATATTAATCCTGTTATATCCAAGAACAATCTCTTCTTATGGCATCGTTCCAATGGCGAAACGAGAGATGTCGGCATCGTTGTGTCCGAGAATTGCTGAAGACATTTTCCAGGAGCTGTTACTACGGGTGTTGTAGCTTTTGTTTCTTGAGGAACATTATTGATGTGATTTCCATCAGGAACTGGGAGGTGTTGTCCTTGATCCAAGGAAGTCTTCGTAGAAGATACGGCGGTTGATATCCTCAAACCGTCTGCCTTCGGAAGCTCTTGTAATTTCTGATTTAACAAACATTGGTTAGGATTCAATTTCAGCTGTATCCTAATTGACTGTGATGTTTTTGGAAGGTTTGTAGGAAATTTGGATTCTGTTTGGTTGTGGAATTAATGCACTTTAGAAATCAAATCATTTGTAATACTTTCAGTAATAGAAGTATTATCCTGTGAAACATGCTTTTCAAAACTTGAATGTTCAGGATTATTAAAACATAAAGTATCAGTGGATGCATGTGCATCTGAAATGGCATTGCATTGATAAATGACGTTTTAAGTATCGTCACTTAATTGGGGGTTAGGATCCTGAATTTGTGTCGGATCTTTCGATATTTGATTACATTTTGTAGTTATGAAATTATGATGAGAAATGATTTCGTCTTTGAATAGGTTAACTAGTCCAAAAGATTCAGGTGAATCGTCTTGCTGTAACCAGAAATATGTAATCTCTTTGGGAGAAGAGATAGTATTTGATTTTGGGTTGTATGGAAGTTTATCCAAAGAAGTACCCAAGTAATAGTTTAATAGTTTGTTGATGAACGTGGTGTATGGTTCGAATGAAAGTTTATTGTTATCAATAAACTTGATAAGATTCGAATGGAGTTGCAAAATGTTATATGGCAAGTTATGAATTAGAACATTATATCTTTGAATTTCGTTGTCAGTATGTAGAAAGTTAAAGTATCTATCGATTAAGATTATTGACATTTGTACATGTGAAATGTCAAAAATAGGAAATTTTACTAAATTTGCTTTTAACTGCATCATATTGAAACGTAACCAATATAATATAGTTTACTTATCTTATTTAAATGATAAAAAAGGATATTTATAAACTTCTGAAAGTCGACTGGTTGCGGGAGATAATCAAATAACCATTTCAAGGAACTCCAGGTTGCAGGTTGCGTTTGTCGGCACAGAAAACCAGAGCAATGGAATTATTGAAGATGTCGTGTTGATCATCTAAGTTCTTCTTTCTTAGCGTCGGAAGGTTACCAATGTAGTAATACAAGATTGTTTATGTGGGTCTTGTACACTACTTATAAGTTATCTCTTCTAGAAGATAATAAAACACATGTAACTTCTATGAGATATTTATTTATCTTCTTGTTTATTCTTGTTGTCATGGCAATCCTTAGTATTCAATGCCTTCTTGAGGGTATATGTATGTAATGATCGATTTTATGAATGAATATCATTACAGTACATTACGCTCCCCCATACTTTATCACTCATACAACTTTCATACCTTATCCTAAGGAGCTCAAACATGATTGTATTTAGTACAAATTTGATTGTACTAATGATTGTACTAAATTTTTTAAATTTAGTCTCAATCGAGGTTTGAACCCCTGTCCTGAACGAGAGGCAGGATCTCAACCACTCGACTACGGAGGGCTTACATATAGGTTTGTTAAAATCGTTTTCTTTCCCAAATCGTAATTGAAGTAAAAGTAAAGTTGTATCGTGTGTCCATTTAAAGTCTATCTCCATGTTATTTGACAAGTTGCCTTTATTAGTGCTGATTGTAGCACCAGCTTCTTTACATGTTACATTTATTTCTTTATTAGAAACAAACTGTTCATACGTATGTTTCGCATATTGTCGAAGCTTTGTTGCATCTAAAAATAAATAAAGATTAAAATGTGAATAATGTAAAAACTAATAAAGAAATGTAGTACTAACCATTAATTATCTCGGCATATGTTTGATCATCGACTTCGACATTAAAAAGATAACCATTATGTATCAAAGTTACTTTTTTCAACTGCGTATTAGATTCATTCATTTTTCAAACGAGAACTTTCAAGACGACGAAGTTTTCAAACAAAATAGTTTTATATTCCAATGGCAAAATACGATGGTTTTCATAGAAACTAGTCGTTCGGGAATTCATCGCAAACATTAAATACATCGAAAGCATCGGTGACGTCACGCTAGTCATCAGTCTGATTAATCGGTGGATTTTCTGTTTAATTCACGAACTTGCTCAAACTTGAGATTGAAATTTATCACCCATGTTATAAACAATATTTTAACCTAACATGCATGGACTGTCAGTTATCAATGTGACGTCATTACTTTTGCTTTCGGAACCCTTATGGTACCTAAAAAAATTTTGGAACCGGAACCTTAATGTTTAGAAAATTTAAATTGGAAGCGGAACCGAAACCCTTATTTTGAATTTCCAAGAACTGGAATGGAACCGGAACCTATATTTATAAAGGGTTCCAGTCCCTGGTATGAAGGAAGTAGAAGTTCTTTATCCATTGTCTTACGACAAATTGGATTCGTATATAAGAATGACGCTCCAAAACAGGGGATGATGGGGGGATGGATGGTGATCAACAAAGTCATATTGTTTATAAGAGAATAATTCTTTTAAAAACGTACACTGAAAATATGCAGCAGAGGTGTTGAATCAAACAAGGAATATCCAATTCCATATGGCACGCATGGTCTGACGTAATAATTTAGTAATGACATGAACGTAAACTTACACTAAATAACGCATAGCTGTTAAAACAAGTGCCCAGAGCTATTAAAAGTGTGTGTAGTAAGGGTGAAGTACAGTTTTATTACTAAATTTGTTTTTTTTAATTGTTCCTCTTTTTTGCGACCGTGGGGGGGGGGGGGTAATGAATACCTTGCCCCGGAGCCCAATGCCGTCTTGTTACGCTACTGGTCTGAGTAAAATGCCTGTGCACCTGAGATGTGCACTCGTATCTCTGGGTGTACCACCAATCTCTAAAGTAACGGTCTTTTACACCTGGCGTCGCTGCTTGAATTTATTACATCAGGATCATCACGTTTCTTCTTTTTGCTTTTCGGGGGCCATCCTGGGAAGTTTGATTTAACTAGGCTAAATTTAAGCAAGCCCGTCTCTTTAAGTACCTGCTATAGAAACATCCACTACGTCCTATGAGGTTAGTAACATCTTATTAGTTGATTCTTTTGTGTGTCTCAATGAATTATTATAATGAATGTGTTACATTATATTCCATCTCGAAGTGCTAATTATCTCAAAGATAAATTGTAAACTTTGGAGGTGTCCGTCGCAGTTTGAAATTTAAATGCTTTCTTGCAGCATACTCTTGAATCTTGATTGTGTAAGCAGAAGTTATTTTGCTGGAGCTTTCATGGATGCACTTGCAAGTGTGTTCAACTATTAAATATTGTTCAACAATATGTTAGCACAAAGCATGTGCAGTAGCTTTGTAACGATGATCATATGCTGTGTACATATAAGGTATGCCATATATTTATTTTCAAGCATAGAAGTTTGAAGTGATTTAAATGTCGTGTTGTTATAACTAATATCTGATTTTATTTACAGTAAGAAGAGGGGTGCTAATGTCATCTTATTGAGATAGCAAGAATAGGTAATTGTTGATTACAAAGTTGTTATCATCAAGAATTAAATAAAGGAAACACCTAATTGTGAATGTATAACATGTGCTTGTAAATTTTTGGTTAAAAGACAAATATCAAAATTACTTGCGTTTTTCGGCTACTAAAAATTATATGTAATATAAGTGGCTACAGCCACTTAATTAATTGGAATATACAATATATGCACGTAAATGTTAGTAAGCAACCATTTGAATGTAAGTGAAAATATAAATGCTCACCAATGGAAAGTTTTCAAAAGCACACCCTCGCTCATAGTGGTGAGAAACCATTTGAATGTAATATTTGTAATTATAAATTCTCACGGAAAGAAAATTTGCAAAACTACATGCTCACTCATAGTGGTGAGAAACCATTGGGATGTAATTATAAATTCTCTAAAAAATCAAATTTGAAAAATCACATGCTTACTCATAGTGGTGGGAAAGCATTTGAATGTATTATTTGTAGTTATAAGTGTTCACGAAAAGCAAGTTTGAAAATGCACATGCTCAACCATAGTGGTGAGAAACGATTTGGATGTAATATTTGTGATTATAAATGCTCTCAAAAATCATATTTGAAAAACCACATGATTACCCATAGTGGTGAGAAACCATTTCAATGTAATATTTGTAATTACAAATGCTTACAAAAAATAAATTTACAAAATCACATGCTCACTCATAGTGGTGAGAAACAATTTGAGTGTAATATTTGTAGTTATAAGTGTTCACGAAAAGCAAGTTTGAAAATGCACATGCTCAACCATAGTGGTGAGAAACGATTTGAATGTAATATTTGTGATTATAAATGCTCTCAAAAATCACATTTGAAAAACCACATGCTTACCCATAGTGGTGAGAAACCATTTCAATGTAATATTTGTAATTACAAATGCTTACAAAAAATAAATTTACAAAATCACATGTTCGCTCATAGTGGTGAGAAACCATTTGGATGTAATATTTGTGGTTATAAATGCTCACAAAAAGCAATATTACAAATGCATATTCGCACTCATAGTGGTGAGAAACCATTTGGATGCAGTATTTGTGATTATAAATGCTCTCAAAAATCACATTTGAAAAACCACATGCTTACCCATAGTGGTGAGAAACCATTTCAATGTAATATTTGTAATTACAAATGCTTACAAAAAATAAATTTACAAAGTCACATGTTCACTCATAGTGGTGAGAAACCATTTGAATGTAGTATTTGTAGTTATAAATGTTCACGAAAAGCAAGATTACAAATGCATATTCGCACTCATAGTGGTGAGAAACCATTTGTATGTAATATTTGTGGTTATAAATCCTCTGAAAACTCAAATTTGATAAAGCATATGCTTACTCATAGTGGTGAGAATAAATCTGAATGTAGTATTTGTAGTTATAAGTCTTCACGAAAAGCAGATTTGAAAAGGCACATGTTCATCCATAGTGGTGAGAAACCATTTGGGTGTAATATTTGTAGTTATAAATGCTCGCAAAAAGCAAGATTGCAAAGGCATATTCTTACTCATAGTGGTGAGAAACCATTTGGATGCAGTATTTGTGATTATAAATGCTCTCAAAAATCATATTTGAAAAACCACATGCTTACCCATAGTGGTGAGAAACCACTTCAATGTAATATTTGTAATTACAAATGCTTACAAAAATAAATTTATAAAATCACATGCTCACTCATAGTGGTGAGAAACCATTTGGATGTAATATATGTAATTATAAATGCTCACAAAAAGGAAATTTGCAAACACACATGCTTACCCATAGTAGTGAGAAAGCATTTGAATGTAGTATTTGTAGTTATAAATGTTTACGAAAAGCAAGTTTGAAAATGCACATACTCACTCATGGTGGTGCGAAACTATATGATGCAGTGACAGCTGTTAAGTAATAAACAAGAGGATCATAATTTGTACGCATTGCAACATTGTTAATCAAAAACATTTTATTGCTTATAATAAAATATCGTTTATTATTTGTAGTAGTAGTTAAATTATTTATTTTTAATAGAATATTATTACATAAAATATACATTGTTTCCTTAACGACTAAATTCAAAATAAAATTCAGTCGCGGTATATTTATAAAGTTAAATCGAGGTCGCCACTTGCTGGGGTTTGGTAAAGGCTAGAGGAATTTTGAATATCAAAACGGCGACGATAAGATTTCTCAAAAAATGATCACGGGCTAAAATTTCAGTTTATGGAAGTTTATTAAAATTATTCTTTTAACCCAAATAACAACTAGGTAGGTTCAAAATATGCTAATTAAGAATATATACACTAATATTTATATAAAAATTATATTAGGGTTGTAAGGGATAGCAAGAGATACACAAACGAAATATAAAATGCGTTCTTCTGATTATCACTTGCTGGCTCGCTTCCGTACCGGGCTCCCGTTTTGAATCTGAGCAATGGAACTCAATTCTGTCTACCTTTGAGGCTAAGGGTGATCCTCAGTCGTCCACTCCAGTGTAGTTTTTTGTGGCAAGAGCAGCAGACATCGCTGATACTTAAAATAGTAAGATTAATTAAAGATAAAGGTCAGCATAGATTTTTATACTTACATCTTAAGAAATCCTCTTGCTGTAAAGGCTAATATGTATGGCAGAGCCGTGGCCGTGCAAGGATCAGTGCTGTGAATGTAAAGCAGTTTATCTGTATTAGTCTAAGTGTTGGTTTATTGGTTATTTATATTACATAATTGTTGATTAATCAGTGTTACCGTTGTAAACGTTTTGGATCCAAACCGTGTTATTATTTATGGACGGTTGCCTCAAAAGTAACCTGAAAACCAAGCCTTTGATTTATATGTTTTTAGCTGATGTTATTAAAGTTACTTACCTACTTCCACATTTTGAAAAATTGGTGGTCGCGTTTAATAAATTCAATGACGCCTGCCACCCCTTCGGGTACCTACTCAAATATTTTGAATTTAAAGGCTCAAATGTAGGCAACTTAACACACATCCATATTTACTGGTGTATTCGCACTTTTGTTATAATTTGTTGCATTACTAAAGATTTATTTTTACCTTGCTGTTATTCCTAAATTTATTTATATTTAATTACATGCATGAACTATTTTTTCGATTTTCTTTGAAACCCACGATCCGTGCTGATTAATAAGCTAGCAGGCAAGTGAAACCTAAAAGATAAGGTTACATGCTGTATAGCGTATTCTCTTTCAAATATACCATGCACTCTTATACAGTTTGTTCCGGACAAATATGCAAAGCTTTAAGAGGGTGAAAGGTGACCATATAGAGACCCCAAAACTCATAAAATAAAAATTTAAAAAAAAATCGGATTTTTCCGTATTTTTTGCAAAACACGAGTCTACTATGGATTGTTCGTAAGATTTTAACTATGAATTAGTGATCAAGCAAACAATGATCTCACATCTGCACTACTAAATACCCGCCCACACATTTACTGAGAAACGCCTCTGGAAATAATGTCTTCGGACAGCATGAGGATTTTCGTCAGCTCAAATGTGGCTGTTGTATGAATTGAAAATCCCCCGCGCGAGTAAAGCAGCATTCGTCTGTCCACAGTACATTTTGTGCAAATTGAGGATTTTCCTGGTTGCGTTCCAATAGCCATTGGCAAAATTGCACTCGCGGAATATGATCTGCAGGTTCTAATGAGTGTACTTTTTGAAAATGGTATGGGTGTAGGGAATTTTCTTTTAAAATACGCCAAACGCGAGTAGAAGAGACACCAGTTTGTGCTGCTAAGATACGCACGCTAAGAGTGGGATCCTCTTCAACTAACTCTATGATGTTTTCTTCCTCCGGGACATCTCCGTGTTTGCTTTGGATCTATTGGAGCGTTTAACACTATGTTTTTCTTAAAAGAATGCCTTGGGATCACATGTTTATCTAAACTTTTCTTCTTAAAACAACCTAAGGTATAATCATTTACAATATTATAAATACGTATTCCTCTGGTATTTATAAATAATTTTATGCTTTGTAAGTGATATCAAAAGATTGATCAATTCGCTCTATGTTTGTAGGCCACTAATTTTATATGTGATATCAATTATTTTAGACTCTTATTAATTATTGACACATATAAATGAGACTCTTTATATTGACTATATCAGGATATTTTCTTTTTTTTATAATAAAATTGTATCTCAGGCTTATTTTATTTGTTACTTTTCAAAGTTAATGCATTACCTATATAATAATTGACTGTGTTTGTTAGTGTACTTTATTAATTCATTATATTGTTTCTGTTATTTAAAACTTGAATCCACAAATTGGGTTCTGTATTTATGCATTCAAATCTAGCGCCTTTAGAATAAAAAGTGACATTTAAATTAATTGTTTTGACATAACAGCCAAACATCAAAAGTAAAGTATAACCTTACTTATTTGACAAAGGTAAGGTAAGTAAACTTAAAGTAAAAGTAAGATCTTAGAATTAAAAAAAATTGCCGTCCTTTTATATAATTTGACTACAATAAATGAAATTTTAAGAAAAAAAAAACTTGAAAGTTTCAAATTAACATAACCTTAGATTTTTAAAAATTTGTTTTTCAAAATAATCATCTATTGTATTTTCTAGAATTGCGATATGGTACCAAACATTTCTTGGTTACAATGTTGCACTACCTTTATTAATTAACATAATTTTACAGAAGTACAAAATTACTCTTTCCCTTATCTAAAAAACAATACATCTTTTATGAACTTAGTTTAATAACTTTAAGGTGTTGGAAAACATATTTGCTGCTAAAATTATAAAAAATATCATTGCTAATAAATTTTTCACAAAGAAAATTAAAACGATCCAATATTAACATTATAAAGTGTAACAATTCTATGGTGATAAAGTTACTATTCAATATTCAACAAAAACAAGCTAGCAAACAACTTTAAAATTATAAAATTAACAAAAACCATAAAATGAAGATATTTCGTTAATATCAAGACAATGTTTTAACTAAAATTCAATAAGGTAAGTTACTATACGGTGGCATACATCCCTAATAGAATACATGCTGTCTGTTCTAGATGATTTCTTCCTTTGAAATAGAATCAAACTTAAATAACTTGAAAAAAATGTAAAAACGACAACTAAATCGTCAAGTTATAAGAAATATTATCTAATTACAAAAGTTTAAAAGTTTGAAAAATTTCCAATTAATGGACTACTATGCTCACAATTTCAAAATGATATGTATGTAAATCACAGACAGCACCCTAAGACAGACTGTTTCGAGCTATTGGCTCTCTTCAGTTTGGGGTAACGAACAGTCTGTCTTAGGGTGCTGTCTGTGATTTACCTACATATCACTTTGAAATTATGAGCATAGTCGTCCATTAATTGGAAATTTTTCAAACTTTTATAACTATGAAGACTCACATTATTAAAACACGATGTGTTTTAATTTATATTTTTGTGTATTATCTAATTACTATGAGAAACTAAATTTCCTCGTATTCTTTATCTGCTTAAAGAGTTCTAGTGTGCTCGTTAAAGTTAATTAACTAGATTTTTATTTCATAAAGGAAAATTTTATAAACATACTTGTTTTGAAAGTGAGGTTATGCAACCATTCAATCGGGTTTGCATATATTTGGTTAGTATTGTGCAAGTGAATTCTCTCTTATGCAGATCAAATGATCTGATGATGATCAAATATGGCAATATGTAGCTAGAAAATGTAGTAATTGCTGTGATAAGATATTCGGCTTGTATCGAGAATTGTCCTTTAACAATATAAATCCAATAAACCACCATATAAATCTAACTAATTAAAAATAAAGTAGTTTAAGTAATCATTCATTAGTTATTTATTAGCACACTGACGTCATAATGTCGCCGTTTTTTCGGCATTAACGACATCAAATTGTCGTAAAACTGACATCATTATGTCACAGCCCAAAGACGTCAATATAAGACGTCATTAAGACGTCCTTTACGAGGACTAAGACAGGAATTACAAATAAATAGTTGAATATTGGAAATAACATGTATTATATACTACAGTCAAAACATCTCTATATTGTGACTACCTGATTAATATGACCAATATTTCTTAGACCCGGTTAAAATAATATATTTTTAATGAAACTTAACGTCCAAAAGACGTCGTTTTGAAGACGTCTACGTACGTTCCATTATATGATGCCCTCAGTGGGCTGGCTGGGCTGTGACGACTTTAGGGGTGCTTGCTGTATCTATCAAGTAAGGTCTTCTGATCGGTTGATTCTTCGCAACCTTGTTATATTGGTGCTGTTGTCCAGTGCTCTAGTAGGTTGATGGCTAAGAGGTTTGGATGGCTTTCAAGTTTTTTGAGGTACTCAGCACTGGTTGAGCTAATTACTTATAGATATATATTACTTGCAGAGTCCCATATGTTCAGAATAGTTTTATAGCTGATTTGTACCCAAGTAACTTATTTCTCAACAACAGAAGAAAATTGACAATAAATGACAATAATAGAAATTGATTAAAAGAGGAATCGATTAATCGGGCCTTCGATTATCGTTTATTATTAACATTCGTATTATAGTGTTGTCGATTGGTCTCTTAATGAGTCAGCAGTGCAATGAGAACGTCCCTATGCATTCTGTATAAGCCAATAATCAAATGAAAATGTAATCATAAAAATAGAGCTATATTAAAGTCGGCAAAGGATAGTTTCCTTGTATGTTCATTTCTACTAGCAAAGGTAGTACTTGTACCACTATAAATGGACCAATTGGCAAAAAGTTTTTTACTCAGATCGTTATTTGGACCGATACATCTCCAATTTGATACTTTTTGGACTGACAGAGAAATTTATTAAAGTTAGTGTCTTGTTGAATACGATTGGTTTCGAGTACTTGTTTAACGTTTCGTCGGAGCTGTAGTACGTCTAACTGTCGTTATCAGTGTCTGATATTTAATCGACTAGAGCCGAATTGAGTCTTATACCCAGTAATACTACCTCCGCTGGGGTTGACTTTTTAATGCGGTGCTTGGTATTGTTGCTGGATGTTATCCATATTGGCACCCCAATCTAGTACAGTAACATTTGCGCCCATCGTAACCATTGAATCAACTGCAGACCGGTCAAACCTCTCGGCCTGACCATTACTTCGAGGCATTCTAACTGCGTTGATAAATAGTCGAAAATTATTTTCGTCGCAGAAGTCGTTGAATGTGAAAGAAGAACAATAGTCGGTTACCATTCGTCTAGGGTAACCAAAAACTGCAAACACTTTTTGAGTTCTACTATGGTATATTCGGTGGTGGTATCGGGTACTGGACGAACAATCGTTGTTAAAAGCAACTACAATAGTAGATAATAAAAAATTGGTTGCCTTTAATTGATAAGACAAAGGATCCTAGATGATTTAAATGAAGGGTCTGAAAAGTTTGGCGATTTTAGGCCAAAAATGGAGATTTCCGGGATTTTTTCTCCCAGGTATCTTTTGGTATAAATAAGGAATAGAAAAATTTATATATTTCTAGATAATACGTCGTATATGTGCAAACAAGTAATGCAATTTAAGCCGTGCTAAAAATTTTTTATCGTCTTGGTTAGCCTTGATAGTTTGTCATTTTCATTCTTGGAAACTACAATTCGAGGACCATAACCTGCTTGTTATGAGATATACTTTGTCACCATGTAAGTCATAATCGTTATTATGATCTACATTGTAACGAAGTTACTTTATTTTAGTTATTATTTGTGTAGTTATTATTAAGCTTCTCATCCCTAGCGATCTATAGCCGCTCGGATAAGCCACCTACTCAAGCGAGAGCACGCGTGCCTTTCCAAAAGCTGCGGTTTCTTTAGAAGCAAAAGTGGAGCGAAAAAAGCTTAGTGGAGACCGAATCCTCCGCGGTTTCGCGACGGAGGTGGTTTCATACAAAAAGTCCATACGTCATTATTTGATTTCTGCAAATATCGGTCGGTGTCAGTCTCCACCTACCGATCGCTAGGAAACCGCAGCTTAAAGCTGCAGTTTCTTAGACTGTCCGCTGAGCCGAACTGAAGCGAAAGCGTCACAGAAAAACCAGAGCGAAAGCAGAGTGGGAACAGAATCCGCGGAGGTGGTTTCCTATAGAAATATGTAAGCCCATGTCATGTCATTAATAATAACAAGTTAATTCTTAAACTAAATCGCTCGGCGTTTTTCCTTCGACCGAACAGCACCGACGACAAAAACTGACAAACATAGCGAATCTTTTGGCAAACCATCTGCATTTTATTATTAGCGTTTGATTTCCGCGCATGTCGGTCGGTGTCCTAGGAAACCGAGCTTAAGCGTTAATTTTGTGTGCGCTGCTCCGTTCCTATCTTACCACTTTCCCCACGCTCCGCTAGCACATATCCGAGAGTTCCATCCCGGAACTCGAATCTAGCAGCATCAACCAGCCAGTAGCCAAGCCAATCTTGCAGACCGAACAGCTTTTAGGAATTGTAAGAGTCCTCTTAACCGAAACCCTAATTCCTTTTCCTCGTGTTCAGCCCCTTTTCCGAGACTTCACTGTGTGTTTACCTGGTGCTTTCATCCGTTACATCCTTATCACCTTTCCTTCCCTTCCAAGGTCTCACTGCGTGTATACCTGGGGACAGAGCCGGCCGAAGGGGGTGCGAACAATGCGAGCGCACAAGGCCCCGCGTTTCTGTAAGTCCCGCGCCGCTGACTAATTTTTGTTTTAAACTGAATATACATAGATTTGAATATTAGCACGCAATTAGCGCACATTTCACGTTCACCAATCCAAGGTAAGGTTGGATGCTGGGTCAATACTACTCTTGCAGATAGCTAGCGCTAACTAGTGAGAAAAGGAAAAACCATATGCTTTATCACATTTTATACAATATTATCATAGTATAGGAACGCAATATTATATTATAAATATTACAATATTTATTTAAAAATAATTTATTTGAATTGTATCCAAATTTTGTTACTGCTCTGAAAATTATATGAACCTTTCATACCCTGTATTTAATCGCGTCGCATCTTGAACAGTATGATGACGCCAGCGGTGTAGAAAAGGACGGAAAATATTTAAACTATAAATTCGTATTATTAAGTTATCGTAATGCATTTATCGATTTTATGTGAACCTGTTCGTTAGATAACAATATACTAACAAAATATACGTGTTATGTCAATATTTAAATTCCACGCAAAGACCATATTGATATTTTTTGTGTTGTATTTATTGTACCTATTTTCCTCAAAAGAATTAGCCAGTGAGACTGCTCCTGAAAATTAAGAACAAGTTGCAAGACAACTTATTAACAGTAGTAATACCTAACCATACCTATAGAACAACATGTTTTTACATCTTTCCAATTAGATCTGCTATAAAACCAACCTGAGTGAAAGTCGTTAACAGACGTTTATCAAAATCATCAGTAACACGTCCACCGTACATCACTTCTCCCAGCATATCACAAACAGTAGGCCAAGATATGGCCTTTTTGGGATCCATATCTTCTAAATGGTTCTGTACAAACTGGACACTTGCATTAAAATTCGCTGGTTAAATTCGTAAGGTACATTCCATCCTGCACGCAGTAGACAACATTACTCCTATAAAAACCCATGCAGATACATGAATATGTTTTACCAAGTGAACCAAATTCCTCCTTTCCTGTAAATTCGTGTGCAAAAAAGAACAGCATACAAAAGTGGTGGCCATTGCGGTTGAGTTGAATAGTCTAAATAATCTTGCGTGATAGCCTGGTAGGTCCTCTTCATACTTGCTCTAATTCCTTGTGGAGGCTCATTGGTAAATTTAATCGACATCTGTAATAACCCTGTAGGAGATTGTTCATGTACTTCTGTAGTCAGAAAAATCCGGAACGATTCGTACATGCTCTCCACATCTGTAACCATTGTCATTGTTTCCGTAGCAAAAGGAAGTGGCAGATGGACGTTTTGCAACAATACCCATTCAACATTGACAACTTGATCATATTCTTAGCTACCACTTCTTGACCTTGTCCCATAGATACTGCTTTTAATGCTGAAATTATGTTGAATAAGATTAATAATGTCATAACAGGTTCAAATAGTCAAGCTTACAAATTTCTCTGGCTTTTGCCAAGTTATTATTTGTGGAGATGGGTCAGATCAAATCGATGAGATGCAAATTAGTGGTATTTGTGGTTCGCATTCAATCCATGTAGCTTCTAGATCTAGAATGGGAGATTCTCCGTAACGATTTTCCGAGGGAATCTATTGCACAGAAAATACGTGCAAACAGATATTTTTTATTAACCAACTTACCCATTGCTGACATCGCCACTGTCATTAGCACTTAGGGTGAACGAGTCGCAGTCGCTCGAGGTGTCGGATTCAACTAGGATCCGAGACTAGTCCGAAGATGGAGAGAGGGCAGTCGTTAGAGGTGTCGGGAGCTCTAGGATCCGAGACTAGCTTGTTAGCAGACCACACGTCGTTCACCCTTAGAACTGGCTGTTGTCTACCCCATCCCAGGCCTATCTGGGTAACGGATGACGCAGTCAGAAAGAATTATGTGGTAGAGTTACACCTAAGTGTTTCCCGACGATGACTCTAAAACATTGCGGAGAAAGCTCTGCTAACAAGAGGGTCCAGTGTGGTTGGTTTGGTTTTTACCTGACGTCAGGGTCTTTTATGGAGCTAAGTATCTTGCTCTCTGACCTAGACGAATGGAGGGGAATTAAGTGCAGTTTATCTCCGTGAGAGTCCGCTCGCTGTCCTATGATAAACTGCATGCCGCCAGGTAGCGCTTCAGAAACGACAGTATGGGGGTCCGATTTTAACTGTGCAGTTCTAGTCGTCGGATTCTCAGAAATCGTCTAGAGACCTTCATTTAAGGGACGTTGACACGAAGGTACATAGCCTCTTAAGTTCAAGACAACTTCACCGTAACGGGTACACACCGGGATGCAGCTTCAATCGGCCGTATGAAGCACCATGCCTATAACTGAAAGATCGAGGTGGCAAAACCACTTAAAAACCAAGTCCCGCCACATCTGAAGTTGGATTCCATAGGGCAGTGGCCCCAGCTAAGGCTGGGTGAACGAACTTGTGAAGGCATGAAAAAGGGCTGTAGGGTTCAGATGTACTTAACCTAGGTTAGGGAATAGTTGTAATGCTGGACGAGGAACTTAGCCCCGTATCAAAGATGAAGGGAGGGTTCTGACGGGTGAGCACGTACATTTCTTGTAATCGCTCCGGTATTAGCCTGGAGAGCTAGTAGAGGGTGGATAAGCAACCTTGCTCCGACCAGTGAGTAACTGAAAGCAATAACTGCAATTGCGCGCTGATTGAGCGTATCTCAACTATTTCCTCCTGGAAGGAACGTGGGGATAAGTTATTACAGGTGCCCCACGTAAAACAAACACGATTAATCGTGTTATTGGCACTGTTATTGACGTAGTCAATGTCACTGTCGCCGTAAATGACGTTATCACTGTGGTTGTCGATGCCTTTTTCACTGTCATACTCATTTTAATTGTCACTCTGATAGTGTGAACGGTCAAGCAGTCGTTTGAGATGTCGGACTTCATTACTAGTATCCGAGACTAGCCCGAAGATAGAGGGAGGGCAGTCGTTAGAGGTGTCGGGAAGCACTAGGATTCGAGGCTAGCTTGAGCGCAGACTACACGGCGTTCACCCTTAGAACTGGTCGTTATCTACCCCATCCCAGGCTTGTCTGGGTAACGGATGACGCGATCAGAATTAAAGGTATGGTAGAGTTATGCCGAGGTGTTGCGTTTAGTTTCACCGAAGTGTCTTTCAACGATGACCCTAAGACGTTGCGGAGGGAGCTCTGCTAACAAGGGGGTCCGATGTGGGTGGATTGAATCTTACCTGAAGTAGGGTCTTTTATGGAGCTAAGTATCCTGCTGTCTGGCCTAGACGAATGGAGGAGATTCAAGTGAGGTTTATCTCGGTTAGGGAGTTCGCTCGCTAACCAATGAGAAACTGCATGCCACCAGGTAGCGTTTCGGAGGTGACAGTACGGGGGTCTGGCATATGCTGTCAGTTCCAGCGTCGGATTCCCAGAAATCGTCTAGAGACCTACACTTAAAGGGCATTGATGCGAAGATACATAGCCTCTCACGTTCAAGACAACTTCACCTTAACGGGTACATCCTGGGAAGCTGCTTTAAAAGGGCCCTTAAAGTAGCCTCGAAACGAAGCACTGTCGAGGGCACACCAGGCCTATAACTGGGAGATCGGGGTGGCGAACCCATTTAAAAACCAAGTCCTGCCACATCTGAGGTTGGATTCGATCGGGCAGTGGCCCCAACCCTGGTTCGGTGAAGGAACTTATGAAGATATGAAAGAGGACTGGAGGGTTCCGATGTACTGAGCTAGGTTGGGGGAATAGTCCTAATGCTGGACGAGGTACCTAGTCCAGTATGAAAGAGGACGGGAGGGTGCCGGCGGGTGAGCACGTATATGTTGATCGCTCCGGTACTAGCCTGGTTAGCTAGTAGAGGGTGGATAGGCAACCTCGCTCCGACCAGTGAGCAATTGGGAGCAATAGCTGTGCAATTGCGCGCTGATTGAGCGTATCTCAATTACTTCTTCCTTTGGAAGGAACGTGGGGGTATGTTGATATAGGAACCCCACGTAAAAGACACATGTTATCATGTCACTCTGATACTCATTGACATTGTTGCTACCGTTGTCACGGTCATCGTCACTTTCTTCTTCACGTGAATGTCAGTATCCATGTTAGTGTCGTTCTCACTCTCGTTATCGCTGCTGTTGTTGCTGTCGTTGTCGGGTGACCCCGTTGTCGCTGTCACTGTCGCTGCCATTGTCTTTTTCATTGTCACTGCCACCATCATGGTTTTTATTGTCGTTGTTATCATCGTCATTGTCTTTCCCATAATAATTAATATTATTAATTATTACAATAACAATTAATTAAATCTATCTTGCAATGATAGTTGCAAAGTCATGATAAAATATTTAAAATTTTGTGCTAAAAGGATGAATCTCTTCAAAGGATGCAAGTCTCGGAATCCCACACGCTTATGGGATGTAAAATTGTTAAGATAATTTAACAAATTGGGAACATCTTAAATTTGCTTTCATTAAGGTGGACACGATTTAAGAAATACCCAGCGTCATAAGTACAGCATCAAATAATTGTGCATTTTAAACACTATCAAAAGGAGTTTCAACAAGTTATGTTTAGATTCGAGTAGAAGTTAATTTAATGTACCAGGTATTATTATTATTTCTACGTTAAGGGATACATAACTATAATTTTATATACGCGCGAAGATCATAATATGACGTCTATGTAGTTCTTAAACTGTGCGCGGTTCTAAAGTATAATGCGAATTTAACGTCATGCCATCAGGGCGTTTAAATGTAAATTGCGCAAAATTACCGGAAGTAAATATACCAGTTGTATTCATAACCAAAACGTTACTTTGAGTGTAATCTCATTTACCTTCTTACAACTTGTGTGATATTTAAAAATTAACACTGATTGTTCGGTGTCGTCGTTTTTAAAGTAGCAAATTACGTTGTGATAATTCTAAGAATGTCAAAGACGTGAACTTGTTTTTGGAAGAGTTACTAACTGCAAAAGGATATACATATAAAAGAGGATAGAATTTAAATGCTTTATTTTTGCAATGAATGTGGTGCTGCTAAACGCTCATTCATAAATTGTCGAAATGTTAATACTAACTTTAGTTTTATTCGCGCTGTAAAAGTAATGCTGTAGTGCCGTATTCTTGTAAAGTGCAAAGGTAAGTTACGATCGTATTCTTAATTTAGTTAGAGAATAAACAGGCGTTCGTGTTTAATATGATATTTATTACATGATTACTAATTTTAAATGACGTTTTAGCATTTTATCCAATTGAACAACATGCTCTTTTAGTTGTGTATAATATCAATTTTTCTCTCAATCCAATATCCACCATTATCAGGAAAAATCTCATTATGCATGTTTTACATCATTTTGTATATTTAAAATGATCCTGTGAGATTGCAATATTTTTGGAAAAATTATTTTTGATTATAAACATTATATATGTATAATTTTATATACTTATATATTTCACGAGCTGGTAAATCTTTTGACTTTGTTAAGACGAATATTAGTAATGTAATTGTTCTTGGGGTTGAAGTCAATAATAGACAAAACATTTAAGAAAAGTCTTGGTTAAAAGTTACTGAACTTTCGCAAATCATTTATTTGCTTCTTTAGAGCACTAAAATGCAATAAAAAAAAGATGGCATAGCTTTTACAGTTTACATTTTTACAGTGTTCGGATTAGTAGCGAAATTTCATTTTTGGAAAGAATGTTTGAATTAAAAGGGATAAACGAACATTTTTCACAATACTAATGAAATAGGGATTTTTGAAAGAAAAATCATTAAAAGTAATTGGTAAACTGAAAAATAAATTGCACTGCATTGTAAAATGTTAATATTATGTAGGTAGTAAATATTAATAGTATATTGTGTAGCGCTGTCTTTTATCTAATCCCGGGTGTCGTGGGTGACAAGGAAAAGCTTTAAGTGTACTCATTGCGCTTGCACTTGTGAATTATATGAATGAAATGTTGCAAATTATAAAAGTTCTCAATGTTTTATTGTAATTTAGCAATAATTATGAATAATATTAATAGATATTAACAATTATATAATAATGTTAAAATTAATCAATTTTACGTTAATTCAACAGCAATTTTATAATAACTTTATATAGTAATAAGCTAGGTATAGAATTTGTATGCACTTAAAAATGCTGAAATATGCATGCACTTATGCACTATAAAAACGTGAAATATGCACTTAAAAATCATGAAATATGCGTTTATTAGAAATTTTTAATAAATATATGCACTTTCATTATTATAAAAACACCTGTTTATTTACATTTTATTTACAGAAATTATTTTAATTAGACATCCTATGCAATAATTTAATTAATTATATTTTCGAAACATAGAGCGTTACAGTTCACAATGACGTACATTTTTAAATTGTCAAAAGTGAACATATGCCTATTATCCCTAAATATTGTTTTATATTTTGAGAAACTCCGTTCTACATCGCAAGACGTAATTGGGGCATACTTAATATTGTTTAATTCTACAAGCGAATAATGTTTTAGCTCGTCTAAAATGTCTTGGCCAGATAATGCATCGTTTATGATTTTAATTAAGTGAAAACAAGGATTTTTGTCTATAACGGATTTAAATTTTTGTTTTATAGTCAAACCCTTTGGCCCTTTTACTTTATTCAAAGAAACACCTAACAATGTTACATGCTCAAGAGATTCATCTAATGAATTTCCCTGACTTTCTAATTTTTGAATTACTTTAGCTAAACGCACAAAATTTGTCAAAACAAACAATAATTCTGCCCTCACCTCCTTAGTATTAAAAGCATCCTGTGCGCTTTGTATGCATAGTGCATCGTGTTTATTAAGTTTATTTACCAATGCTTTAATAATATCAAAATAAGTTGCATAATATTCTGCTACAGAAAGCCAAGTACCACACCTTGTTATTACAGACTCAGGTGGGAGAGGCACTTCTTGAGCAGTTTCCCTAAATATTTGTATGCGATATGGAGCTTTACAAACAATTTTTTTTACATCTGAAATTATATAGTTTACGTTAGGATGCATTGCATGGGCAAGACAAGTTATGTGGATCATTTTTTCGTACAGAACTTGTAAGCCTGCTCTAGCCTTATCATGTACGGTGCCGCGTCGGTGACGAACAGGAGTACTTTGTTGTACTGTATGCCGTCCGGCCACAAAATAGCCATCGAATTATTAAACAATTTTGCCACAGAACAATGACTGGTGCTCTTGAAAACGTCCATTGCTAATAGATAGGATTTGGGATTGTTCTCCGAATTTAAAACGCCAATTATAACGTTAGCCACGTATCTGAAAACAAAAATTTGATTTTTATTTTATCGAACTACATAATTAGTCGGTTACAGACAATTAGCGCAAAAAAGTTATTTATAAAAAATTATATTTTAATCAAGCAAAAATATTGTTGTGATTAAATATGTAACTAACAAAATAGAAAATAAAACATCCGTAAATTGCTCTGCTGTCTTTAATTAGTTAAATCTTACTAACAAAACGAAGGAAATGAAGTTTCTACGCACCTTCCAGTAGTGTCAGTAGATTCGTCAATGGAAACCCATATGTAGTTATTCGCTACATGTTTTCTAATTGATTTTATGGTTTCTTCGTATAAACGAGGTAAATAATTTTTCCTGAGTGTAGACTCGTCGGGTATTGGCATTTTTGAAATTTCTTCCAGAAAATTACGAAATGCTGAGTGATTAATTTTACTTAACGGGATATCTGCAGCCACTAATGCACTACATAGTTTTTTATTAAATTCGATCGATTTGCTGGACTCACCGCGCGAATTATTAAGGTACCCCGGTAACAAAGTTTGTTTTTTTGATTTCAGGGCAACACACTTTTGATGTCGAATCGTGTTCAGATGTTGTGTAACTTGAAAGCGTTTCGTTGCAGTCATTTTCTCGTCGTACACTGTACAATACAACACCTTATCGTCAGTTGTAAGAACACTGAATTCCTTAACATAACTTCGAAGTGTAACAGACACAGATCGTTTTTCTTCCCAGCTTTACACTCTAAAATTTCAAACTGAAATGCAGTTTGCAATTTCTGAACTGTCCTAATTGAAAGATTACAAGATTAGTAAACAAAAGTACAGGCAAATTTTTCTATGAACAGGAAGTTGTCAAAGGGTCTTTGGAATTTCCTAATACCTATTTATCACAATACCGCAGGATGTCAGTATTTAGATTTTAGTTGAAGCTTTTTCTTTCTTAGAAAATATTAACAAGTGCACAGATGGTTAAGGCAGTAAAATATTTTAAAGCCTAGTATTTAACAATAATAAGCTTAAAATTATGGGTTTCCTCTAGACTCAACTAAGCCGCCCTTGGTTGGTTGTCTAAAATGCTAAAATTATTTAACAAATATTAGAAATTTCATAATTAAAGCATGTAAATCGCTCAAAAAGTGGTAAAATATGCACACTCGTTCAAAAATATGCATGCATTTATAAAAAACACGTAAATATGCATTTATATGCACTTTCAAATTGACATATGTGATTCATATGTGGCTTAAACATGTAGAAATATAACTCTGCATATGTTTGCTATAAGCAGAAAAAAACATGCAAATGCATAGAAATCCTATACCTAGTAATAACACATTTAAATCTTTATCAAAAATGTATAACTTTTATATTTGAAATAATTAATAATAATAAAAATATTGCATGCGCTGACATTTATGGCGTTTTAATAGAACTACTAATCGTGCGATATCATTTCCTACGGTTCCCTTCAGTTTAGAGATTGTGAGGAATGAGTAATTTCAATGGTTACTAAACTGTGCGAAATGTGTAATTTTCTATAGTGGTCGTAGATAGCAAAAACTTACGTAATGTCTATTACTTGTTTTCTTCTGCTGAAATGGTATCCCTAACAGCGTTTGTACTCGGTGTAATATTGTCCGTAATTAATTTCAGCAAATCGCCAAAAGATTTAATAGACATTCTAAAATAATTGAAAAATTTCGGTTCATATTCTCCAAGTTTTGGATAAAGAGTTATAAACATCCCGTCAATTAATTTATCCCTTACGATAGGATGCATCCAGTATTTTCTGTCTTTTTTACACTGTTTATAAAGGCCAAAGACTTCTTCGATTTCGATTGTGATACTGACATAATTAATCTGTAATACTGAATCATGATACATAAAACGCCACGTTAAAGCGTTTGCATGTGTACTACGCTCAAGTATTTTTGACAACGCGCGTTAAACGCCTTCATGTGTACAGGCTTTTAAAAGAGACCAAGAGGATTTGTTGATCAACTTGATGGATTGGTCAACTGGTTGGATCGATCAACTTGTTAAGTGAATGCAAAGATGGTAATTTAAAAATTCAAAGAAGATCTCGAAATGAAAGTAATATTACGTTAGAGTACAGTTATTTCTAGCAATTCTGACTCTGTTCATTTCTAGATGTAATAAATAATTATAGATACTGCTTAAGCTCTGCCAGTCAGTCTTTTTCTTTTGTTAAGATGAATATATACCATTTCTAAAAAAGATCTCTTTGTATGATTGCTTTGAGCGCAGAGGGCTCTTGCATTGTCAAAATCTCACTTATGTCCAGTGGTGATACCATGTTCAGTTAAAGCACAGTTATTGGCTTTTTTACGAAAATCACTTTTAAATGAAGTTATTCTCCCCATGTGTTCCTAGAAGTCTGACCTGCATAGGTACTGGTAGATCTTGAACAAGAAATACTATAAACTATGTTTGATTTTTCAAAGTTAGTCAAAGTACATTTGTTTTTTGTACACTCGAAATAAAGTTTTAACATTTTTATTAGCAATTTTGGTGTTTGTGTCTTTGAAAATATATTTTAGGAGTAAGTTGTTCAACAAAAGGTAGCGAACTAAAAATGGGCAATGGATCCCGATCAACGTCATTAAATGCAGGTATGGTATTCTGAGTGACGTTATTGTTATTCGGTTCAGGATTTTTATAGTTATGATATTGCTGGACTTCTATGATTTTAGAGTCAGCATTAAAAAGAAGTTTATTAACAAGACGACCATTAGGATAAGATTTTTCAAGTAAGATAGTCTTCAACAAACCTAAACTTTCATTACGAAAAGTGGAATGTGACAGTTAGGTCTACAGCTCTATTTTTAAAGCTAACTTAAAGTTGATATTCTGTTTAGTAAGATGATATGACCAATAATAATTTAAGAATTGATTACTGCTAATTGACTTACGATACCATTTGGTTCGTACAGTGTTATCTTCAGTGCGAATTAAGCACATATCCAAGAAAGTGATGGTTTTACTTATCTCCAAACTCAGAGGTGAATTGAAGATGGATATTATAATTATTGAATATCGTAAGTGTTTCTTCTATTCTATCTTCTGGTATGGTCAATATATGATCATCCACATATCTTTTAATGTTGAAGGGGATATCACTGAGACAGTCCCTGACAAGGTGACCAAGAACGTAATAACAGAACAAAACAGGGCTATAAACTTTCTAGACTTAAATATCAAGATTAACGCAGACAATCTTTTTGAATTTTCCATATACAGAAAACCAACACAAACAGACATAACAATACCAAATGAATCTTGTCACCACATACACATAAAATAGCAGCATACAGATCATTAGTACACAGAGCTTTAACTATTCCACTAATAAAATCAGATTTTAGTAAAGAGATATCAACCATTAAACAACTAGCACATGCAAATCATTATAATCCGAACATGATTGACACTTTAATTAAACAAAAAGATTATAAGTTAGCTATCATAAGAATATATCCCATTGACAATCAACAGAAGACACAAATTACATATCTATACCATATTTTGGCAAAATATCAGAAAAAATTGCACATATACTAAGAAAAACCAACAATTATAAAATAACATTTAAAACCAACACTAACACTTTTTCATTTTTATTTAATGTTAAAGACAGAACACATGATATCATGAAATCGGGCATTTACCGTTTAAATTGTTCTTTTTGTAGTTCGGTATATATTGGACAAACACTTCGAAATTTTGACATAAGATATAAAGAACACGTACGTCATTGCAAAAATAAACAGCCTGAAAAATCGAATTACGCCAAACACCTTTTAGAACAAAATCACACAATGACTCCTCAAAATAATATTAAATTCCTACATTTTTGTAATAACAAACGCAAATTAGACATTTTAGAAGCCTTTGAGATATACAAACACAAACTCAGGGTACCTTTAATGAATGAACAACTTGAGCTCAGTAATTCTCCGTTACTGGAAGTATTAGATGTTTAATTATGATTATTATTATTATTTTATCTAGTTACCTATTTTGTAGCTACCTTAGCGACGTGTTTGTTTATAATTATATTACCTTTGATAATGACAGCATAGCTGTCGAAACAATATTGTCAGGTTATATTTTAATAAAACTGTGAAACTTTTAATAATCTTTATTTATTTCAAGAACGTAATTAGCTACAACGGGAAAAATACAAGGCCCCATTAACGTACCGAGAATTTGTTTGTAATAAGAGTTGTTCAACATGAGAAAATTAGACTCAAAGATAAAATTAAGAATTTTAATAAGTGAATTTAACTCAAGTAAACAGTGACCGAAAATCGAGTCCCAGTGTCTCCTGATACTGTCAGTAACGACAGATAAAGATAAATTAGTGAACAAAGAAACAACATCAAAGCTGACTAATATGTCACCTTCTGGGAATTGAAAACAATTTATGAATTCACTGAAAACAAAAGAATTTTTTACTTATAAATCATTAGAAGTGTCATAGGGGTTGGTCAGAATATCTGAAAGAAACTGAGCAGAATGGTTTATCAAGGAGACTATAGGTCTCATCGATAAAGTGGGTTTACGAACTTTTGGCAATGCATGTTTAATGTTTAAGTTATTGTTTTTGTAGCCTGTTCAGTTATTGTTATTAAGAGCACTACATTTAATGCAGCTACATTATATTATTTGATTACTGACTGATGAATACTTCAAATGTCATAGAATTGTCGGACTCCCGATAAGGGATAAGTGTATAACTGTCACAACTCAATATGGGTGTGTATGTCAAATAAGAATGTCATAATAGTTATTTATGTATTAAGGGCATAAAGATGCTTTTATGGCCAGAAGCGTTATTTTAGCCCGAAGCGTTAACCGAGGGCTACGAAAAGGCTGCAGGGCCATAAAAGCAAGTTATGCCCGCTATACATACACTATTTTATGCACAGATTAAGTTTTTATCTCAAATCTATTTTGGTGTAAAAAATATAATTAAATGACTACGTAGGTACATCAAGCCGCCGTGCGTATACGAAGTACGTTACGATAGTTACTATTCCAAAATATTTAATTTCAGCTTATTATCATTGGTGATAAGTTTACAAATTATATTAAGAACCAATCAAGTTCTACAAAAAACATCCCCGACATTTAATTGACGTTTCGTTATTGCCCATCGGACCGTAAAGAGACCCTTGGACCATAAAGAGACGGTTATGTTTAGATGAGTCTAGCAATAATAATCTAAATATAATGTGTCTGTGCATAAAATGCATTAAGAATTGATTAGTACTATTATAACCATGCCAGTGTGTCGTATGAAGTCAAGTATTTGTAGTGGTAACAACCAATGTATTTGTAGTGATGTGGTGTGGTTGTTATCACTACAAATATACTACAACATTATTCTGCAGCCCCATACGGTGTTTCTGGCGTTTCAGTCTCCGACTTTTTAGTATTATTTCCCATAGTAACAAAAAAGTCTTCATACTCTTTAGACGTAATTCTGTTTTGAAGGTGAATAAAGTGATGATACTGTAATCGACCAGTGTTTAACGAGCACTTGTATTTTCAAAAGAACTTAAAAGTTTATTAGGGCGTCCATCTGTTAATTTGCCGTCTGCCTGAGTATGTGGTTTTTTGGAATTTCAGGATTTTGATTTTAGATACGGATAGAGCGTCAAAAATGTAGGAACGCTAACTTTCTACCTCTTAAAGAATACCCTTAAAGTGGCGGCTAAAGTGAAAAAATTTTAAAATGCATTTGAAACCTTTACTACATACAATGCTGAACCTACTTACCTCTAAATTAACAAAACACGCTTAATTTTACAAAAACTCCAAGAGTTTCACAATTTTAAAATTTTAACGTTCAGAAATTGATGGGTTTTTATTAATAAATGTTGACGTAATAGCCTAACCAAGTTATAAATTTTAGTTTTAAGTTTGTTCTGGCAATGTAGTTTGCGCATTCTCAACTGGTTGTAGCTTGAATTTTGCTCGTTATGGCGGTAGTTAACCATGAGGGAGACCATTTTTGATTACTATTGCTGTCCCGTCATGGTTGGTACTAAACGCGGATGGTTAGTAAAGTAGATGAGTGAGATGTGGAATGTTAATTACAGTTCTTTCAGTGAAGGAAGTTTCCGATATGAGAATCATATATCAATTAAATTAGTTTGAATAACTTTAATCAGCTCTTGTTGGTGAATTCGTTAGAGTTCCAGACAGCAGTACGTACAGTAGAGTGTCACGAACGGAAATATTTACAATTCAATATTATATACAAAACGTGCAAGGCCACACTCAGTTGCCCGCGATAGTTAAGCAGCTGCAGTCTCACAACTGCGAGGTCTTCTAAGAAGCGCTCGCGCTTCGCCCACAACTGCATTAGTTGGCATGCAATATATCCGCCTACTTACTCCGTATATGCGAGGCAACCTACACGGTTTGCAAGCAGGTGCACATTCCTTAAGGAGAATCTACAACACTTCCGCACAGCTGCAGACTCGTGCCAGGCACCAGCAGCGAGAATGCAAACTACCCACAAGCCTGCAACCAGGAAGCATGAACTTCCTCAGTTTCATACTAAGAACTCCAACCTACTGATTCCTACTACAATGCTAATTACTTCCTCGTTAAGCAGTATATAACCAGCTTGCTTGAGCTATTCAAACCAGTCAGTGAAGTTGACTCCAACACTACATCTACAAGCAAGCTAGTGAGTACTCTTTAAATTATGTAATGCTTAGTTGCTTAGTTGAGTGGGCTGCGCTAAACGCCCACTCTCTGCGAAATTATGGGAAGTTGTGACCAGGCTACCCAAGCTTAATTGTAGAACACCAGGAGGTTATCTCCTACGCTTAGTTTGTAGACCTAGTGCTAGAACAGGGTAGGTTCCGACCTTCCTCTTGATTGTATTAGTTTACATGTAGTCCTCAAGAGGACATGTACGTCCTCACGATGTATTCTTTGTATGTATGTGAACCTTTTTTACTCTCTTATTGTTATTAGTATATAGTTGTTTTCTATGACTTGTGTTTAATTTCTCTCTACCTCTGACTACGTCCTCCACTCACGAAAACCCCACGTGGCATTGCAAAAACAGTCAATAAAAAGAAAACCGATGTGGGGTGTTTCCTCGTTGCTTCGGCGTCCGTAACTAAAGGTAAGTTTATATTGAAATTTCCCTTTGTTGAAAGGCTAAAGGTAAAAGTTATTAATGGAAGAAAAATTTAGTTATTAATAATCATTAATGAGATAATAGGCAGGAACTGTAATAAAGAGGAACAGTTTTTTGTTTATTAGTAGACATCTCGAAGACAAGGGTACATAAGGAAATAAGTAACAAAAACAATAAGTAGGGGTTTTCCCCCCTCTGCAGAAATTAAAATAGATTGGATAAAAACAGTTATGACGAAGCAAAAAGAATTTAAGAAGAAAATTAAATATTGTAAAACAGAACTTGAAAAGAAGGAAATAGAAATTCTACGCAAAAAAACAATTCGGAATGAACTGTAATTAAAAGGAAGTCACAAGGTTATTGAGATTAGGTGAGAATTGAACGGTCAGGTTTAGCGAATATCGCTGCTATGAGTAGAGTCAAGGACGGAGCATACAGTATTACAATGCAACCGCCTGAGCGAAGATGCAGTAAGCAAAGGACTAGGCACCACTTAAATGGAAATCTAAGGACCAGTCGATTTTGTTGATTTTTATACCATTGGATAGATAATGAAAAAACGAAAAATTCATATCATTGGCCCAACACGGAGAAATTCATAGGAAAGCCGCAATTCGGGATTTTAGAGCAACATAATTCCCATTTAAAATGTATTGCTGTCAATCAATTCGTCTCAACAATAGAATCTGATACTAACCCTGTCAGTGGCTCTAAAACTTTTTAAAATTTTGAACGAAACAATATAAGGTTTTAGTAAGTTTTGTTTTCTCAAGTTGCACATACTTAAATATTTCAAAATTTCATTGACATTGGTTTGACAATTTATTCTAACCTTTTTTGAATAAATATTCAAAAATAAATAGCCTTTCTTGAAGTAAATTCTCATGAAAGAAATCGAATAAGGCCTAAATAGAAATCAGTAGGTATTTACTGATACAAACATGCAGTTTTTGTAATTGTCTATTGTAAAAAGTAGATTTTAAACTACAATTTGTGTATTTTCTTTTTATTTTTAGTTATTGTATTAAGCAGAATGTAACTGAATTTAAATCAATTGAAGATATAAAAATATTGCATACGGAAAGGTAATTGCGTATAATAATATTACAACTATTTTAGAAACCAATGATTTAAATAAATCATTTTTCTGCTAATGGCATTATTGTCAAAATTATTGAATTGTATGCTAGTAGTGCTGTTGAAAATCGACAATATCCATTTTTAACTCATTCTATTTAATACAAGTTTTGTAAGATGCAGTATTACGTTTGTGAACGAGAAGGACGTCCAAAAGAATTTAAACGTTTCAGTAATTTAGATATTTATCTAGAATATCAACAACGGATCGGTTAAACAATGGATTACAACCCAGAGATATCGACAGAAATGATGACGTTTTATTATTCATGCAAATTGCCACACACTTAAGTATAGAACCATTGATGTGGATGTAGGTGATGAAGACAATCTCAAATTCAACTGCATAGTTCAAAGACGAAATAAATATTTTATATACAATAGGCAAAAATTACTCGGGAAGCGCTCTTTGAAGTAAGATTGGAAGTTTACTCTTACAAGGAGGACCTTCTTTATTTCCAGAAATGGGTTCTGCATGAAAAGACATGTTCCCCAAAATATCGTCGATCAATTCAGCACATCTTATTGTTTTCACTAGGGCTATCATATGCTGAAACCTGTATTAGTCGTCGCACCTGATGGATATATTTTAGACGTTCACAGACTGTATTTTTCTGATTATAAAAATAACAATGCAGCTTTATTAAGAACACCACATGAGAATAGAAGACGATGTGAAGATACAGAACGGCTATGTAACTAGTTGGTTACATAATGATGATATACTAATCATTAATACAAAAGCTACAATGAAATAAATACCATACACAAATATGTACTTAGTTTAAAATCAACTTGTGCAAAGCTGTAAATCTTTTACCCTATTTTTAATTTTAGAAGGATTTTGCTTCTAAATCTGTGGTATGTAGCCACGTTCAATGTTGGCTACCATTTTAATGTATCCCACTTTCATCTAAATGTGTAAAAAATTATTGTTTCAATACTTAATAAATACTGTACCTAAATAGTTTTTAAAATTTTATTTTTATGTTTTAATATGTAGTTGTTCTAAAAAGAACAACTGTTAATACAATCTGCTTACATTTGGGTATTTTATAGAACGATACAACGTAGTTCTTCCCATTTGATAATCTAAATCTTGTTTAGCATAAGGAAATAAATCATTTGAATAAGTAAAGTGTGGTTTCTTTTTATGAAAATTGCAGTTTTTCCTTGATAACTCTTCATTTAAGAAGCGTACATATCCCATAGAATAAAAGCATGTAAGCTATATTACATGAAATCAGTACTTACTGAAATTATGCTTGCAGGTTTAGTAAAATTAGAAGTTTCTTTTTATTTTTTGCCTCTTGTTCCTGCCCCAATAAAATTATTATTCGATATTTTTCATGTGTATTTATTTCAAGGAACCCTATTTATTTTCGAATATTTATTCCAAGAAGGTTAGAATAAATTGTCAAACCAATGTCAATCAAATTTTGAAATCTTTAAGTATGTGCAACTTGAGAAAACAAAACTTACTAAAACCTTATATTGTTACATTCAAAATTTTAAGAAGTTTTAGAGCCACTGACAGGGTTAGTATCAGATTCTATTGTTGAGACGAATTGATTGACAGCAATGCATTTTAAATGGGAATTATATTACTCTAAAATCCCGAATTGCGGCTTTGCTAGGAATTTCTCCGTGTTGGGCCAAGGATATGAATTTTTCGTTTTTTCATTATCTTTCCAATGGTATAAAAATCAACAAAATCGACTGGTCCTTAGATTTCCATTTAAGTTGTGCCTAGTCCTTTACAAGAGAGGGAACGTAAGAGAAAACATTAATTAACTGTCGGCGTCGCGTCGCATGTGCTAATTGAATATCTAACACGAGGGAAAATATTCATATACGATTGAAAGCGTTCAACATACATAATTTAAAATTAATACTAAAAATAAAGAAAAGGGGCAATTTAAATAGATAAAAATATTCATAATGGGCTTTAAAATTAGATTTAAAATCTTGCGAAAAAAGAAATAAAACTGGTTTTTAAAAGATTAATTTAAAATTATAAAAGGAAGAAATGCATTGCCGAAATAGGACATAACTAAAATTAATCTGAATATCGTTAAGGTCAAAAATTTTTTTTACGGAAAAAATTGCTAAAATTTATAGTGTGTTGTTTGAACTTCAATATTAGTATGCTATTAGATTTTAAATGACTTGAGAAAAAAAACTCGAAAGAGAAATGATCGAAGCTAACAAAGAAATAAAAACGGGGTTTCTTTTAACAGGAAAATGTCACTGCAACATCGCGGGGTAAGTAAAAAGGAGACGTCATTATTAAAGGGAAAAAACGTGGTACTGCTAAGTCCGCATACGAGAAAACAAAAGAAAAGAAAAAATGGGACACTTAGAGTGTTTAAAAGAAAACTCGTAGGGAAAGTAAATTGGAGGGAGAACCACGGGTCTCTCCATTATTAAGGTGATAAGAATACGAAGGGGTAGGCCGGTAGAAAAGCACGGTTATCTACCATAATTGGAGTGGTTTAAAATACCAAAAGAACTACACGGGGTCAAGTATAACGAGGGTGTGAAAGAGTACCTCGGAGAGAAGCACAAGTGGAGTGGTTTAAAAAAACTCATAGGAGAAAAAATAAAATGAAGCGAAAATATGAAAGGGTTATCCGGAAACGAGCACGGCCTCCACCACAATTCCACATGGGGTTTTCGTGACTGGAGGACGTAGTCAGAGGTAGAGAGAAATTAAACACAAGTCGTAGAAAACAACTATATACTAATAACAATAAGAGAGTACAAAGGTTCACATACATACAAAGAATACATCGTGAGGACGTACATGTCCTCTTGAGGACTACATGTAAACTAATACAATCAAGAGGAAGGTCGGAACCTACCCTGTTCTAGCACTAGGTCTACAAACTAAGCGTAGGAGATAACCTCCTGGTGTTCTACAATTAAGCTTGGGTAGCCTGGTCACAACTTCCCATAATTTCGCAGAGAGTGGGCGTTTAGCGCAGCCCACTCAACTAAGCAACTAAGCATTACATAATTTAAAGAGTACTCACCAGCTTGCTTGTAGATGTAGTGTTGGAGTCAACTCACTGACTGGTTTGAATAGCTCAAGCAAGCTGGTTATATACTGCTTAACGAGGAAGTAATTAGCATTGTAGTGGGAATCAGTAGGTTGGAGATCTTAGTATGAAACTAAGGAAGTTCATGCTTCCTGGTTGCAGGCTTGTGGGTAGTTTGCATTCTCGCTGCTGGTGCCTGGCACGAGTCTGCAGCTGTGAGGAAGTGTTGTAAATTCTCCTTAAGGAATGTGCACCTGCTTGCAAACCGTGTAGGTTGCCTCGCATATACGGAGTAAGTAGGCGGATATATTGCATGCCAACTAATGCAGTTGTGGGCGAAGCGCGAGCGCTTCTTAGAAGACCTCGTAGCTGTCCGCGCACATGGCTCCAAGTTGTCGGCGGTGAGACTGCAGCTGCTTAACTAGCGTGAGCAACTGAGTGTGGCCTTGCACGCTATATTTCACGAACGGAAGAGAAGTTGAGTTTTGTATATAATATTGAATTGTAAATATCTCCGTTCGTGACAAGAGTAACAACAACATTTCAATATATGTCACATTTTTGTATATTTTTTCAATATATAGCCTTAAAAAGTACTAGTAGTTTCATATATATCCCTAGAAATCTGCGGGGTGGGGTATCAAAGATAACTTGAAAAGACGCCAAATTAACATGTTTGTAAAACTAAAACTGTGAAATTAACGTCTAGCATATGACGGTCATTTTTCTGATACCTTAGAAAGTCATCTCGACGTCATATTTAGGTCGCTCAGTGACCAGTTTTTCACGAGCCTTAGGTACACCTGGGTATCTTCTTCCACTACAATTAAAATATTTTCTTTTTTTGGAGTTTCGTAATATCACATAGGGGGTTTGATATAAATGAATTATAAAACAGAGATTTACATATGTTTTTGTACTTTGCGTTCACAATGGGCTCATTGTGACACCGAAAACGATTTCATAATAGAGGCTATTATAACATCGTTTTTGGAGACTTATTTGTTTTGTAAGATTGGCAACATTTGTTTTATATTACATATAAACACATTTAATCTTGACACATTCTATCCTCACAAAACGCGAAAAGTCATTTTATAGTGTTACCACATGTTAAACGCAAAAATCACTAGATTGTAATGCAATGCTTTTAATAGCTTGAATTTACAATTTCTATAAAATTAATGGCGCAAAGTACAAAAAATAGTATATTATACTTGTTTTATTAGACGTATTGTAGCACTCGTTCCTTTGGAACACTCCTGGCTTCTCTCGTCGTGTCCCAAACAACTCGTGCTACAATAGACCGTCTTATACAACTCGTATAATAATATACTATTTAAGTTTTATATGCAGATTTTAAATCTGCCATAATTTTCGAATAATATCGTTGTAGAAACGAAATTGCTAATATTTGGTATCAAAAAACTGATGCACTACCACATTTTGCAGTTTGTGACTATCAATATTATCTGAATGAAGTACGAGGGGAGTTTTTAAAGTTATCTTTATAGTTATGAAAACAACGAGTTAGAGAACAGATAAAATTTTATTTTTCAACATAAGACCCATTAACGCTAACACACTTATTCCAGTGTTCTTCTAATAACGCTATGCCTTCGACAAAAAACTCTTTTGGTAATTCTGCTAAATATAACTCCACACCGTTTTTCAAGTCATTATTCGATAAAAAGCGACGCCCTCTCAAGTGTTTTTGAGTTTTGGAAAAAGATTATAGCCAGAGGAGGCGAGACTGTAAGGTGTACTTCTTGAACAATTAGTGCTTTATGCACCCTGCAGTTGTCGTGGAGAAGCAGAGTTTTCTGAGCATAACTGTGGGGTCTTTTGTCGCGTATAGCCGCTTTCAAGTTCCTAATTGTGTCTTTGTAGACATTTCCCGTTATTGTAGTCCCTTTTGGCATATACTCAATTAAGAGAATTCCCTCCGCGTCCCAGAAAACTCTGGCCATCACTTTCCCTGCAGAAAATTGCGTCTTCGCCTTCTTGGATGGAGAGCCCTTATGAATCAATTGCATGGACTCTTGTTTCGTAGGAGGGTCCCAGTGGTATATACAGGTCTCGTCTCCGGTTATAATTCTATAGAATAAGTCTTCATCTTGGGCTAAAGCAGTCAAATTCTCCTCGCAAAGCTGTCGTTTACACAGTTTTTGTTGACTGAGCAGCCTGGGAATCCATCGTGCCGACACTTTGCTCATTCCCAAATCTTCGTGTAGAATTTTAAAAACACTCGTTTCTGATATTCCCATTTCTCTAGCAATAACTGAAACTTTTACACGGCTGTCAGTCAACACCAAATATTCAACTTTGTTGATGATTTCTTCAGTTCGTGCTTCCAGAGGTCTTCCACACTTTGGGTCATCATGAATGGATTTCCTGTCCCATTTAAACTGCTTGCACCAATATTTGATTTGGAATAGGACGGACTATTTTCTCCTTACACTGCCACCATTCTCCCATGGATATTCTCCGGGCTACTGCCTTCTTTCGTTAGAAATTTCATAACGCTTCTATATTCAAGCTTCAAATCACTCATTTTCGCTTCTTTAAATGACTTTATATATAAATGACAAATGTTAAGCGATTGGAATTAAACTTGGAGATGACACTATAAAATGTCACAGCAACTTGACATAAGAAAATTGTCGCGGTAGTACGTATATTGTTTTCATAGCTAGGTAGATAACTTAAAAGACTCCCCTCGTATATTCCAACAAATGAAAAAAAAATCTATTTATTAAAATACTATCCTGTTGGACTTTAAGAATAAAAATAAGAAAATGTATGAACTATCACCTGATAGCAGAAGTAAAGATAGTTTTGAAATTTATTAAGAACACTGTATCTTTATCTATGATGCATTTGCCAACATTTCTACCCTCCAAAGCTATTTCTTCTTTTAGCTCATAAATTTCTGGCACAGTTTTTGTACTTTTAAATATTCTCAAAGAAAGAAAGCAAAAAGGGAGCAAGTCAAAAACACCTGAAAAAAAATTCTGAAAACAATAGTGCCGCTAATACAAAATATTTTAACAAAAGAAAATTAATGGTATAATAGCATGTGCCTTGAAAAACAATACATCACAAGCTTAGACAGTTTTAACTGTTTGATTTGTAATCATGACACAAAAGAACTATGAAGCGGCCTACAAATCTTTACACGAAAATCTAACTTCGAAGAAGTCAGATGTAGTAAAGCACTTTTTAAAACTGACAAAAAAAGATTGACTATGGAAGCAAGGTACTTTATCTCTAGAAGAAGGGCAACGTGCACTGGAACGCATTACAGTGAGTAAGATGGAAAAATGTTATCGTGAGCTAGGGCGTAAACCAAGTTTTTACAAAAATACTGAACAAAAAAATTATAATCCATAAATATAACTATAAGACACAGACGAACAGTAATTGGAAAACAAATGGTAAAAAACACTTAAAAGCCAATAAAGATGTTATTGATATTTAAGATGCTAGTCATATTTTATGGCTGTAACAAGTTTGCGTTACAAGTTATTATGTATTCCAAAATATAAATAAATTTGTTGAGGAACACCACAAAAACAAAAAAATCTTATTCCGGCCTGATCTAGCTTTAGTCCACTACGTGAAAGATTCTCTAAACCATACATAGGAAAATAATAGTATATTAAAGAACAAGTTTTTTCTACTTTGCGTTTATATCAAGGCTCATTCAGAACCGAAAGTAATGCTGAACTAGCTCATTTGAGTTTCGAATTAGAACTAGTGTAATTTAGTTTTTCGAGGTTGTCAGTCATGAACCAAGACAAATGAAATGTCATTGAAATCATTGTTAAATTAAAATTTGAATTTTCAAATGTCGAAATTTGACATTTATCGATTGTTGGTACCAACCACGATAAAATTCCCCAAATTTTAAAAGTGCGAATTTTTATTTTAAAACGGATAAAATTAGTAAAAAAGAGGTGCAAAGTACAAAAAATAGTACTGGGTGCCCAAAAATGATTTTCATCTAGTCGCCTGTGAATTTCCCATGTAAAATAAAAATTGCCGCTTTTTGTTGTTACATAACCTCAAAATGATAACTGACATTTGATTGACAGATCAAATTAGTTTGACAGATCAAATTAGTTCAAACTTAAAGAATAGAGTGGCACAGAAAAATTAACATAAAAAAAATTTCAAAGGTAACTAGATGAAAATCATTTTTGGTCACGTCGTATAAAGAACTCGTTTTATAAGACATTTATTGCACTCCCTATTGTGCAAACTAGCATTTGTGCAATAAATCATGTCGTATAATAGTATATTAAAGAACAAGTTTTATACGACATGATTTGAATAACAACGACATGATTTCAATGACATTTCATTTGTCATGGTTCATGACTGACAACCTCGAAAAACTTAATTACACTAGTTTTAATTCGAAACTCAAATGAGCTAGTTCAGCACTACTTTCGGTTCTGAATGAGCCTTGATATAAACGCAAAGTAGAAAAAATAATTTAGGTCCAAAACGATCAGAACAGTCTAAATGTTTCCTAATTGCGACCAATTGATACTTTTTGGGCCTGCTTCAAGCGGAAGGTCTATGTTAACAGACATACCAACCAAAACCAATTGAAGATCTAATTAATAAGGTAAAAAAGAAATGGAAAAATCGAATACACAAAATTCTCAACAGGCCCTGTCCAGTCAAATTAGAAAAAATAGCTGAAAGTTGAAGTAAATCCGTGGATTTTTGCATAGGGCTTCCTTGTGGGTTGTTAAACAACCCCGTAAAAGTCAACACCTGTAGGTGGTGAGCTCGAAGAGATAATGGGGGTAAACCACACCCCCAAAAGGTTTTTGTCGTTTTTCTCGGAATCTATTAGCATTATCGAGATGAAGGAGGTTGGTCAGTAGAATACGTTGGTAAAGTTTCCCGAATAAAATATCACGTGCTATAATTTTTGTAAAATAAAATTTGGATGTATTACTATATTTTGTTTCATTATCCATACATTAAAAGTCTACCAATCTATTTGTGGGGGAATACCTCATCCAAATATTGTTCGACAGGAACTGCAAAATTATGTGGCACTTCACTTTGTTGCGCATCACATAATATAATTATGTACCATTATTCCATACTGTTGCCGATTGGTATATAAATTAGTTCTTACTACCCTTGGAATTATTTAGTATAAAAACTCAATAAAATTTTTTATTTCATGGCTGCTTCTCTTGTCTTAGATTCAAGAAAACTATATATATTTTTTATTTCCAGGTAATTACAATGAGAAACATAAAAGTATTTAACGTGGAATCTTTGTGGATACTACTTGGACAACTATCTGTGGCGTATATGAATCCAAGATGTTATTGGAGGTCGAGCTCTTGCAGCACTTTGAAATGTGTTGAAGTAAATGCAAGCTATTTGGAATCAACACTACCCGACATGCATCAAGGAAACAATAATACCTACAACTACGGATACACTGAAAATGCATGTGTTAATTTGGATGTTAGTGATTCGAATGTAGACACTTTAAAAAACGAAACGTTATCTGTTTATCATCCCTACGAGTACAAAGAAATACACATGAGTAATGTTAATTTGGCAAGTATTGATGGAAATGCTTTTGGGAAATTTGAAACCCTGCAGATGTTATTCTTGGAGCACAATAAGCTGGAAACGATTAATATGGTTGATGGATTGAAAAAATTAATGATGTTAGATATGAGTAACAATAAGATTAAAACCATTGGGGAATCCAGTCTACCTAAAATCGATACGCTAGCAGTTTTAGATTTAAGCTATAATAAGTTAGTAACATTAGATAAGTTGTTATGTAATTTTGAAAATTTAGAAGAATTGAATTTAGAAAGTAATAATCTAACTGAAGTGGGATATTACTTTAAATGTAACAAAAAATTAAAGACTTTAAGCTTGGCTTATAATCAGATAAAAGAAATTAGTACCGAAGATTTTCTGGAATTATCAGAATTGGATAGTTTGAGACTGAATGGCAACTATCTCATAACATTTCATGGAAGTGTATTTAAAGTGCTTACTAAACTTTCACGTTTAGATCTATCCGAGAACAAAATTCAAAGAATAAATGCAACATCGTTTACTGGTTTGAGCATGTTGGGTCACTTGTCTCTAGATGAAAATAATATAACAAGTATTGAACCATACTCATTTATTGATTTGAAAAGGGCAAATTGGATAGAGTTATATAATAATTATGGTCACTTACATATTATAAAATCTCATACGTTTAGGGGGCTAGAACACGTGTGGAAGTTAAACTTAGATAAGCAATCCATTTTGAAGATAGAGAGTGAAGCTTTTGTTGGAATGCCTATTCTAAAATATTTAGAGTTAAATGATAACAAAATTTGGGAAATCGATGAGAAAGCGTTTAACGGTCTATCGAGATTACAATGGTTATCTTTACGTAATAATCGTATATATCCAACACCAAACCTATTCTTACCGCTAAAGGACCTTAGTTATTTATCTTTAGCTGGAAACCCGTACCATTATTTAGGTACAAATAGTTTTTCTGGTTTGGAAAACTTACACTATTTAGAACTAAAAAATTGCTCAATTAGTTCAATATCACCTGGAGCATTTTATGGACTTAAAAGTCTAGGACTTTTATCACTGGAAATAAATCATATTACAATCTTAGAAGCGGACGTGTTTACAGGAATGCCAAATCTGCGCACTTTACTTTTAGAATACAACAGAATTAATCACATTAACGAAAATGCTTTTTATGAACTTGATAATCTCGATAGGCTGACTTTAAGGAATAATAGTATAACTACTTTAGTAAAATACAGTTTTAAAGGATTGAATAGTTTAATTGTCCTTAATTTAACTAAATTGAGTATTAATTCTTTAGAAGGAGAAGTTTTTGATTTATATAACGTAACAGAAATAGATTTAAGTTATAATGAAATTAAAATTATTAAAAAGAAGACATTCTATGGCTTACCTAATCTGAAAAATCTAAAATTGGAAGCTAATCAGATATCAACTGTAGAAGCTAATGTCTTCGAAGGATTAGATCAGTTACAATCTTTAAATATTCTAAATAATCCTATTGAATCTTTGGCATCAGATGCTTTTAATGGATTGTTGAAATTAAAAAGCCTGAATTTGTCTTATCTAAATATAAGTACCATAGAAAGTGGGGCCTTCAATGGATTAGACAGCGTACATTCTTTAGCCCTAATTAACAACGATATTAGAGTTTTAGGAAGCAAAGCTTTCAAGGGCTTATTAAATCTTAAAGAACTGTTTTTAAGAGACAATGGTATTTCTGAAATAGAGGCGTTTGCTTTTGATGGAATGAATACAGTTGAAGTTCTAGATATTGCTGGAAATAATATTACCGTTTTGAGAAGTAATGCATTTAACGGTTTAAATGGAATAACACAACTTAACCTTAGCAGCCTCAACATCGAATCTATCCAATCAGGTGCTTTTATGGGTCTTGATAGAGTGGTAATTCTAGATTTAACAAAAAATAAGATAAGATTTATTGCCAGTCATTGCTTCCTAGGCCTACCAAATGTAAATAATTTGCTTTTGAATGATGGCATAAAAGTAATAGATGAATATGCTTTTAGTGACTTAATTAATATGATTCGTTTGCAAATAGTAAACGCAGACGCCTTGAAAATAGATAGTAATGTTTTTAGTGGCATGGCTAGCCTTGTGTTTGTAACTATTAGTGATTCTCATATCAGTGTTATCAATTCTGACGCCTTTCACAGTGCAAGCAGGTTGGAAACAATCTCGTTTATAAATTGTACCGTTGACACCATAGAAAAAAATGCATTTTCGGACTTGGAAAACGTTGCAATTAACAGTTATATTCATTCAGGTAGCTATGTCTTTTCTCGTATGTCAATTAAAAAGCTAAACCCAGGAGCATTTAAAGGTTTTAAACTCTATGTGGAATCACAAAATTATCATATCCGCACATTAATGGATTTTTCAAATAACAAACTATCTGTTATATACGCTAATTCGTTTGAAGGATTGGATCTATTAGACGCACTTGATCTTAATACTAATAACGTAAAAACTATTGAACCATCTGCTTTTTCTCAGTTAAGGTTGTTAAAGAACCTAAACTTGGCACATAATCATTTAGAACGTATTTCGTCGGAGACACTTGAAGGTCTGTCCGAACTAACCAACTTGGATATAAGTTATAATCAGATAGCTGATATTCGGACCTTATCGTGTTTGCCCAAATTACAACGCTTGATTATTAGTCATAATAAAATAACAATTCTACACGAAAATGCTTTTTACCACCAGAAAAACTTGTACTCAATAGATTTAAGCAATAATCAATTATCCAGTTTGCCTCAAGGTGTTCTAAAAAATCTTCCAGGTTTAAAATATTTGTATATTTCCAATAATAGACTCACAACATTCGATCCGTTAGAATTTTCTACACAAAAACAGTTACAAGTGCTCTCAGTGGGCTCGAACTATATTTCAAAATTTCAAATTGCTTTATTCCTTAAAGTTACACCTAAATTAAGGTTTTTGAATATAACATATAACAGTTTCAGTTGTATAGATTTGAGAGATATCTTACACACTCTCTACATAAATAAGATTCTTTACGCTAAAGAACAAGAAGAAGACGCTATTTACAACATGAATCAAATTAATGGTGTCTCATGCGCGGAAATAGATTCTAAACCATTTCCTACCCAACTTGACGTTTCAAGATTAGACCATCTGAATAGCGACACTAAATTGGGAGTATTTGAAATACTTTTGATTGTTATTGTGGTATTAATTTGCGCGGGGAAGCTACTTAGTATAGGCAAATACTTTTATCAAAAGAATAACAACGTTAATGGCAATAATGATAACATACAGTTATTAAATGCAGTTTTATAATATAGTAGTATGCATTCAAAGATCAACATGGCTGTGCTTATAATATGTAACACAAGTACTTTTAGTTTTAGTTGATATGAAATATAATATATATTATGTAATTAGGAGATCAAGCGATACTTTAAATCCGAGAAGATGTATTATAACGCTGAGGCGCCAGCCGAGGAAACGGAATTATTTTAAATGAAATCCTTTTTGTAACATTTCAACTTGCATTCGTTTAGTATCAAGAGTATTGCGATAGCCACCCACACGCCGCCACGCGCGGTACACAATCTGCATAAGCCTTGAGAATAATTTATACAGTTTGAATCTCATTAGAATAATTTATACAGTTTGCATATCCTTGAGAATAATTTATACAGTTTATATCTCATTGGAATAATTTATACAGTTTGTATCTCATTAGAATAATTTATACAGTTTGCTCATCTGTATTCTCATTATGTATTCATGTGTTCTTCGTATCCCACTTAATTTATTCAATTATTCAGTAATATTTCCTCGTCCAGCAGTATATAACCAGCTTGCTTGAGCTCTTCAAACCAGTCAGTGACCATGGCTCGAATACTACAAGCAAGCTGGTGAGTACCTTTCAATTATTTTATGCTTAGTGCTTAGTTGAGTGGGTAGCGCTTAAACGCCCACTCTCTGCGAAATTATGGGGAGTTGTAACCAGGCTACCCGGCTTAGTTATAATTACTAGGAGTCTAGCTCCTACGCTTAGTTAGTAGATTTAGTGCTAGAACAGGGTTGGTTCCGACCTCCCTTTGATTGTACTAGTTTTGGAGGACATATACGTCCTCACAATATGTATCAATATGTCAACATGTGTGTACTCTCTGTACTCTGTGTACTTTTGTACTCTCTTTATTGTCTTTAGTATATAGTTGTTTTTTACAACTTGTGTTTAATTTCTCTCTACCTCTGACTACGTCCTCCAGTCACGAAAACCCCACGTGACAATAATATCTTCGAGGATTTAAAGAAGCTTGATCTCCGTATTGCATAAGTTGTTTTATTTTATTTCGTATTTCAATCCTAATTTCTCCCTTTTAAAATTCATCCGAATTTATTGTATAATGAAGCAAGTTACCTTGTCTGTGTCATCATACGCGTAACCAAGGAGATAAAAAGCAGCATGTCACGTGTGGCTGTTATGCAACATCAAATGATTTTTACGTTGCCAACAACAACGGAGATCAAGAACGTCTTGAACTCCGGTGTCATTGACAACGGAGATCAAGTTATACTTTATTTTACTAATTGTAGTATATAAACAATTGTTTGAAATACGAAATGAAATAATAATTATATTTCACATCTAAGATCTATCGTATACAATTATTGTCTACAATAGCTGTCGTTGGTTTACGTTCTGTAAATGAGGGACGATTTCTTCAAAGATAAAGATCTGGAAGTGTATCAAGTGCAGCAGAATGTAAGGTATTGTTAATATTTTACCTATTTTTATAGAGATATTTGTTATATTTAAATATAATTAAGAACTTTCAGTATTGCAATGTTTAATTATGATTCTAAGATGAAAATTGGTAAAGTAATTTGCTAAAAGAATAAAAATATTAATGAAGTATTGTAAATTTTCTTTTTCCCTTGAAATTCCTTTTCGATGTGCCAGTGTGCCATAGTATAAGAATAGTACCTATATTGTGTTACAATTGCAGAAAAGTGCCAATTTCTCCCGAGTGTGAAATTGGCGTTTTTGCCCCTGTTACACACACGACCACAAAAAAAGTAATAAAACACCAAAACATAAAACATAAACATAAACAAAGTAGACATAAAATTTTAAAGATAATTTAATTTCAGTCAATCTAGTAAAGCTAAAAAATCATAGGTATGTTTTTAAAAATAATGTTTTATAAACAATCACAATTCAATTGCCAACGTTATTGTTCAAAGCAAACTTTTAAAATTATGGTTTTAAAATACAAAACAAAATAGACTATAACCAATATAATAGTTAAACAAGATGCCATCTTTTTCTGTCACTTACACCTGTATAGCGCTATCTTTTATCTAACCCCTTTTCCGCGAAACGTATACTATGGCATGCATTAAGTGAAGGAAGAGTACTTTAGGGATACGCATCCTGCTTGCACTTGGAAATTATATAAATGAAATATTGCAAATTATAAAAGTTCTCATTGTTTTTATTATAATTTAACAATAATGAATATTATTAATAGATACTAACAATTATATAATGTTAAAAATTAATGAATTTTACCATAATTCAACAAGAATTATATAATAACTTTATATAGTAATAATAAATAAATTATGCAAAGTCTCCGTAAGTTAGCGGAACAAACTTCTCTTAGCAAGCAACCGGCCCAGGGTTCGATTCCCCGCCGAGGTGATAATTTTTCTATATGGATATGCATTCAAAATGTAATTTAATGTAAAACATTAATTAAACAAAATAAATTAATTCTTATCTAAAATTTATTTTTTTTATATTTCAAATAATTAATATTATAATATTGCGTGTGATGACATCTATGGCGTTTTAATAGAACTACAGATCGTGGGAAATCATTTCCCACGGACATTAATCACAGAAAATATTTTCTGTATGTATTTATCCTTAGCAACGTGTTTGTTTATCAATCTTATCTACCTTTGATAATGACACAAAGTGTCGAAACAATATTGTCAGGTTAAGATATTAATAAAACTTGTGAAACTTTAAATAATCTTTGTATTTATATTATATTTCATAATATATTTATATTTTATCTGCAAAATTGAGAAAAGGAGCAACTACTCTCAGCTACAACAAAAAACTGTTAATGTCTCTTGTGCTCTAGTAAGTCAATTTCCGTTTTAATTATTTCCATAATAATAATTTAAAAAGTGAAAATATTTTGCTTTTATTAAATCGTTTTATTTCAGAGTTATTACTCAGTAACATATTTTACACATTTTATCAAATGAGCCGACTAAGAAAGATATTTTTAACTTCAAATTGTGGACTGGTAAGTTTTTGTAAAGAATCCTCGACCACCTATTTCACTAAAGTCTTCGCGAATGTATCGCATACATTCACGCAATAGCATTTTTGTGTTAAATAAATAAATTTATAGAAGTAAGAGATTGCTATTCTGGAACGTGCAGGCAATGCACAATCAGAAGCAAGACTCCATTTTACTAGTAAATTACAACTTGTACCTATGTACCAGGGTCCTATTGAGATCAATCATGCAAAGCTGAAAGATCTTCAAGCTCTATGTGAAGTGTTATCCAATCGAAAACACCGTGGTTTTTATGATATTCTGGAGACTAATGGAGACCCAGGTGACATTGTCGAGGACGATAATAGCAGTGCTTACGAAGATTTTTTTCTTTCATGCTAGAGATATATTTTTTAAAATTTTTTAAATCTGTCAGACAGATGTATTCTAATTTTTTAATTCAAATATATGTATCTTATGTTTAATAAAACAAAATAACAAATTCGTTTTGCAAATTTTCGTCAAAAACCACATATTTTTGGATTATGTTTATGAGAATGTTTCATAAACTGCACATAGTTACAAATAACACTAATTTTGACCTTACGGTTAGTTTTAGGTTCTCCTAAAGGTTGTAGTTTTTTTTCGACAAATGCTGTTTTTGACATCAACCCTTCAATTACAATTAATATTTATTAAAAACTTAAAGAGAAATACATAAAAATTCTTCGATTTACTGAACATCAGTTTATTTGTCAAATTAAGGGCGATCTTTTCACCTCCTTGTAATTTCATTTGGCGGTTAATTGTCACAGATACAATTGTAACCATAGCAATTAGCTTCACATAAATTTACGAAGAAGTGAAAAGAGCTGTCCTAAATTACATAATTCTGTCAAATTTCGTGTTTTGTTAAATTGCCATTAGTGCAAATGGATCCAACCAATCAGGATCAATTCCCGCGTTGGCCCAACTCTTATAACTAATATAGAGGGACTCTATTGAAACTTGACATTAAAAAATATACAGAGTGTTACCAATCTATAAAATATATATAATCTTTGGGTTTATCTGTGATCGGGATCATCACGTTTCTTCTTTTTGCCTTTCGGGGGCCATTCTGGGAAGTTTGATTTAACTAGGCTAAATTTAAGCAAGCCCGTCTCTTTAAGTAACTGCTATAGAAACATCCACTACGTCCTATGAGGTTAGTAACATCTTATTATTTGATTTGTTTGTGCGTGAATGATTATTATAATGAATGTGTTACATTATATTCCATCTCGAAGTGCTAATTATCTCAAAGATAAATTGTCAACTTTGGAGGTGTCCGTCGCAGTTTGAAATTTAAATGCTTTCTTGCAGCATACTCTTGAATCTTGATTGTGTAAGCAGAAGTTATTTTGCTGGAGCTTTCATGGATGCACTGTGTGTTTAACTATTAAATATTGTTCAACAATATGTTAACACAAAGCACCTACAGTAGCTTTGTAACGATGATCATATGCTGTGTACATATAAGGTATGCCATGTATTTATTTTAAAGCATATAGAAGTTTGAAGTGATTTAAATGTCGTGTTGTTATAACTAATATCTGATTTTATTTACAGTAAGAAGAGGGGTGTTAATGTCATTTCACTGAGATAGCAAGAATAATTGTTGATGACAAAGTTGTTAGCATCAAGACTTAATAAAGGAAACACCTAATTGTGAATGTATAACATGTGCTTGTAAATTTTTGGTTAAAAGACAAATATCAAAATTACTTGCGTTTTTCTGCTACTAAAAATTATATGTAATATACTAAGTGGCTACAGCCACTTAATCAATCGAAATATACAATATATGCACGTAAATGTTAGTAAGCAACCATTTGAATGTAAGTGAAAATATAAATGCTCACCAATGAAAAGTTTTCAAAAGCACACCCTCACTCATAGTGGTGAGAAACCATTTGAATGTAATATTTGTAGTTATAAGTGTTCACGAAAAGCAAGTTTGAAAAGGCACATGCTCAACCATAGTGGTGAGAAACCATTTGGATGTAATATTTGTGATTATAAATGCTCTCAAAAGTCACATTTGAAAAACCACATGCTTACTCATAGTGGTGAGAAAGCATTTGAATGTAGTATTTGTAGTTATAAGTGTTCACGAAAAGCAAGTTTGAAAAGGCACATGCTCAACCATAGTGGTGAGAAACCATTTGGATGTAATATTTGTGATTATAAATGCTCTCAAAAGTCACATTTGAAAAACCACATGCTTACCCATAGCGATGAGAAACCATTTGAATGTAGTATTTGTAGTTATAAATGTTCACGAAAAGCAAGTTTGAAAATGCACATGCTCAACCATAGTTGTGAGAAACCATTTGGATGTAATATTTGTGATTATAAATGCTCTCAAAAATCACATTTGAAAAACCACATGCTTACCCATAGTGGTGAGAACCCATTTGAATGTAGTATTTGTAGTTATAAGTGTTCACGAAAAGCAAGTTTGAAAATGCACATGCTCAACCATAGTGGTGAGAAACCATTTGGATGTAATATTTGTGGTTATAAATGCTTGCAAAAAGCAACATTACAAATGCATATTCGCAGTCATAGTGGTGAGAAACCATTTGGATGCAGTATTTGTGATTATAAATGCTCTCAAAAATCACATTTGAAAAACCACATGCTTACCCATAGTGGCGAGAAATCATTTCAATGTAATATTTGTAATTGCAAATGCTTACGAAAAATAAATTTACAAAATCACATGCTCACTCATAGTGGTGAGAAACCATTTGAATGTAGTATTTGTAGTTATAAATGTTCACGAAAAGCAAGTTTGAAAATGCACATACTCACTCATGGTGGTGCGAAACTATATGATGCAGTGACAGCTGTTAAGTAATAAACAAGAGGATCATAATTTGTACGCATTGCAACATTGTTAATCAAAAACATTTTATTGCTTATAATAAAATATCGTTTATTATTTGTAGTAGTAGTTAAATTATTTATTTTTAATAGAATATTATTACATAAAATATACATTGTTTCCTTAACAACTAAATTCAAAATAAAATTCAGTCGCGGTATATTTATAAAGTTAAATCGAGGTCGCCTCTTGCTGGGGTTTGGTAAAGGCTAGAGGAATTTCGAATATCAAACAGGCGACGATAAGATTTCTCAAAAAATGATCACGGGCTAAAATTTCAGTTTACGGAAGTTTATTAAAATTATTCTTTTAACCCAAATAACAACTAGGTAGGTTCAAAATATGCTAATTAAGAATATATACTCTAATATTTATATAAAAATTATATTAGGGTTGTAAGGGATAGCAAGAGATACGCAAACGAAATATAAAAGGCGTTGTTATGATTATCACTTGCTGGCTCGCTTCCGTACCGGGCTCCCGTTTTTAATTTAAGCAATGGAACTCAATTCTGCCTACCTTTGAGGCTAAGGGTGATCCTCAATCGTCCACTCCAGTGTAGTTTTTTGTGGCAAGAGCAGCAGACATCGCTGATACCTAAAATAGTAAGATTAATTAAAGATAAAGGTCAGTGTAGATTTTTATACTTACATCTTAAAAAATCCTCTTGCTGTAAAGGCTAATATGTATGGCAGAGCCTTGGCCGTGCAAGGATCAGTGCTGTGTATGTAAAGCAGTTTATATGTATTAGTTTAAGTGTTGGTTTATTGGTTATTTATATTACATAATTGTTGATTAATCAGTGTTAGCGTTGTAAACGTTTTGGATCCAAACCGTGTTATTATTTATGGACGGTTGCCTCAAAAGTAACCTGAAAACCAAGCCTTTGATTTATATGTTTTTAGCTGATGTTATTAAAGTTACTTACCTACTTCCACATTTTGAAAAATTGGTGGTCGCGTTTAATAAATTCAATGACGCCTGCCACCCCTTCGGGTACCTACTCAAATATTTTGAATTTAAAGGCTCAAATGTAGGCAACTTAACACACGTCCATATTTACTGGTGTATTCGCACTTTTGTTATAATTTGTTGTGTTACTAAAGATTTATTTTTACCTTGCTGTTACTCCTAAATTTATTTATATTTAATTAAATGCATGAACTATTTTTTCGATTTTTTTTAACCCACGACCCCCACTGATTAATAAGCTAGCAGGCAAGTGAAACCTAAAAGATAAGGTTACATGCAGTATAGCATATTCTCTTTCAAATACACCATGCACTCTTATAATTGTTCTATAATACTGCCGTGCTTAGTAAATAAAAACGCCGTATCTGTAAAACAGCAACTTAAGAAATGTACCATATTTTTTACTAGCAATCATTAAGACTGCACATAGTATATTTCTAAAAAACAGTCTTTGCAGATACGGCATTCTAACTAATCACAGCAGAATAGTTTCATAAAGATAAAGTTTAAATAAGACTGCAACCATATGTTCACTGGATATATCTGAATTTCCAAGCTTTTTATTTAATCCACTTTGAATATTGAAATCTATTAGGGTTTTTTATAGGTATCCAATTAATATATTAATCTGTTAAAACAATTGATTCTATTCATTGGCAAACAAATTTTTACTATTAATGTATCATCAGTTTCTACACCAGTGACTTTTACAACACCGCAAGCAACTACAGCTTAAAAAGAAAGTTAAGACCTTACCTATTTGCTGCCTTGAGTTTTTAAAAATACACTTATTTTTGCTTTGGATCTATTCAGAAAAAATGAAATTTAATGGAGCGTTAACACTATGTTTTTCCTAAATGAATGCCTTGGGACCACATGTTTATCTAAACTTTTCTTCTTAAAACAACCAGGTAGGAATCATTTACAATATTATAAACACTTATTGTTCTGATTGATGGATTGATTGATTAAAACACCTCCGAGTTGCTTATTAACGCTTTTATTGCTTTATTTTAAACTTTAATTGTATAACATGAAAACACGTCCTACCCTTCTTAAGGCTAACAAACAACTGGCTTGTATTCGCTGTTCGTGGACAGCTTGCTGCGGGGTGCAGTATAGTATGGCGCGAAAAATTCATATTTGACTATTTGTGCTTGGCTCTAACATGCCGCCCACCTTGAAATCTCTTAAGAATTCAACATAATATACATAATAATACAGGTAAGTACAAGAAACAATAAACATGTAAATAATGTAAGTATAAAGAAAATGATTTTGATACAAGTTGTTACAATACTAACTAAACATATCATAATGTCTTTATGTTTCAGGTCTGTGGTTTTACCGTCACTGAGCGTTTATATCACTATCTGGCACTGGAAGCGCACAAATTTTACTAATTGCTCGTTTGATTACACCTTTACCGCACTTCACGGTCACTACACGAGTAACGCTGTCTTTTCCTGGGTGGAGTTCGATGATTCGTCCAATCTGCCATTTGGCTGGAGGTAAGTTGTCTTCCTTTACTAGTACCAGCATGCCTGGCTGTACATTGCTGATCGTTGATTTCCATTTTGTTTTCTGTTGGAGGTTGCTGATGTATTCCTTTGACCATTTATCCCAGAAATGTTGCAATAATTTTTGGAGATGTTGATAACGTTTTAGTCGATTGCTCGGAACGTCGAGATAATTTGAATCAGGGATTGAGGTAAGTGGTCTAAATATTAGGAAGTGTGCTGGTGTAAGAGGTTGATCATCATTTGGATCAGAGGATAGTGGTGTTAATGGTCTTGAGTGTAGAACTCCTTCGATTTGAACCAACACTGTGTACATTTCTTCGTAAGTTAATATTTGATTACTTAATACACGCTTTAAATGATGTTTTGTGCTTTTGATTCCAGATTCCCATAGTCCGCCAAAATGGGGAGAGTGCGGAGGTATGAAATGCCAATTTATGAATTCATTTGATGCAAAGTTCATGATATCATGTCGATTGTTAATCAAAAATTCACCGAATGACTTCATTTCATTGTATGCGCCTACGAAGTTTTTACCATTGTCACTAAAAATGTGAAGTGGTTGTGCGTTATATCGAGTGCACTGTATGCATTGCCTTACGATGTGTTTTGCAGTATTTTTTCCCGCTATTGGCCAAAATTGTTCTCTTACTGTGTTTAATAGAAGTTTTGGACCTGCATGTAATAATTTTTTGTGTTCATTTCTTAAGAGTAAATTCGTAAAATGATGCTTAGGAAGTAAGATTGGATGTTGTTTGTTATACGAAAATTTTGACAATTGTAGTCTTCCACCTACTCTTAGCATACCTTGAGAATCAAGAAATGGTGTTAAACTTAAAATGTTACTTTTATGCGATATTTCTTTGTCGTGTTTCAAACTATGAATTTCTTTTGAAAAACACTCTTGTTGAACTACTCGTATTAACAAATTCATCGCATACGATAATTCGGTTGCAGATAATGGTCCAAAATTGCGTTCGGATTTTGGCAATAAACAATTTGTTTTGAACCGAATACAAAAAGCTACTACTCTGTTTAACTTGGTGATTGATGAATATTTATCGATTGGAAATGTTGACGTGTGTGAAATAACATACGTTCGGATTTGTTTTCGAGCTTCGTTATTTATGTCGTGTGAAAACTTAGACCTTGGATATTCTGATTGAGCTAAAGATAACCAGTTTGGCCCTTTCCACCAAAATTTTAGATTTACTAATTTGTCTGGCATAATTCCTCGCGATACTAAATCAGCTGGATTATCGTGAGATTGCACATGATACCAGTTGTGTATGTTTGTCAATCTTTGTATTTCTGCGACTCTATTTGCTACATATGTCTTCCATTTTGTCGGATGACCTTGTAGCCAACTTAAAACAATTTGGGAATCGCTCCAATAGTATTTCATAGAAATATTCAATTTTAATATATCTTGAAATTTGTTCGTAAGTTGAGCTGCAAGCGCAGCTGCGCATAACTCTAAACTCGGTATTGAAATATTTCGTATTGGTGCTACGCGTGATTTTGCTGCTAGCAATTGAATCATAATTTGACCGTTTTGATCGATTGATTTAATATATAAACAAGTTCCGTAAGCTCGTTCGGAAGCATCTGCAAATGCATGTAATTCGATTGTTACAGCGTTTGCAATAATCAATTGTCGTGAAACGTGAACGTCTTGCAAGCATTTCATTTTGTCTTTTATGGTTAACCATTGTGTTTGTAAATTTAACGGTATAGATTCGTCCCATTCTAACTCTATCTTCCACAGTTCTTGGATTAATATTTTGAGATTAACTATTACCGGTGCTAAAAGACCTAGAGGATCGAATAATTGAGCCGTGGCTGCTAAAATAGTACGTTTCGTAAGTTGTTGTTGTCTAGCTAACTTTGGTATTGAATACGAAAATGAATCGTCTCGTTGGTTCCATTGAATACCTAGAGCCTTTTGTATCTTTTCTCCGAATGAGATTTCATCAGCTTCCGTTAATTCGTATACATTACTTGACCACTTTCTTAATTGAAAACCTGCCGTCCGTAAAATATCATCGAGATTAGCTTTTATGGTTTTTAGTTCATCAACTGAGTTCGCGCCCGTTAATAAGTCATCGACGTAAAAGTTTTCCTTGATTATTCGCGACTCGGTTGGAAACTTACTTTGAAATTCATTCGCAAGTTCGTGTAATGTTCTTACTGCTAGAAATGGCGCGGTTGCCGTTCCGTAGGTGATTGTGTTTAATTGATAACTTTGTAATTCGTCGTTGGTGTTATCTCTCCTAAGAATGCCTTGATATTTTCGATGATCTGGATGTACCCAAATACAACGATACATTTTTGCGATATCTCCTATCAATACATATTGTGATGATATAATAATTTATTATTATTTAATTTTCACTTTGATTTTCGTTTACCTACAATCACATAATAAAAGAATTTTATTATTTATCTCAGGGTCGTTATTATTTTACTCTGCTTTAATTATGAGACGAATACTGAACTCCTATATGGGTTCCTTTAAAGAATTCAGTGTTTTGCAGTTTTGGGATTTTATACAATGATATTTTTATAATATGAAACAAGAACATTTAATAAATGGGAAACCTTTTTCATTATGTATTGTTTACTGTGACATCTGTTTAAAATGATATTTAACCTCACTTATAAAACCCACACGACGACTTTGATCAGGTAAGTTTATATTTATATTTATGACTTTAATAATTAAATTTCGTTATTTAAATAGATATATTTTAATTTTCAGGTTATGGGATGATCACCAACAGCTTTACAAATCAACACCACAACCCTCAGGTAAGCTTATGTAATCTTTAATTTTGCTTTTATTTTTATTTCCTTGAAATATGTATATAGCTTTAATTATTGAGGAATAATATATACCTTAATATTTTCATATTCACTTCCACCTAACTTATTTTGTAATACACATCAATTTTTCCTTTCTAGTGATATGCTATCAGGTCCTACGTCCTTCAAGAACTTTCTTTCGGCTGCTAATGGTTCTAATGGTCCACCAACTGTATACCTGTCCAAATTTGAACTGGGTGATGTCAACTTCCTTTTCTTCCGCTACTGGTGTCTTCCATGAAACTGTGTATTTAGTATTTATAATATTCTTCTTCTGTACTTCTTTCTTAACTTTATTATTATAATTACAATTAATAAAAATACTATTAACTCAGGATAACTTCTTGTATATTTTATTTATTGTCTTCTTTGTACAACATTACATTTCTTATCATTTTCTATTCATAAAAATTTTACAACCCTCTTTCTTTTTTATGTTATTATTCTTCCCAGAAAACCCCTGGAAACCTTATATATTGTTTTTTATGCAATTATCTTACATGTATTTTGATAGTTTATATTTTTTTATTTTAAATAGCCTAGCCTTGCTCATTATTTGTGTAGCTCGGTAATTTTATTATTGTCTATTTATCAATTGTATTACCGACTAATTGTTTATGGTCGTCAAGACTATTTCTGTATTGTTGTTGATTATATTTGCAATGTCTTGTAAACATTTATCACTGATACATTTTCTTTTTCATATTTAACTGAAAGTGATAATCCTATAAATCCCAAAGTAGTATTCCTGATAAAATTGTTTTAACATATGCATGTATTCAATAAATAAAATTAATCCAAACCAGAATCGTTTTTACATGGGTAACCAAATTATAAACTCATGATTTTCAAATAATGAGGAAAATCATCACAATATGGATGTGTACGAAATCTTGAAATTATTGAAAAGAGATCGTTTTGGATAGTTGGACCTACGCAAAGAATTTCATTGAGCGATAATCCATTAGATTCCGGATTGCACGATCCATCGAATACTACCCGTAATTTCGTCGTTTCTTTGTCTTCGCGAACTACCGCATGTGGTAAGTAGAATAAGATTCCATTATCATCGACCTTGGTCATGTGATTTAGTGCCTCGTATTCGTGAATGAATTCTACATATTTTTGTTTGAATTCGTTATCCCTATCAAATCGTTTTTCCAATGCAAGAAATCGTGATTCAGCAACTGTTCGTGAATCTCCTAACATTTCGGTTTCTGTTTTGAAGGGTAATTTTACAATAAATTTTTAGTCTGGTGCACGAATTGTAGTTTCTTGAAAGTGCTGTTCGCAATGTTGTTCTTCTGCAGTAAAGAACTTCGTTTTGTTTGTGGAAAATTCATCAATGTTCCAGAACTTAGTGACTTCTGTGTGCAAATCATTTAGCGTTAAACACGTAATTGATTGTGATTGCGCGTTGATTTGTAGTGATCCCGACACTACCCATCCGAAAACCGTTTTTTGTAATGTAGGTGCGTTTGGAATTCGTATTTGTCCTATACATAACAATTCGTAAAAGACGCTTGCTCCTACTAAAATATCGATTGGTTTCGATTGTGAAAATTCTGGATCTGCTAATTTTATATTAGGCGGAATTTTGATTGCAGTGCGTGCAAATGAAACACAGGGTAAAGAATTTGTAATGTTCGGTACAACTAAACATTGTAGATTCATTGTGAAATTGTTTGTTCGCGATTTTACCGTAATCTTAACTTGTTCTGTGATATTTATGCAATTATTGCTAATACCTTTGACATTCATGTTGATTGGTTTTCTTTCTAGATTAAGCTTGTCACACGTATCTTCCGTAATAAAATTTGATTGCGAAGCTGAATCTAATAAAACCCTTAATTGATACGCTTCGTTATTAGAACCTAACACTTCTACCTTAGCTGTAGGAAGTATTACTGAATTGTTGTTTGTACAATTCATAACGTATGTTTGTTGTTTTTCCCTCATTATGAATCTCTGTACCTTCATCATTTTTGTTATCACCCGTTTTGCTTTCATTTGTTTTCTCTTTACTAGAAAACTCGATATGTAACAATGTGTGATGCTTCTTTTTACATATTTTGCATAGATTTTTTGATTGGCATTGTTGAATGAAATGTCCTCGTTTTAAACAATTCAAGCATAACTTTAAATCTTTCGCTTTATTTTGTTTGCTTGTTACATCTAAATCTAAAAATGATTTACAATTTTGAATAAAATGATCTTTTTTGCAATAAACGCACGAAACATTTATGTTGGTGAACGTTTTTGAAACTTTGTACGGTTTACCTTGTTCGTTTGTTACCGCGTTTGTGTGAAACGGTTTCTAACATGTTTTGTTGCCCTATTAGAAAATTTAGAAAATCTTGGAATGGCGGAAAGTTTTCGTTATTTTCCTCGTTTGTATTTAGTTTAGTTTCCCATTCGCGAAATGTATTTTGATCTAACTTTAGCATTATAATTGGGGTTAGAATCGCGTCCCAGGTGTCTACTGGTTGTCCTAACGCTTTTAAACATTCGATGTGACTTTCTACCGTATTTATTAGTTGTTTTAAAGACGTACTTGACTCTTTCGAAATTGATGGAATTTCTAACAAAGCTAATATGTGATTGGTAACAATTCTTCTTTTATTATCATAACGTTTGTTGAGTTTATTCCACGCAATGACGTAATTTTGCTCCGTTGTTTGAATTGATCTCAATATATCTGAAGCTTCACCCTTTAGTGACTGTTTTAAATACGATAATTTTTGAACGTTTGATAAGTCATTATTATTATGAATTAATGACAAAAAAATATCTCGGAATTCTTGCCAGCGCGTGAACGTTCCATCAAATGAAGGCATGCTAATGGTTGGCAATTTTACATTTGTATGTTTTTGCATTGAGGTGCAATTTCCCCTTGTAGAACTTTGAAATGACCTACTTGATGATGACGACACATCATCTGCTTTTATCTTTTTAAATTTGGAAAGTAGTACTTTCGCTTGGCTTATAGAATCGAAATGTTTATTTTGAAACTCTTCTCTTTCCTGAAAATTTATCTGTATATCACTATCATCGATTATGAAATCGATTTCGTCTTGAACTGAATTGAAACAATCGTAAATCGGTTCAATTTTGAACAAACGTTCTTCTAAATTGTTGATATCGTGTTCAGATAAATCATCGGAATCTATTTTTGTTTCTAGAAATTTGTTAAATAGCGTTAATTGTTTTTTGCAAGTTGCTCTTTTTCTTACTAATTGGTTCAAATCGTTTTGTTCCATTTTAGTAAAAAATGTTGTGAAATAATTACAAAAGGAATTCTTTGTTAGGAACTTACTTGTGTGAGTGGGAGTGAGAAAGGATGCTCCTCCGCTTCTGGTGCTAGACGAGGAACGCCAACGGCTGTTGTAACTTGTCTGGAACGTCCGGACACGCGGTGCGCTTGGAATACACTCGCCGGTGAATCCCCTCTGGTTTCTTGCTGCTAATTTCAATTTTTTGTATAATTGTCGCTGATTAGAACAATTATTTATCCGTCTTCGAAGGACCAATGATGGATTGATTGATTAAAACACCTTCGAGTTGTTTGTTAGCCTTAAGAAGGGAGGACGTGTTTTCATGTTATACAATTAAAGTTTAAAATAAAGCAATAAAAGCGTTAATAAGCAACTCGAAGGTGTTTTAATCAATCAATCCATCATTGATCCGGCTCGAAGGACCAATGATGGATTGATTGATTAAAACACCTTCGAGTTGCTTATTAACGCTTTTATTGCTTTATTTTAAACTTTAATTGTATAACATGAAAACACGTCCTACCCTTCTTAAGGCTAACAAACAACTGGCTTGTATTCGCTGTTCGTGGACAGCTTGCTGCGGGGTGCAGTATAGTATGGCGCGAAAAATTCATATTTGACTATTTGTGCTTGGCTCTAACACTGATATTTATAAATAATTTTATGCTTTGTAAGTGATATGAAAAGATTGATCAATTCGCTCTATGTTAGTAGGCAACTAATTTTATATGTGATGATATCGATTATTTTAGGCTCTTATTAATTATTGACACATTTAAATGAGACTTTATATTGACTATATCAGGATATTTTCTTTTTTTATAATAAAATTGTATCTCAGGCTTATTTTATTTGTTACTTTTCAAAGTTAATACATTATAATAATTGACTGTGTTTGTTAGTGTGCTTTATTAATTCATTATATTGTTTCTGTTATTTAAAACTTGAATCCACAAATTGGGTTCTGTATTTATGCATTCAAATTTAGCGCCTTTAGAATAAAAATTAATTGTTTTGGCATAATAGCCAAACATCAAAGGGAAAATATAACCTGACTTAATTGACAAAGGTAAGGTAAGTAAACTTAAAGTAAAAGCAAGATCTTAGAATTAAAAAAAATGGCCGTCCTTTTATATGATTTCACCACAACAAATGAAATTTTAAGAAAAAAAAAACTTTAAAGTTTCAAAATTAACATTAACCTTAGATTTTTTAAAAATTTGTTTTTCAAGAAAATCATCTATTGCATTTTGTAGAATTGCGGTATAATAAAACATTTTGTAACGCGTGCAAGGCCTCGTTTGGTCCGGCCGTCAATGGGTTGTAGAACATTCCAGAGCGGCAGCGCAATACACTCGACCTTCTAATGTATTCAATATATACCGGTATATTCGAGCGACTTCTAGAACATTTACATGGGGGTATATAATCGACTACGCGGATAAAAGAGGGGCAGTCAACAGCGAGTAATAAAACGTGTATCACGAAATAAATAGTAAAGATAAATGTTGTATTAGAAATTCATAGTCTGTAAATTATATAGTGATATAATATTATATGTTTTAACTTGTAAACAGTTTATAATCATAGTGTCAATTTATGACGTTTTCATTAGTGTATGTAATAGGTATTTATGTATTAAGGGCATAATCTATTAGATTATGGCATGAGAGAATGTTTAAAGCCCGACGAAGGAGGGCTTTTAAATTCTCGAGGGCCATTATCTTGATTATGCCCGTGGTACAACGTTTTATTTTATTTTGCTTCATGGAAAGGATAATTGCAAGCAATTGCAC